>CM053594.1:204226477-204241681 GCA_028646575.1 Pseudocheirus occidentalis
TTTTTTTATCATATTGACTAAGGGTCTATCAATTTTATTCATTTTTTCATAAAACCAACTCTTAGTTTTATTTATAAGTTCAATAGTTTTCTTACTTTCAATTTTATTAATCTCTGCTTTGGTTTTCATTATTTCTAATTTAGTATTTAATTGGGAGTTTTCAATTTCTTCTTTTTCTAGCTTTTTCAATTGCATGCCCAATTAATTGACCTCCATTTCCTCTAATTTTTTCATGTATGCATTCAGGGATATAAAACTACCCCTAAGTACTGCCTTTGCTGTATCCCACAAGTTTTGGTATGATGTCTCATTATTGTCATTCTCCTGAATGAAGTTACTGATTGTTTCTATAGTCTCTTGTTTAACTCACTCATTCTTTTTTTAATATAAATTTTTATTTGTTTTCTTGTTTACATCATTCATTTCCATGAGATTTTTGAGTTACAATTTTTCTACCCGTCTTTCCCATACCTTACCCCCAAAACAGTAGTCCCACTGTAAAGCCCCTCCCCTGATCAGCTCTCTGACTTTCTGGAAGGGCAAGGGGGTGTCTCCCTATCCCAGCCCCTGTATATCTTAATTCCTAGTTGCGTGTATTGCAGAGCTTTCAATCCTAGATTCTTTTGGTTCCTCTCTTGTCACCCATACCCAGTGGAAGGACAAGCAATTCAATACAGGCTGTGCATGTGTAATTACACAGAACATCTTCATAGTGGACATATTGCAACAATCTGATCATATGTCCCTCCTCCCTATCCCTCCCCCCTTTTTCTGTTCTCTCTCCTGTCCCTGTCCCTTTACTGAAGTGTGTGCTTCCAGCATCCCTCCCTCAGACCCTGCCCTCCCGTCCATCATCCTGCCTCTCATCCCCATGCCCCCTACTGTCCTGCATGGCATGATACCCAGTTTAGGGTTTATGTCATTCCTTCCCTAAGCCAAAATCAATTAGAATAAATGAAAGTAAAGTTGTAACAGTTATCCCTTGCCTCCTTTATATGCGATGATTAACCCCAATTCATCTCTCCCTGTCTCCCCTCATTCTAGTCCTCTCCCACCTCAGAATTTCTCATATATACATAGATGTACATACACACACATTTGTATTCCCTTCCCCTATCCTCATATTAAGAAAAGTTTCATAAGTTACTGTTATCATTTTTCCATATTGGTATGTAAATAGTTCAACTTTTATAAGTTCCTCATGATTTCTTTCCCATGTTTACCTTCTTATGCTTCTTGTGTTTGATTGTCAAATTTTCTGTTCAGTTCTGGTTTTTTCAGCAAGAATGCTTGAAACTCCTCCACCTCGTTGAATGACCATATTTTCCCCTGGAACATTATATTCAGTTTTGCTGGATAGGTGATTCTTGGCTTTAATCCCAGCTCCCATGATCTTTGAAATATCATATTCCAGACCCTTTGATCCCTCAGTGTAGAAGCTGCCATATCCTGAGTTAACCTACTTGTGTTACCCCAGTATTCAAATTGTTTTCTCTTGGCACCCTGTAATATTTTCTCCTTTAACTGGGGCTTCTGGAACCTGGCAACAACATTTCTAGTTTTCTTTTGGGGATCTTCTTCAGGAGGTGATAGGTGAATTCTTTCAAGTTCTATTTTGCCCTCTGATTCTAAAACAGAGGAATTTTCTTTGAGAATTTCTTGAAGGATGCTTTCCAAGTTCTTTTTTTGGTCGTGGCTTTCAGGTAAACCAATAATTTTCATATTGTCTCTCCTAGATCTATTTTCTAGGTCAGTGTTTTTTTTCAATGAGATATTTCACATTGCTTTCTATTTTTTCATTTCTTTGTAACTGTTTAATAGTATCTTGATTTCTCATAAAGTTATTAGCTTCCACTTGCTCCACTCTAATTCTGAAGGGATTATTCTCTTCAGAATGCTTTTGAGATTCTTTTTCCATCTGGCAAATTCAACTTTTTAAGGCATTCTTCTCCTCATTGGCTTTCTGGGCCTCTTTTGCCATTTGAGTTAATCTGTTTTTTAAAGTGTTGTTTTCTTCAGTCAGGTTATTGAATCTCTTTTCATGATTTTCTCACATCGTTCTCATTTCTCTTCCCAATTTTTCCTCCACTTCTCTTATTTGTCTTTCAAAGGCCTTTTTCAGTTGATCTATAGCTTGCACGCAATCTTTGAGTATCTTAGAAGCATTTAGTGTGGGAGTTCTGACTGTGTTGTCGTCCTCCCGTTCCATGCTTTGATCCTTTTTGTCCACAAAAAAGGATTCTAGAATTTTATTGCTATTTTTAGTTTGTTTCCTTTTCCTCATGTTGGCCAGTCAATTAATTGATTGTTGTTTTTTTTTAGCTTTGTGGAACTCTGCTTCCAGGGGGGAAAACTCTGTTCCAAATCGCTGGGGGTTTCACAGCTGCTGGAGCTATTAGGGGGGTGCTGCAGCCCCCACCAGCTTTGGCTTGCTGAAAGTGCACACCAGGACCATCACCCAAGACCACAATCCAGATCCAGGCTGCTTAACACAGGAGCCCTTGGCCCTGATCAATCATCTCAGCCCCCCTGCTATCTGCAGGCCGAGGGCTCTGAAGCAGCCCAGGAGAGGAAGTTGCTGGTTGTAGCAGATCCTGCCCTTCCCCCACTGCTTCCTTGCCCTGGGTGCAGATGGGCTGAACTGCTTTTCCTCCCCCAAAGTTAGCTTGAAAGTTTTACTTTTCCTGATCTTTCTCTAATTCTTAGTAATCTTAACTTGATAGATGAGCAGATTGCTCCAGGTGCTGTAGATCTTCTCCCAAGTATACTCATGCTGCAGTTTGGGAAGCTAGGCTCCTCCTGACAACCCTGGGGCCTGGCCGCAGTCTTGGTTTTGGGCTGGTCTGACTGTGGCCCCCTGCTTCCTGCTATTAACCCTTGCTGCTGAGCTCCCTTCAGCAAGAGATGTGTTTTCTATGTTTTTAGAGTTTGGGAGCCCTAGAATTTGTTTAGAGTCGTATTTTATGGGTATTTAGGGTATCTATGTGGGAGCTGCAAAACTTTCCTGCTTCTATGCCACCATCTTGGCTCCTCCTGCCCCACTTATTCTTTAGAATTAAATTATTTAGTTTCCAATTAGTTTTTTTGCCTACCTTTCCATGGCCCTTTATTACATATAATTTTTATTGCATCATGATCTGAGAATGATGCATTTAATATTTCTGCCTTTCTGCACTGAATTGTGAGGGTTTTATGTCCTAGTACATGGTCTATTTTTGTGTATGTGCCATGTACTGCTGGGAAGAAGGTATACTCCTTTTGGTCTCCATTCAGTTTTCTCCAGAGATCTATCATGTCTAGCCTCTCTCAAATTCCATTTGCCTCTTTAACTTCTTTCCTGTTATTTTGAGGTTAGATTCATCAATTTCAGAGAGGGGGAGACTGAGGTCCCCCACTAGTATTGTTTTGCTATCTATTTCTTCCTCTAATTCCCTTGACTTTTCATCTAGGAATTTGGATGCTATACTGCTTGGTGCATATATGTTAAGTAATGATATTGCTTCATTCTCGATGTTGGGAAGGCCAGATTTTAAAAGTTATATCTATAATACTGATTTCATTATTAATGTGTCCTGCTTCTATAAAAAACAATGTCTTCTTTTAATTTTGTTCTATTTTACTTATCTTGTTTCCAGATTATCCTTCACTACAGTATATTTTGTAGTCCCAATATCTAGTTTTCTTTCTTGCTTCTTTTGAGAGATATCATCATGTATTCAATTTTTCCTGTTCCAGTAATTATTTTGACTGTGCAGAGCACAGATTTTTTTTTCATTGGCACCCAGATATATTCTCCCAATACTCTGATATCATCCTTGGACCATTATGGAACATTTTACTGTGGTTTCATTTTCTTCTCAGTATCCACATCCTTTTATATTTCATCAGGTGTTGGTTCAGTTTTTTTCTCTTGCAATATATATTGAGAGACATTTAGAATCTTTTAGATGTTTTCTTGCTCATCTTCCCTTCTAATTTTTGCATCTTTTCTATTGATGTGTCTTCTTATGCTTGAGATTTTTCATGAAATTTTCTTTCTCCTGAGTTTATTTTGGCTTTAGTCTTTTAGCCCCTTACTTTCCCCTATCATTCACTTTTAGACCCCTTCCCATTTGATGGTGGATTTACTGACCCCTTTTCTTGCAGATAGACCTCAAAAGCAGTGTCAATCTTCTCTTGTGTTAGGGCATTTACTTTTTACTAGCCTCACTCCTTCTTTAGAGGGATTCCTTGGAGGATAGGATTGGCACCAGATAGATGCTAGTTTTTTTCCCTCAGGCCTGATGTAATTTTGTACATTAACTTAGTGTTTTGGTTCCCTCTGTTATTTGTTTCACTGTCTATACTAAGTCCATTGTCCATCACTTTCTGTAGGCATGAAGTTTTGCTTCTTGCAATGGGATGCTGAAGGAAAGTGTCTCTAGAGGAGACTGTACCAGGATATAAATACCTGAGTAACTCCCAAAGCCAAAAACTCTGATTCCGTTTTTACATCCTGTTGGAGTGGAGCATAGAGACCAATGGAAAAGGAAGCATGTCAAGTGAACTAGGGATTATTGTTCACCACTGTGTAATGGCAAGCAAACAAGTAATTTGCATCTTGTTTCAGTTTAGCCTTCCCCTCAATTATATCAAATCTTTGTTAAGAAACAGAACTTGTGAAACCCACAGTGGGAGGACATTGCTGATGCCACAGGAAGGGGTCGAACAGGGAGGAGCTAATAACCATATAGAAGGAGAAGCCCAAGCTGGGAGAGAGCAGAACTGAGAAGGGGAAGGTTGTGAAGGCCAGGCACTCTGTTTGTCTATTCTGTAGTGCTTGTGACACTTTATACATAAGCCCTAGGACCTTACAGGAAACCCTGAAAGAGGACTTTTTTGTTATCTGTTTACAGAAGTCCTGGAGGTCCTGGGACTTTATTGATGGTTTGTGTTGACCTCTTAGACCTTGTTTGTGGGTCTCTGTTGATTTCACAAGCAGATAGTGAATTGCTGATGGTGTGAGCAATGTGTATGAATGTTGTTTTGGCTCTGTTAAGCTTTGTCTTTCCAGAAACAGAAACTGTGACAGATTTGAGGTGAACTGGGCACTGTGAGCCTCAATATGAAATGGGAACTGGATGAGGAACTGAATGAGGAACAAGGTGCTGAGAGCTACCTACCTGTGAATCCAGGTGACAATTGGGTAGATTCAGGCAGGAGGGGGAACCATGGAATTTGGGAGCCAGCCTCAACTCAAGATGAAAAGACCTCTCCTTGGGTACTTAATGCTGACTGAGAATATCACTATTTACTGTGGCCTAGGGGTGGGAGAACTCTGTACTCTGTACCTTATACCTCTTAAGGGTGATTGAGTTAAGGATGATTGGAAACTAATCTCCAATCAAGAAGAAAGAAAACTTTTTGACTTAGAGATTGAGACAAGGTGATGTAGGGGTGGACAACTTTGACCTTTATACTTTGTGTCCCTTAAGGAGGCTTGCTCCTTGAGGATGATTGAGTTAAGGATGGTTGAGTTAACGAATATCTTTTGTTTAAAATGATGTGGCCACTTTGGTAAAAAAAAACTATGTGGTCACTTTAAAGATAAGTAGTTATGTCACAATATTGTGAATGCTGTACTTTGGTTTCTGTGAATGCTTTGCTTTAGTTTACTGCTGAATAAATAGAGAGTTCACTATACTACATGATCAGAACCTTAAAGCTGTTTACAGAAGCAGTCCTCTGGAGAGCAGAGACTTTACATACTGTTAATTCATTAAAAAAAATCTCTACTTGAAAATTATTCCTCTCTTTTCATTATTTCTTTTTTTATAGTTACTGAAGGCTGAAAAAATGTCTAGTTTTAAGTTTTATTTGTCATGTGTCAAACATGTGTCTGAAAAATCTAAATTAAACCATATAAATCTTTCTTTTCACCCACAATATGGAAATATTGGACTTTTGCAGACTGTCCCAGAACAATATAAGCTCCAGTATGTCCTAAAATACTGAAAATACTTTGAATGTGTACTGTAAGAGAAACCATCATTCTGTGTATTGTGTGAGGGTGATCATTGCTAAAGAGATAAAAAGCTCATCACTATGTTTACTGTACCATCTATTGTTATTGAAAAGTTATGTCCTTTATCAGTGCAATTATCCACAGCAATGAATTCACAAATCTTTGCCACACTGAAGAAATAATTAATGCTAAATTATTATAAAATAATTAAGGAGTAGAGACTAAACCTGTGATTTCACTGGCATAAGAAATTTTCTGGTGAGAAAATTTCATTTACCAACTGAGGTTGTTATTTTCTCTGCAATTTATATCCTTAGAGTGTTACCTTTGAGGATTGAGAGGATAAATGACTTGCCCTAGGTCAAATAGCCAACATGTATCAGAGATAAGACTGAATTTTAGGTTTTTGTGTCAAGGGGGGCAACTCTCTATCCATTTTTCTGTTCTGCCTCTAAATATCATAAAGACTAGATTTAAAAAAGAAAGTAGAAAGTAGGCATATACCATTTTGACATTACTTGTTGAAGTAAATCAGTAGATAATCCATAAAGCTAAGCTAATTGGTATTCTCTTGCAGAGAAGCTACCTGGTTTTCCAAAATGATAGCAAAAGTGAATAATAATAAAATCAAGATTTCTTCTTGGTTTTTTAAAAATGCTAATCTATTTGAATTTTTCCAAATCTTTAAAATATCTATAAATTGGGGCAGTGAGGTGGTGCAGTGAATAGAGCACTGGTCCTGGAATCATGAAGGCCTGAGTTCAAATGTGATCTCAGACACTTAACACTTACTAGATATGGGACCTTGGGCAAGCAATTTAACCCCAATTGCCCTGCATTTCCCCCCTGTCAAAAAATAATAGATTAAAAAAATCTATAAATACCAATCAGTCCATAAACATTTATTAAGTACCTACTATTTGCTACTTTTATTAAGTACCTACTTTTATTAAGTACCTACTATGTGCTAAGGGGCTAGAGTTATAAAAAGAGATAAAAGGCAATCCCAACCCTTAAGGTACTCATAATCTAATGGGAGTTAGTATTTTCTGGGAGTTAGTATCACCAACCAAAAAAGCCATTTTGGTTGGAAGCAGGCAAAACTATATATATATA
This sequence comes from Pseudocheirus occidentalis, assembly GCA_028646575.1. Lineage (NCBI taxonomy): Eukaryota > Metazoa > Chordata > Mammalia > Diprotodontia > Pseudocheiridae > Pseudocheirus > Pseudocheirus occidentalis. The sequence continues at coordinate 204,233,598 of CM053594.1, forward strand.
TATATATATATATATATAAATATAAATAGATAGATAGATAGATAGACAGACAGATAGATAGATAGATAGATAGATGAATGGATAGAAAGATATCCAACCAAATGCATTTGGTTTTAGAGGAAAAATTAGACCAGCTTCTGAAAGAGTTTTTAAGGTATAAAACCTTAAAAATCTTTTCGAAATTTGAAAGGTTGGTAGTTAAATGGTACTACTAATATATCTGATATTTAGTAGTAAGTTATTAGGGCAGTCACTTTCAAAGAGTGATATAATATATTTTATTCATTTTACTTTTGTGATTCATTTTGGTAATATTTTTGATGAATGTGCCTTAGGGACTTTCAAAGATAAGACAAAGACATTTGGCATGATTTGCTGAGCACGCTGTCAGTTCCTTCCCCTCAGAATTCTTAATGAATGCCTATTGGCATCAAGCTTCAGGAAAGCAGCATGTAAATCATATTTCTTCTAATATATGCCTTTATTTATTGCTATATACGATATCAAGTTTCCAGTAAAACTTGTACACAACTTTTTCTAAAACCTCTGAAGATCACTATCATTGAATACTAAGACTAGATCTAAGGGACAAGTAAGTGGCACAGTGAATGGAACACTGGCCCTGTAGTCAGGAGGACCTGAGTTCAAATCCAACCTCAGTCACTTAACACTTACTAGCCATGTGACCTTGGGCAAGTCACTTCACCCCAATTGGCCTGCCTTCCCCTCTCCAAAAAGCAAAAAACCAAAAACCTTAGGGGCAGTTAGGTGGTGCAGTGAATAGAGCAACTGCCCCAAAGTCAGGAGGACCAGAGTTCAAATCCAGCCTCAGACACTTGACACACATCATATGATTTTTTGGCAAGTTGCTTAACCCCAATTGCCCTCCAAAAAGCAAAAAAAAAAAAAAAAAAAAAAAAAGAATAGATCTAAGGATGGACAATCCTACTCCTATTGCTCAGGGAGGAAGGTCAATGCATTTTATTCCCAAACACATTTCAACATTTCAAGACTCTTACCTTTGATTAAAGCAGTGGTTCTCAACCTTCCTAATGCCACGACCATTTAATACAGTTCCTCATGTTGTGGTGATCCCCAACCATAAAATTATTTTTGTTGCTACTTCATAATTGTAATTTTTCTACTGTTATGAATCATAATGTAAATATCTGATATGCAGGATGTGTTTAAATTGAACATAACCCAAAGGTTGAGAACTGCAGGATTAAAGGAAAAGAGCACAGAGGAAGCACTTCAGTGTTTTTTGGTGACTTATATAATTACATTTTTATTGTATATACATTATCAGAACTAGCTCAGTGTTTGGGAGGCTCCAAAGGAAAGTATGGGAAAGAAGTGGTATTAGAGTGAAAGTCTACAGAGTCATTGTGCTGACCTTATTGTTGCATGCCTGTGAAATCTGGACAGTCTACCAGCGCCATGCCAGGAAACTGAATTGCTTCCATTTGAAGTGTCTTAGGAAGATTCTGAAGATCGTCTGGCAAGATTAACATACCAGACACTGAGTTCCTTACATGAACAAAACTGCTAACATTCAAACTCTGGTTCTGAGACCACAGCTCTGATGGACTGGCCACATTGTTTGAATGCCAAATGTACCTTTGCCAAAAAGACTATTTTATGGAGAACTTACAGAGGGCAAGCATTCACATGGTGGTCAGAAGTAGTGATACAAGGTCTCTCTCAAGAACTTTGGAATTGATTTTTTGGCATGCCCACATCACAGAAGGTGCTGTGCTCTATGAGCAAAACAGAATTGAAATAGCTCAAAGGAAACGCAGGATGCACAGATTTAGAGTATCCATCCCAAATGTTCACATGGACTATCTGTGCCCACCTGTGGTAGAGCATTCTGAGCTCATAGTGGTCTGATCAGCCATATTCAGACACATCGAAACTTGACACTAGTATGGTGATGCCATTTTGGACCTCTTTGAGAATAAAGGACAACAACCAATGATAAAATTAGTGTTACGATCATAGATCATAGATTGAGAGCTGGATGGGACTTAAAGGTCATCAAAGCCAACCCCATTTTATAGGAAATAGTGCCACATAGTGATTAAATGACTTCCCACCATCAGGTATGGCATGGTTTTCTGCTTTCAAAGAAGTTTATTTAGCAGTTTTCTGCTCTCTTAAGCAAAGCAGAATTTGATTTAGTTACTTGGGTTATAGGTATAACCTTTTAAGGGATCTTTAGAGGATACATCAATACTGAGTAATTTGACACAATAGAATTAAAAAGTGCTGAGTCCTTTAAATACTTAGGGACCACAAGCTGCCCTGTTCTTATAACTGCTGGGGCACCAGACCCAGTTTCATAGCCATGAGGAAAGTAGATGAAGGACTAAAAGGCACTGCTCTTTGACACTGACTTTATAAGTCCTCTAGCGTATTGAGAAGGAAATGTGAACAAAAAGCATAACAATAATTGAAGATAGCTGTGAAATGGCAAGTTTTAACAGAGTGACCACAGAGTCCAATGAAAGTTTTAAGGAGCTTTCATTAGCCAGCTGGCAGCTGTCCCTCTCATGCCAATCTGAAGGAATCAGCAAATAGCTCAGGGATACAGAATTTTTTACACAGTATAGTTTCATTGTTTGGAGGTCCAAGTATGTTAGTGAGGCAAGGGGAGGGTTGTGATTACAGGGCATAACTACTGAGCATGAAGAAGAATGAAGAACAGGCAAGCGGGGAGTTTGTGATGACATCTGTAAGTAGGAGGTTGTAGGGTAGGCAGAGAGGGGCATAGGTCATGATGACTGAGTAGTGAAACAAATGGAGAATAGACAAATTACTCTAGGCCAGGTTCTTGACTCTTATTTTAAGTCCATGATGTTTTTTACTTAACTAGCTCCTGGCCACTTCATTCTTAAGTCCATGAAGTTTCTACTTAACTAGTTCCTGGCCACTTCAGCGGGATAGCATGTTGAGGTTTGCCAAGCGCTTCCCACAAATCATTGCATGAGATATTCACATGGCAAGGTAATCTCTAATAGTTTTTGTGTTGTTGCTTTGTTTAATCAGACATGTGATTTCATTGGTGTGAGGACTGTCCAGTGAGGAAAACCAAAGCAGGTCAATAACGGCTCTGCAACTTACGGTCTTTTTGTTTCCTGGGGGCACTGAGAGATTAAGTGACTTAGCCAGAGTCACATAACATCATATTATAGAGGTGGGACATGAACCTTCCTGGTTTTGAAGATAATTCTCTAACCATACCTTACTGCCTTGAATATTCAGTGACAAAGGTTTTTGTAATGCCACACCCAAGCAACTTTCCAGAGGACAGCTGCTGTGAACAGCTTTTAAGGTTATGATTACAGAATACAGTGAACACTCTATTTATTCATTAACAAATTGGAGCAAAACATTCACAGTAAATCAAGGTACAGCACTCACAAAGTTACAACTTATACAGAAAATCAAAATACAGAATTTACAACAATTTATCACAGAAATGGCCACAGTTTTCACCACAGTGGTCACATGGTTTTGAACAAAGTACAATCATTTAGTCAACCACTTAGTAACTCAATCATTCAATCAACTCAATCACTCAATCATCCTTTAGGAGGCTTGTCTCTTTAAGGGGAACAAAATACAAAAGTTAAAGCACTCCACCCCTGGGTAGTACATTGATTTAGTCAATCACAGAGTCTTTAATTCAATCACAAAGTGCAATCACAAATAAATTACACAATTCAGCAGACAGGACTTCTAGCTATCTGGCCATTACATCCATACCTAGTTTGTTACTATAGAGGAAAGCACCAACATCTGGGTTTTCAAAGCGCATGAGTGTGTGTGTGTGTGTGTGTGTGTGTGTGTGTGTAGATTTGGTGGGGGGGGGTTAGCAGGAGCTCAATAGCTGCCCAGAGTCTCATATGGCCAAATCACACAACTCTTCCCAAAGTGGGTCCCAAAGCAAAACCTCACATCATGGTCAGTCGCTATTCAGTATTCATGGAGAGTCTTTTCATCTTGACCTGAGGTAGGCTCTCAGATTCCCTGGATCCCCTTCCACAGTCCCAGATCCTACCTGGATTCACCAAACTGTCACCTGGGTTCAAAGGCAGACAGATCCCAGTTCCTTGTCCAGCTCTGTGTGCAGTTCCTGTTCCATGCTGAAGCTCACAGTGTCCAGTCCACCTTAAATCCTTTATAGTCTCTGTTCCCAGGAAGTGAAGGCTCAACAAAACCACCAACAGGTTCATGCAAAGTACCAGCATCACAATCATGCTTCCTCAGTCTTAGACAGCTCCAGCTGGTCCTTGGAAGTCTTTGGCAGCTCCCAGGAGAAGCGCCAGTTGGTTCCCAGAATCAAAATCACTTCATCCAGGTTCCCAAAATCAATATACTTTTTTCCAGCCTGGGCCTTTCCTCTTTAGCCTCCCCAGCAGCAGCTGCTTCTGGCTCTATGAAGCTTATCCCAAGAAGTTTTGACTTTCCCTCTCTGGGGCTTTTCCTTATATACATTATTGCTCCTCCTTTTTCAACCCCTTCCTGTTATGTCAACAACAGGGGTTCCTTGTTCAGCCCCTTCCTGTTATATCAGCAACAGGAGTTCATACCTTCTGTTTTTTTTTAACAGAGTCTTAATTTGAACTAGGTGCTAAGTACCTCTCAGGTTAGCAATACAAAAGAAACTTCAAATTTCATTACTATTACAGTTTTGTAATTGCCATTTTAAATGTCAAGAAACTGAGGTCCAGAGATATTAAGTGACAGAGATTTTTGTAACCTAGCTAACCAAGTGTCAGAGGAGGGACTTCAGTACTCTTCTGATTATACCATGCTACACCTCCAACAATTATATTACAAAGGCTAGAGAAGATGATTCTTGCTCTGTTTGTAGCATATTGTTGTTGGTGTGGAGAATAGAAGGTATGACACAAAGTAAGTAGTATAGCAAAAGATTCATGTTAGGAATCCCGGTCCAAATGGCTAGGTCCTGGACTAGGTCTGTGGCTATGGGAATGGAGAGATTAATCAGAGACCTGCTGTGGAGATAAGTTTGGTGAGCAGTATTATCAAATTAGATAAGGGTAGTAAATAAGAAAGAAGAGGAATTAAAAGATAATATACATTTTGAGAGTCTGTAAGACAAGAGAAAATAAACTTGCAGACCTTGATCATCTTGAGTGATGTGAGTGAGTATCAATTAGGTCGTATTATAATTTGTCTATGTTTTAGCATAATAAGAGGCACATGATTCAGCTAAGGGTCAGAAAGATGGTCTTTATACCAGACTACCAGTATTAGCATTGGAGTAACAGATTATTCTAGTACACTGGGGAAATGAAGGGTGGAATAATTGCTCAATGGGATGGAAACAGGATCAACCTGTTTACTCAGAGACATGAGAGACTATAATTTAGTAACAGGTAGATTCAATTCAACTCCTCATGTGCTTGGACAAGAAATGTTTTTAGAGGTGGAAAATATTCGAATTTGTGAACAAATCAAAATAGTATTTTGTATGTACATAAACTAAAAATCATGAAAACTACTGTCTCTGAAGACTCAAAATTGTAAAGACTATTTCCTATACTAATTCCATCTTGGTACACATTCATTGTGAATTCCATCTTTTTCATCTAAATTAGAAAATGAAATAGTAATACTATTGAAACAAGTTTATTCATAATTCTGCCCTCAACTAGGGGTGGCTAAAATTGGGTGATGGGTCTGCTTATCTAATAGATTTTCCTTTCCATGGGAATCATGCAGAAAGAAAAAAATTAAACTTTGTGAGAAATTTCTTCAGTTGCCCCCACATGCTCAGCTGGAGGATAGCTCTGAGGAGTCAATGTTGTCTTGTAGTAAAAATTGTGGTTGTGTCTAGAGAGGAGTGAGGAAATTCATTCTTAAAATGCAAAAGAGGGAAAATTGTTTGGGAAGGACTTTCTTCTTTTTTGTGCTTATGGAAACAAACTTGCAGATAAGAAAAAGAGAAATCAGTCAATAGACAAGGCAAGTAGAATATGGTTTGATTAAGACATGCCCCAAACTTTCAGTTTTTGACAGCTGAAGAAGTTTTGGTTATGTTATGTAGATGCTATGCGTATGTATGCATATATTTGCCTGTGGTAAAAGGTTTTTTTACTCCATCCATTGAGACTGGATCTAGTAATAAGAAACATACTTCTTTCTGGGACAGCCCATTCCCTGTCTAGACTGCTCTAGTATTTTTTTCTTTTAAAAGATTACCAAGTAGATGTAAAAACAATTTTAAATATTCATTTTTTAAAATTTAGTTCTAACTTCTTTCCCTCTCTCTTTCTTCTGTCCCCTCATTGGAAAGACAAGCATTTTGCTATGTGTTATACATGATCAGTTAGGCTACTCTAGATATAATGCTTTCCATATGTACAACTGAATCCCTGCCTCTGGAATTAAAAATTAGAGAATTTGGAGTTGGGAAGGATCTTTAATCCAATTCCTTCATTTTAAAAATGAGAAATGTGAGACCCAGAAAGAAGTAAATTATCCAAGCCTTCCCAAGTAATAAATGAAGTCACAACTCCCACATCAAAAGCTTCCAAGAGTTGTGACTCCATTGTCTTCCCCCCATTCCATGCTTCGATCTTTTTTGTCCCCCCAAAAGAAATCTAAAGTTGGATTGCTGTGCTTGCTGCTTCCTTTGCTTGCTCATGTTGCCATTCAATTACTTGACTTTTGAGCTTTTTGGCACAGTAGAACTGTGTTTCCAGAGAGGAGAGCTTTGTCCCAAATTTCTGGGGTTTTATCACCTGCCAGAGCTATTAGTTGGATGCCCTCTCTGAAGCCACCACAGACACTGGCACCTGGTCACACACTCCAGGACCTCCACCCAAGACAGAAATCCAGATCCAAGCAGGTTAAAGCAAGACCTATTGTCCTTTAGAATGGTTGCTTGGTCCCATTACAATCTGCAGACGAGGAGCTCTGAAGCAGCCATGCAGTGGTGGCTGCATGGCAGAGGCCGAACTGCACTCTTGGTCCCCCTGTTCCCAAAGTCCACACTGACCTTTGATTTTGTCTTTGGCATTTATGGGTTGATATTTCTTGAAATAGCTACAGCTGCTGGTGATCTGCTCTCCCAAATGCTCCAGTTGCTGCTGGTTGAGGCCACCCTGAGGCTAAAATCCTAGGCTCATGTGGGGCTGGGCTCTGTTCCCAGCGTGCTGCAATGGACCCTTCCTGTCCACCTGCTGGGCTACCATCAGTGGGATATTTGTTTCTCTCTGTCACTTTGTGTGTTCTGTAGCTCTAAAATTTTTTCAGAGTCATATTTTGTAGGTATTTGAGGTGGTTATGGGGGGAGCTGTGGAGTTTTTCTGCTTCAATGCTGCTATCTTGGCTCCACCCCCCAAGTCTTATTCCTAAGAAAATAAAAGTGCATCTAATATTATTCTGGAAAATAAATACATATCTGGAGTCTTTTTTTACCCATTTGTTCTTTATTTATCTTGTCTGAGTTTGTCCTTATTTTTTATATTGATAACAGTTTAAAAATATATGTTTTTTGTTTTTACTGATTTTTTTAAAAAATAAATTCAAGTTCAATATAACATCACTTTTCTTTGTGTCTCAAAGAGATCAGTTTTTGGAAAGATGTACCACAGAAAAATAGCCATGCTCCTTAAGATTCCTGTTCAGCAATTGTGATACATAAAGGAAGATGTGTGTGTGTGTGTGATATTTAGTTTGTTTGTTTTTTTTTTTAGCAGGCATAGTTCAATTTATTTGTTTATAAAAAACATCTATGTGGTTGCCACAGCAGCTGCCTGGGTCCTCTGGACAGATACAGGAGTGTGAGTCTTCACAAGATGGTCAGTGAATTCCTGATAAGGAGACATGGTGAACACAGTCTCCTTCCATAGGTCTGGAGTTAGATAGCTGTATGTTTTGTAGATGGCATCAAAGGTAGCTTTAGCAAAGTTGCCCAGAGTGGCAGTACAGCCTCTTGCAGAAGTGTAGCAGTCATCAATTCCAGCCATCATCAGGAGCTTCTTAGGCACAGGAGCTGAGACAATGCCAGTACCTCTAGGGGCGGGGATCAGGCGCACCAGAAC
>CM053594.1:204242181-204278307 GCA_028646575.1 Pseudocheirus occidentalis
TAATGGCATTTATTCTGCCATGAGAAATGATGAAATGGATAATTTCAGAGGAAACTGGGAAGACAACTCATGAAGAGTGCAGTGAACAGAAGTAGGATGATTTACATGGTGATAACATTATAGAGAAAAACAACTTTGAAAGACTTTTGAATTCTTCTCAATACAATGATATACCACAAATCCGAAAGAACAAAGATGAAACATGCCATTTACCTCCTGACAGAGAGGTGATAAACTTAAAAAAGCAGAAAGACAGGCATTTTTGGACATGGGTAATATGAGAATTTGTTTTGCAAAACTATGAGATGATGTATTATATTGGGGCTCTGTGTTTTTTATTTGCTAAGTGGGAGTATTAGGGGAGGGAAAGATGAATTTAAAATGCTTTTCCATTAAAAATAATAAATGAAATAAAACAAAATCTCTTGCTCTGACTGGGATGAAGTACAATGGATTTCATGGAATTTCTAAAGATTTCTGTTATCCACAGTCCTGGTCAGTATGGAATTTTCTTTAAAGGTGTGTGTAAGAGAAAATGCAGAAAGCAAGGGATCAAGCTAATGGGAGTTAAAATTTAATTTTCAGGAGCTATTTGACATTGATATAGTTTGTGACCCCTTGGACATAGTTCCTTAACATTGACTATGAATGAGAACAGATGCTGGGACCAATGTCTCTGGCACAGGTCCTAAAAGTGTTAGGGGCAGGCTCAGTGCCCTGGTTTGGGTTGCTGCTGTGAATATTTGCAAAGTGTTAAACACTTATGATATAATTTCAATCCTATGATCAATAGTCCAGCTGCCACCCACTCTTAGTTTTTGGCATATTTTGTGTAATTTAAACTTAATTTCCCTATTTATTTTTTTTAATATGTTATACTCATCTATATTCTCCAGTTTCAAGGCAGTTGGCCAAAAGCTGATGGAATTCTAGTCAGAAACAACCTGTTTTCCTGCTAAAGGGCGAGAGAGGCCACTGGAAAGCCTTTAGGGGACTTTGAAACATCCTTGTAAGTACTATTTCCTCCTCTTATGCTGGCTCTACAGCGCTCAGGAATTAAGCATTTTTCAGCTTTGCTTACAAAATGTTCTGAACCTAATATGTGAGAGTATTTCTAATTTAGGTTCATACCTCAGAAAGGATGAGAACATCTGGTCAGTGTGGAGTGTTTTGAGAAATTAGTCAAAATGTTACAGTATTTCTGAACACTTAACAATATTTTCTTTAGAAAATTACAGAGCACCAGATTTTCAAAAGCAATGACTACAGTGGATGGTTTATGAACTGTGGTCTGAAAGAGCAATATTACATTTACATACTTGGCTTATCTGATCTTTTAGAATCAATTCTAATTTAGGATCTCAATTTCCCAGTGGTAACTATTTGTTTTTTTTCCCCAATAACTAGACTCTCCGGCTTTCATGGAATCCAAAGCACTATTTCCTGCTTTAGATTTTCCTACACTGACTCAATTTTTCTGTTTCTATCTCTGTAAAATGTTGCCTCTCCTCTTTGCTCTGAGTTTTGCTAAAATGGCACTTTGAAACATTCGATCATAGATCTATGTATACATACAGAAACAAATATTTAGTATACATATACACATATATAAATGTGCATGTATATATAAACACATGCACACATGTCTACATGTATGTACATATGTACACATATGTGTATATCACACTAGGTGGCACTATAGAGCACTGGGCTTGGAATCAGGAAAGCCTGAGTAAAACTCAACTCCGAACACTTACTATATGACCCTAGGCAAGCTGGTTAACTACTACCTGCCTCTGTTTCTTCATCTGTAGAATTAGTATAATAATAGCACCTACATCATCTCAGAGCCATTATAAGGATAAAATGAAATGATATTTGCAAACCTAAAAGTACTATTTGATTTGTCTTCTTCCTCCTTCATCATCATCATCAACATCTTCTCCTCTTCCTCCTTCTTGTCCCATATCCCTTCTCTTCCTTCTTTTTTCTATCTTCTTTTTCTTTCTTTCTTCTCTTTTTTTGGAGGGGGTAAGGCAGGGCAATTGGAGTTAAGTGACAGCTAGTGAGTGTTAAGTGTCTGAGGTTGGATTTGAACTCAGGTCCTTCTGACTCCAGGGTCGGTGCTGTATTCACTGCTCCATTTAGCTGCCCCTCCTTTCTTCTCTAAATAGAAAAGGACCTTAAAAGGCATCTTCATTTTATAGAGGATGAAACTGAGGACAAGGGAGATTAAATGACTTGCCCAAGATCACACATGTAGGTGGTGAACATTGGGGCAGGATTTGAATCCAGGTCCTCTGAATCTAGAGCTCGTATTCTTTCTCTTATACCAGGAAAAACAGAAAATACGACTATCTGGCAAGGTCAGAGTAGAAACAAAAAGGGAAAGTTCGGGTAGAGATTGAAAATGACACTCATTGCATTGAAAAGAGATACTCATTTCTTTTTTTTTTGGCTTCTCTCTCCTACCTTAGGACTATTGGCAAGGCAGGTTATTTCTAGGCCAACCGTCTTCATTCCACCAGACGGCTGAGAGTAAATGACCTTCCGTTGGTGCAAGCCTCTATTCCATTCCTCAGTTCAGAAATTGGAGTTTCCTTGACGTCTATACTATCATCTAAGCTGCCTGAATCTAGCTTATCAATGACTCCATTATCTCAGGGAATGTGGCCTAGCATCCCATATTTTATCTATGCCCATTATTTACTAGCTTATAAGGAAATATTTAAAAAATTTTAAAAAATATATTTCTAGAATCAGTTCTGCTCCCAACTAAAAAAGATAACCTTAGTGTTCTGGACAGAAGTTAAAAACTCTGACCTATTTAGTTCTACGTATCAAAAATAGTTTATTAAATTTCTTCCTCTCCAGTCCCCCCACCTTTCAGTTAATAAAAGAGTGCAAATCACAGATCATTTATGACTAGTCATGGTTTATAATGTTTAAACAAAAAATTGGGAAATAGAAATAGCTTAAATACATTTTAAAAATCATTAAAAAATGTAAAACTTGCCTGCCAGTTATAGGCCCTGGTGGAGGGAATTACACTTTTACTGGCCTTGCATTGATCCCAATGAGCCTTCACTGCCAGGAAGATGAATTTCTTCCAACTACTCCCAGCAGAGTTCTTTACTCGAGACTGCAGAAGTCTGCTGCTGGAGCCAAACCTATAATACTAAGACTCTGGTCTCTGAACTTTTTATCATAAAACACCTGCAGTGGCTTCTTTTTCTTTTGCTGCTGCTGCCAACCACTTCAGCCCCAGCTAGAGTAAAGTGTTCTTCTCTGTCACAGACCAGCTCTAAAACTTCTTGGCCAAATGTGATTCAGTTACTTACTTTGAGCTACTGGCTGTCATTGTCCCTTCTAGGATAGGAAGAGAATTCTTTCTGTCCAGGATTGCAATTCCCAGAATTCATACTTAGGTTTCAGAAATTTTCCCTACCTGAAGGGCAGTGATTCTGAAAGTCAGTTACACTACACTGCCTCCTTTTGCAAGTAATATGGAACAGAGTCCAAGGGTTGCTTATAGGACTGGAATAATTTTCTGAGCCCCCTCAGCCCAAAATGCTGAGCCTTGTCATGAAATTGCCTCGTGTTCATTTGTGTTCATATTTTATACTTATTTATATGTGGGCAGCATTGTACAAATAGACCATAAGCTACTTGGGGTAGGGACTTTCAATTTTTCTTTTTGTCTTTGTATCCCCAGCACATAGTATGGTACTTAGCATGTGTGGTTTGTTATCCAATCCTTTCAAGTCGGGACTCTGTGACCCCATTTGGAGATTTATTGGCAAAGATGCCATTTTTTTCTCTAGTTTATTTTGCAGATAAGGGCACTGAGGCAAAAAGAGTGAAGTGACTTGCCCAGGGTCTCAAAAGAGGCAAATGTCTGAAGACAGATTTGAATCAAAGAAGAGGAGTCTTCCTGACTCCAGGACTGGTACTTTATCCACTGTGGGGCCTAGCTACCCTGACTTAGCATGTACCAGGCACTTAATGAATGCCTATTGATTGATTCCATACTAGAGGAGAATATGGGTGGGGTTATTTCAAGTTTTAGAGATTATACTTTTAAATATTTGGCTACATTGGAGATTTCTGATATTCATTGTTAAAATGAGGTTCAAAATCTAGCCTTGACTGTTTCTCAAGTCTATAAGCATGTCTCCGTTTACTTTCCCCTCCAATTTTTCTAAAAGTGCCAATCACAGGCATCTCAAGATGCATGGACAAATTTGAAAAACATACACTTATAGTAGGAAAAATAAACCAAAAGCAGAACTCATAAATCAGGGTTAGCCAAACCAAACAGCTGAGCAAATGTGGATGGGCTATAATTTTGCATTTCATAGCACCTGGGCTACAGGGCAAATCCTGCATGGTGTAATTTACTGTGGGTGGGACTTTAACAGACAGAGGCTAATTATATAAATTTGAGGTTAACCCCCTTCAGATGATGGAGTGCAGTATTCTTCCACCTCCACCTTTTAAAATGTCTTTCAAGACCTTGCATATGAAAGTTCTCATTTCTTTCTAATTTTAGAGAATGAATGGGAAATACAAATGATTTCCACCAAGAGACTGGCAGAAGAGTTACTATAGTGTTCTGGCATTATGTTTGCCTTTTTTTATTGGAAACTCAACTTCACCTTGGCAAATGATGTCAATTTTTACCTCAGTAAGGAACCTGAATAGTACTTCCTGATCCACTTTTTAAAAAAGAAGCTTATGATCTCTGCTCCAACAAAAGTTGTGAGTAGATCTCCCTCCCTCCTCAAATATGTATGGATTATTGTCAGGGACTTACTGCCTCATACCTGATGTCCCAAAGGAAATAGATTGAGGTTACACTAAAAATTAGTCAGTGAGGAGATGAATTGTTTATTATAGCCTAGTACTATTTCTCCTAGGAAAGAGAATTAGCTTTTAAAAAAATTGTAAACAAAGTCTTCAGGCTTTTTATTGCACTCATAACCTCATTGTGGATTTCTTCTAGTCCTAATCAAATGTACCCTGTTCAGAATGACTTAGTAAATATAACTTTTTCATATTTCATGTTGTCTTGTCCCTTGTTGTCTTTATTGAAACAAATATTTAGGCCATATTGAGAATATTCATTTATATATTTGAAATGTAGATTGTGATTTTTCCATGTAAGCATTTGAGTAAGCATTAAGTAATGTAAGCTTTGGGGATGGAGGATGGTAAGTGAAGGAGAAAAAGCTACAGAAGTGGTGAGACAGAGAGAGAGGTACATATACTCACACACATATGCACATGCAGACTCAGTTCTCTTGGTCGTATTGACCAGAGTGGGCCTAGGAAAACATTCTGAGTTTCAGTCTCAAGTTCACTTTTTATTTTCCTTGCATATTAAATTAAACTTAACTTGCCATTATATCATATTTCCATCTGATTATTTTAGCCTACCTACATCATATTCTATCTTGTTGTTTTAAAGTCTGTTCCCTTTTAAATGAATTATTTGTACAGTTCCCTTAGCCCTTGCCAATGTGATGTTGGAATCTTGACCAGATATTGTATTTTGGTAGATAACAAAAGAAATTGGGGCTAATGGTGGGAACAAAGTGTGCATTCATCACAATTTACTAAGAAATAACTTAATATTGCCATCTAGATAAGCTGTAGGGAAGTGATACCATTACATTGAACCATTTTATCGTTTTGCTTTGGAAAGCAGAGTAAGAATGTTTAGCAGTGCTCATAGAACATTAGCATTGGAAGGAATACATAGTCTAATATGCCCTTAAATAGGAATAATCTCAATCATCTCCTCAATGAGTGTTTATTCAATTTTGGATTGAAGACCTCTAGTGACAGAGAACTCACTACCCGAATGAACACATTCTACTTCTGAATCAGCATCATCTCTAAGACTCTTTTTCCAACCTACATTTTTAATCACAGGTTGCATTCCCAGAGGGGTAACTACTACTCTCAGGATTTTACCATAGGCCTGAAAAACTATGTAAACTAGGTTGCAAAGGTCTCTGCTAATACATAAGGAAATTTAAATATAGTTTTTAATATCTCCATCATTTGGGCAAGAGGGTTAAAAAGTATAGGATTCCTTCAAAAGAATTAAGGATTTTGATCATCCAGGGTTTCTAAATGAGAAGACAATTAATAATCATTTATAAATGCACCAGACACTGTGCTAAGTCCTGAGGATGTGAAAAGAGACAAAAGACAGTCCCTGCCTTCAAGGAGCTTCAATGGGGGAGACAATATGAGCAAACAAATATATAGAAACAAGCTATAATACAGGATAAACAGGAAATGATTAAAAGAAGGAAATCACTGGGATTGAGAGGTTGACAAAGGTGACCTGTACCAAAAGAGATTTTGAGTTGTGACTTGAAGGAAACCAGGGAAGCCAAGAGGTGGTGATCAGTAGGAAGAATATTCGAGGCATGGGTGCACTTTGGAAAATGCCTGAAGTCCAAAGTTAGAATGTCTTGTTTGAGGAATGGTCAGAAGGTCAGTTTCATTGGATGAGAGTATATGGTGGGAAGTAAGACATAAGAAGATAGGAGGGTGGGTGTACATGTTTGGCTAGGTTATGAAGAGCTTTGAATATGAAAGAGAGAATATGGTTCAACAAGAGATTAAGATGAAGTAGGGAGGACAGAGTGTCTAGTGTAGGGCTGATGGCCTGGGCAAGAACTGAGGAACTGAGTAATTGGAGGTCACAGAGTGGATGAAGAGTTAGGTTTGGGAGGGGAAGGGAGCAAGAGAGGTCAGGTAAGGAGATTTCAGAATCCTTGAATGTGAAGGTGTTATATCCACATTTGTTGATGATGGTGAGATCAAGGGTATGAACATCTTTGTGTGTAGTTGAGGTGGATGGGGAATAGGTGTTATGGTAAGGAAATTTGAAGATCTTCCTTGTCCCTTAATGGGCCTCAAGTGGAACCCAATAGAAGGGACTTGATAGGGGGGAGGCTGTTTTCTTTCAGAAAGGCCCATATCTTTCGGTACTTTGTAATTAGGCAGTGGGTCATGAAGGTTGTAATGTCTTCTAACCCTGAAGAAGAGTAAATATATACGTTGATGTGAGGTTTTGCTTTGGGGTTTATTTATGGGAAGAGTTGTGTGATTTGGTCAGATGAGATCGCTATCTATTGATTTGTTGAATTATGTTCTTATCTCTGTATTTTTTGTCAGCTTGTAATTTCTGTTTGTATTTTCTGAAGTTCAGGGTGCTGACTTTTTCCCTTGAACTAGGTAAATTATATATATGTTTGATTATAAGATTTTTAATCCTTTTGAGTTGCTTTGCTTTAGAAAAGCAGATCAAAGAACCTATGGTAGCAGCCACCCTGTGTACTCTAGGGTACTTGCTGTTACAATTGGCCATGGGAAGTGAGAAGGTTGAGGAACTGAATAGTTAGAATGTTTGATGGGGAGCCAGTATGTATGTTGAAGTCCCCTAGAACAAAGGCAGGTGTTGGGAGGAAAGGAAAATTGTGAGCCAGATATTGAGAGGAAGGAAGGTGAGAGGCCTGGAGGTCTACAGACAACAGCTAGCAGAATTTTAATCCAGTGGTAGATATAGATTACATGGACCTCAAAGGAAGAGAGTTTACTAAGTGATGGAGGTATAATGGAGAACATGGAAGCTGCAGTGAGGAACAAGACAGTACTGAAAAGTATGGCCAAGGAGGCTGTGCTCTGGGGCTGGGGTTGTTGTATTTGTCCTTCATTCTGGAAGAGGACCATGACATCAGGGAGATGATGACATGACTTGAAGTTGACTTTGATTTGAGTGAGTGAGGGCTATGCAAAGTTACCAGCCTCACTTTCTCCTCCGGAGCCATCTGGGTCCAGTGGCCAGATACTGATCAGGATGACTGGAGATGACCCAGGATGAAATGGCACACTGGTCCTTTTAGACTAAGGCCTTTTCAGGTTCTCACTTTGAGTAAGGTAACTCCCATTCAGTGAATAGGCATCTTTATGAAGTGCGGTCTGTGTGGTTACTACAAAATGGAAGGAATAGAAGAAGAAAAGATTTAGGATGAAGGAAAGTTTATTTCCTATAGTTCAGTCATTTCACAGGGCACATTGGAAGGGGTGGGTAGGTTTGGTTGGCATTTGGGGGTGAGTGGGTTGAGAGAGAGGGGAATAAGGAATCAGGTGGTGTGAGACAGGGAATGGGGTTTAGATGATGACATAGTGGTTCAGAATACTAGGATTTGTAGGGTATGAAAAATGTGGCAATGCCTATCATCAACAGAATGTGTTACTCCTCTTCCCAATGAAGGTTAGAGATCAGGCAGGAGACAAGAGCAGTATTAGATGAAGGGCATACAGTCAGATGGGAGGCATGGTTTCACTTCTGTTTTTTCCCTCTGAAAGATGCAGTCTAGGCAGGTGATTGGGCAGCTAGAGACATGAATTGAATCTAGACAGTAGGATATGGAAGGACCTAGGTCAAAGGGAAGGTCATATTTTTTTTTATCTCAAGTATGGAGGACTCAGGGAAATTCCATTGACCCCTAACAGCTGTCCTTCAGGGGACAGGTAACAGTAAATGGACGATGGTATTTCAAAGAAAGGTCCCTCCTCTTCTCTCTGGAGGCTGGAGATAAGGTGAGTGCAATCAGAGGTAGTAGTCTCCAGGGCACAACTTTGACACAGATGGAAATTGATCCCCAGGAAGGGCAAGTTGTCTTGTATTGGTGAAGACCGAAGTCCACAGCCCCCTGGCAGTTTTTTATCCCACAGCAGGAAATGGAAGGCTCAGGCCAGAGGAAGATTTCTTCTCATCCCAGTCTAAAGATCTGTCAGGTATAGCAAGAGGTGGAAGTCTCCTTCTCTGAGGGAGAATCTTACCCTAGGACCTGCAACCCATAAGAATCTCATATAAGTTGTTTGGACTTAGGTCACAAAAAAGCAAGTAACCTAGGTCTGCTTGAAAAGAATATATGTGTGTGTGTTTAGATATACCTACATATACATATGCATATATACATATACATTATATAGAGAGATATAATACTACATAGTGATATAGTGAGCTATGCCATTAAATTTTTTCCTCAACTCTTTGTAATCTGGCTTTTAACCTCTTCACTCAACTGAAATGGCTTCTTCCAAATTTCTGTTTCTTCCAAATTTCTGCTCCTTCCAGAGCCACAATCTCTTGAGCTATAAATCTGATGGTCTTTTCTCTGGCCTCATTCTTCTCAGCCTATCTGTTGTATTTGATACTGTTGATGCCTC
This sequence comes from Pseudocheirus occidentalis, assembly GCA_028646575.1. NCBI lineage: Eukaryota > Metazoa > Chordata > Mammalia > Diprotodontia > Pseudocheiridae > Pseudocheirus > Pseudocheirus occidentalis. Next base: position 204,251,440 of record CM053594.1, read on the forward strand.
TCTTCTCTTAGATACTCTCTCCTCTATGGGACGGTTGCCTCCTCTTTTCTCTTTTCTTCTTGGCAGTATGGCCAATCCTCAGTTTCTTTTGCTGACTTTGTATCCCTGTCAAATTCCCTAACTTTATGTCTTCTCCATGGTTCTGCCCTAGGCCTTCTCATATATATATTTCTACTACTTTCATAAAGTTCTTCTCTTCCTTTAGAGGCAGTCAGGTGGGGCAGTGGAGAGAACATAGGTTCAAATCTGCCCTCATACACTTTCTAGCTGTGTAACCCTAGGCAAGTGACTTAACCTCTGTCTGCCTCACTTTCCTCAACTGTAAGATGGAGATAATAATAAAGCCTACTCCACAGGGTTACTGTGAAATCAAATGAGTTAACATTGGTAAAGCACTTTGCAGTACCTGGCACATCATTTCTCCCTCATCTCTCCCTGATGCATTTAAAGATGCAGTTCATATAATTTGTTGTCTCTAGAATTAAGCTTTTTGGGAATAAAAAGTTTCTTTGTTCTTCTATCCCCAGTGCCTAGCTCAGAGCCTAGCATATGGTAGATGTTTAATAAATAAATGCTCATTAATTGATTGATGTGTGACTAAATAGTTGGATGATCTTGAACAAATGAGTACATTTATAAAGCTGGTAGTATAGTGAATAGAATGCCAGGCCTGGAGTCAGGAAGACTCATCTTCCTGAGTTCAAATCTGGCTTCAGACACTTATTAGCTGTGTGACTGGGCAAGTGACTAAACCCCATTTGCCTCAGTTCCTCATCTGTAAAATCAGCTGGAGAAGGAAATTAGCAAATCACTCTAGTATCTTTGCCAAGAAAACCCCAAATGGGGTCACAAAGAGTCAGATACAACTGAACAATAAGCAGTACCCAAGTACTTCCTTTTAGATACAAAATTACCTAAAAGGAAATGGTCCATTTTTAAAAGAAACATTGAAAATTAGTCTGTTTTAATTTTATTCTAAGACAAAAGAGGAAAAAAATGCTATTTTTTTTCTCCTAGATTTATTCGATCAAGGGTGTCTATACAATGGGAGTCTCAGGCATTTTTTTTCCAGTGAATCTTTGGAAATGATATGCACCTCAAAATTATCTGGGATGAAGCCCTCACTGTGAAGCAGTTGGCTGTGGGGGCCTTTCACTGGGCATTTTCAACAGGCTGATTGAGTCCCTAGGGTAGCAGTTGATCCTACAGATCAATGGTGTCAGACTCTAATAGGAAGAGATCCATGTTGACTTGGAAAACTGCAAATAACATCATCCATATTGTATTTTTATTTATTTTGTCAAGATTTTCCAATTAAATTTCACTCTGTAGTGCTGGAGTGTGTTGACTGACACTTCTCTCCTACAGTATAACCCTACGTCTAATCATCTGCCTATGGTGCATGGTGGGGATGGGACTGCTCAGTGTGAAGTGTCTGTCTCAGGCAAAAAGGAAAAGAAAAAGAATCAGTAAAACTAATCAATATACTGAAAAAGTTTGAAAACATGTGCGATACGTAATATCTTTAGAAGGAGTGGGTTGAGAAAACCTCCTCAAATCTCTTCTTTCTGTGAATTCCTATTCTTCACAACCAGGCAATATACACTTTAAAATTTTTTTGAAATATTTAAAAATTTATTTCTTTGACTTTTTAATGTCCTCATAGTTATCCTCAGTATCCTTTACCTTCTTCCCCCAGAGAGTTATTCTATGTAAAATAGTATTTTTTGAAAGTAGCCTGTCTACTTTCCACCTCCAGGACAGGGTAGGTTGAAGGCCTTCTCTCTTACCTCTTCATTGAATTCATGTTTGATCTTTATAATTTTGTTACAATAACTTTTGTTTTTTGTGTATGGTTGTCTTTCCATTTATATTGTTGTTGTCATTTATTGCATATAGTGTTTTCTTGCTTCTGCTTACTCCATTTTGAATCTATTCATGTAAATATTTCCAAGCTTTTCCAAATTCATTATTCATATTTTCTTATAGCACAGTAATATCCTCTTACATCCATGTACCTCAATTTGGTTAGACATTCTTCTCTCAATGAACATTTACTTCCCCATCTCCCAATACTTTATCATTGCAAGAAGTGCTGCTATAAGTATTTTGGTCTATATGGGGACTTTCTTATCAATGGCTTCTTTGGGGGAAAAGAATCCCTGGGTTAAATAATATGAACATTTTAGTCATTTTATTTGCATAACTCCAAAATGCTTTAAAAATAAACGTTCTCTCTCTACAAAAGCAGATTAGCAACTACTTTGCCACATACTGTCACAGAGACAGGTTGGGGCCCTGACAATTTAAGGGTCATGTTGGAGAATGTACTTGGACCCAGATCTTCTTGATTGTGAGGTCAGTTTCATATGTCATGCTGCCTAACCCAGAGAGGGCACTTAAAATGCATGTTGGACCCAGATCTTCTTGATTGTGAGGTCAGTTTCATATGTCATGCTGCCTAGCCCAGAGAGGGCACTTAAAAATGCATGTTTGATTGAAATGTGTAGAAAATTGCCATCCTCAAATGGCAGTATAGAATTTTATTTCAATTTTTAAAGGCAAATAAAATATTGAAAGGTACCTAACTTAACTAAATTACTTTTAAAAGGAATTTCTCCAACCTTTCCCAAAGGATTAGCCATGTGGTTTCATTGTGGTGGAGCCCTGTGACTATGCTTTAAGTTTTCCCTGCAGAAAATCTTTAGGTTAGCTCCAGGAAAGCCAAAATGTCTTTGGGTTGTTTTATAGGAAAGTCTCATGAGGGATAAGTGTTTGATCATGGAAGGCAGCATCTGCCTCTCAATGGAGTTAGTAATGAAGGCAATTAGGGCACAGGCTTTTGAACCAACTAGACACAATGTCTAAGTCAACTGTGTTACTAGGAAAAGCCAAATATTGCTATTGGCCAAGTGTCTGACATTTTATACATTATTACTATGAATTGGCTGTTAATTAACATTTCTAGCAGACTTGTGCACTAAAGCTAGTCTTTGTATTCAAGATACCAACACCTCCACTAACAGAGCCTCAAGTTTCCAAATTTAGGCAGTGCCAGGTAGAAAAGTACACTGGTGCATTGCTTCAGAAATATTTATTTTTTTGGTATATATTTTGAGGATTTGTTGTTAATATTGATAAGCTTTCTAACATATTATTTATCTTAAATGCATTTATTAAAACACTTTATAATAACACAACTAAGTTTTCTCAAAAATTCATGCAAAAAAAGCCTTGCATTTTCCACTGGGTTCCTGAGGCTTTATGACCTCTTTTTCCTTGAAAAAACCTTTTAAAACCATCAGCATGAGGCTAGGAAGTCAGGAGGAGGTCTAATGGCACTAGTTACATCCAGCACCTCCGGGCTCTTCTGGTCATGGTTCATGTATCAACCGATACTGCCAATTGTGGGGAATGGTGTGAAGGTTTCACGACATTCATGAACTAACCTTTTGAGACTGTGATGAGAAACCAAGCCTCAGTGCTTCTGCTGATTAATGCCAACACTTCATTCTGAGGATAGAAACTCTGAAGTTCTCTGAAGGAATTTTCTTCAGGTTTTTGTGGTTGAGTGGTTTCAGTTGTGTTCAACCCTTCAAGACCCCATTTGGGATTTTCTCAGCAAAGATACTGGGTAGAATTGCTATTTTATCCTTCAGCTCACTTTACAGATAAGGAACTGAGGCAAACGGGGTTAAGTGACTTGGCCAGGATTGCATTGCCAGTAAATGCCTCAGGCCTGATTTCAAATCAGTGCTCCTGACTCTAGGGTCCCTGCCCTGTTCACTGCTCTACCTAACTGCCCCTCTCTTTGGGTTCCTCCTGGCTTTTATCTTTGCTCAGACACTGAGAGATGTAAACCATTTCCCAAAGGATCAGAGTGCCTCTAACTTATATAAAGCTTCTAATCACCTTTAAGTAGGCAGAAAGCATGAGTTATGAGTTATCCAGTCAATAAACATTTATTAAATACCTACTTTGTGCCAGGTGCTGTGCTAAGTGCTGGGGATACAAAGACAGAAAAAAGACATTTCCTGCTTTCAAGAAGTTCATAGTCTAATGGAGGGAGACATTATGCAAACAACTGTATACATATAGGCAACACACAGGATGACATGGAACTACTCAAGTAAAGGAAGACCTTAGAATTAAGGAGGATTGAGAAAGGCTTCTTGTGGAAGTCAGGAGCCAGCTTTATTACTTAATCCTAAAATTAACTTATGGTAGATGACATCTGATCAGTAACAGGCAAAAGAAATCACTCTTACAGAATGAGAACCCATAAAAGGAATAAAAATAAAACAAACTCATCTGATTTTTAACGCTTCTTAGATAAGTCCTTCATTGATATTAATTGTGGGAGAATGGAGTGTGATCATATTCTGTTGATCTAATAGGGAGCCAGGAATTTGTACTCTTGCAGCCTAGACTTGGCTATAACTTCCTGACTCCCTCTGTGACTTAAAATGAACCAAAAAAAAAACCCTTTGGAAATGGGCAAATTAATTATTCATAAAAATTATTTCAGTTCCTTGTATGAACTGATCCACAGTTCTCAAGGGAGTGAAGGTGGATCCTTTAATAGCTTTTCTCAATTAAAGCGATTATTTCACCAATTCACAGCATCTTAGGGATTTTAGAAGTAAGGATCTAGACTTAATAAATGACCTTCTTAAGTCCTTTTTTTTTTTTGCTCTTTGGAGGGGGGAGGGCAGGGCACTTGGGGTTAAGTGACTTGCCCAAGGTCAGACGGCTAGTAAGCGTGTCAAGTGTTTGAGGCTGAATTTGAACTCAGGTCCTCCTGACTCCAGGGCTGGTGCACTGTGTCACCTAGCTGCCCTATTAAGGCCTTTATTTACTGTAACCTTTTTCTAGTTGCCAGTGCCTTTCCCAAGAAAACACCTTGTATTTTGTCTTATATATATTTGTATAAGTCCATGTTGTCTGATCCTATAGAATTTTCTATAGAAAGTTGGACAAGCAGCTTCTACATTAAGGGATCAAAGGGCCTGGAGTATGATATTTTGGAGATCAAAGGAGCTAGGATTAATACCAAGAATTGCCTACTCAGCAAAATTGAGTACAATGTTTCAGGGGAAAATATGGGCATTCAATGAGGTGGAGGATTTTCAAGCATTCTTGCTGAAAAAAAAACAGAACTTAATAGAAAGTTTGACATTTAAATACAAGAAGCATGAGAATGTAAAGAGGGAAAAGAAATCATAAGGAACTTATCAAAGTTGGACTATTTACACGCCAACATGGAAAAATGATAATTGTGACTTAGAAACTTTTCTCAGTATGAGGATAGGTAAAGGGAATACAAATGTATATATGCATACATATACATATACATGTGTCTATATAGGAGGGTATATATGCATATGAATACATATGTGTGTGTATATATGTGTACAGGTCTACATAGACGGAGGGCACAGAATCAATTGAATAGGAAGGGATGATATTTAAAAGGTTAAATTGAGAAGTGATAGAGGAATAGAATGAGAGGAGATAGGGAGAGACAGAATGGGGTTAATCCTCTCATATAGAAGAGGGAAGGGATAACTGTTACAATGGAGGGGAAGAACAGGAAGTCAAAAGGGAAAGGATCAACTTTACTCTCATTGAATTTGGCTTAGGGAAGGAATGACATACACTCTAAATTGGGCATCTTGCCCTACTGGAGAGTAGTGGGGAAGGGGATGAGGGCAGGTTGGGGGGAGGGTTGTTAGAAGCACACATTTTTGCAAAGGGACAGGGACAAAGTAGAGAATAGAACAAGTGGGGGGTATGATAGGATGGAAGGAAATATAGTCAGTCTTTCACAATATGACTATTGTGGAGATGTTTTGGATAACTACATATATGGGGCCTGTCTTGTCTTCCCAGTGGGGGTGGGTGACAAGGCAGGAAGGGAAAGAATCTCGAATTTAAAGTTTTAAAATCAAATATTTAAAAATATTATATACATGTATATATATATGTATATAATTATTTTATTATGTACATGCAACTGGGAAATAAGATATACAGGTACTGGGATAGGGAGATCCATCTTGTCCTACTGGAAAGTCAGAGGGGGAAGGGGGAGGATATAGGAGAGAGCAGATTGGGGGAAGGGCTACAAAGTGGGATGGCTGTTTTGGGGTGGTGGGTAGGGGAAAGACAGGGAGAAAATTTGTAACTCTAAATCTTGTGGAAATGAATTATGTAAACTAAAAATAAACAAAAGTTAATTTAAAAAAAAACAAACAAAAAAAGAAAGTTGGACAAGGACTGTTCATCTTTTCTTTGGTCTCCCCTTTTATAGAACAAACCTGAACCTTAATAAAGGCTTGTCAGTTGATTGCTTGATCTTAGAGATCATCAGGTCCAAAGTCAATCATTCTACAAATGAGGAATCTGAGACTTGGAGAGATGAAAGAACTTATTCCAAATCTCATAATTATTAAGTGGCAGTTCCAAAATTTGGGTTCTGGTCTTTTGGTTTTAAAGTTCTCACCCTTTCTATGTCACCATAAGCTCATCTAATTGATTTATCCATGCAAAAACTTTCCCCCACCAATTGCTCCTGGACAAACAGACCTGTTCTAAAGCTGTGGTATACGATAGTGATGGAAGATTATTGTGCTATGAGAAATGACAAGCAAGGACTTCAGAAAGACCCAGAAAGACATGAACTAATGCAAAGTGAAGTAAGTAGAACCAGGAGAATATTGTATGCAGTAACAATAACATTCTACAATTGAAGAATTATGAATGATTTAGTTATTCTCAGCAATATAGTGATCCAAGACAATTCTAAAGGACTCATGATAAAGCATGCTATCCACCTCCAGAGAAAGAATTGATATTGTCTGAACACAGACTGAAGCATGCTCTCTCTCTCTCTCTCTCTCTCTCTCTCTCTCCCCTTCCTGTACAAAATGACTAATCTGGAAATTTTTTTACATGATTATACATGTATAATTTATATTGGATTTCATACTGTCTCAAAGAGGGGGAGGGAAAGAAGTATAGAATTTGGAATCCCCACAAAACCCAAATGTTAAAAATTATTTTAACATCTAATTGGGGAAAAATAGAAATATTATTTAAAAATCTCTCATATTGTTTTAGAAATTTAAAAAAAGGTAATTAAGCTTTGTACCACAAACTGATATGGAACTCTGAGCTTTGTAAACAAAGCTTATTTTTTAAAAAGTAGCTTAGTAGAAAGAGAACTTAACTGGAAGTTAGGATATCAGGGTCTTAGTCTTAACTCTGTACTCAAATTGCTCTTTGACTTGTATGAATTTACTTAATCTCTCTGGGCATTCCAGTTTCTCATTTGTAAAATGAGTGGGTTGAGCCACAGGATCATCTTCTGTGGGTTCTAAAGCAGGGTCAATTCAAGGTTCCCTAAGTAGGTGATACCACCCCCTGGTAAGTGTTGGAACAATCCAGGGGGGTGGTAGCAGCCTCATGTACAATTGGGGGTCACTTAATAAAAATAAGGGGGTAGTGGAAGCATAAGGAAAGAAGAGAACATTTTGAAAAACCGTCCATGTTTCATCTGTTGTGTAACAGAGTTAAACTTGTAGTGATTACATTATTTTCCAAATAAACACAGAAAAAGCAAGTTATATCTGATCAGTGGTCAAGTCTGCTGAAAGATCTGAAAAAAAGTGTTGACAGGTGAGTATGTTGTGCATTGTTGGGAAGTCCAACACACACCAGCGGGAACATGTGTGTGGAATGACTTGTTTACAATAAGATGCTCTGTGGTTGTATGAGAGAATATTTCATCATTAAAATTTCAATGCAGGAAAACCCCCACAAATTTACAATAAATTATTAAATTTAAGATATGTCATAAAATTATATATTTTTAAAATGACACAAATTACAAAATTAATTGTTAAAGTGTTTTAAAAAAGTTGTTTTCCAGGGGGGCATTGAGTAACTTTTTTCAAGGGGTGGTAGGCCAAATAAATATGGGAATCTCTGGTCTATCCAATGTAAAATGTTTATACACCCTCTCTGTTCAATGTACTGTGATAGGTATTAGGCACAAAATTTTTTAAATGGCACAATCCTGTTTAGAAGGAGCCAATGATGGAAGAAGATTAGGCATGTACACTCATAACTGATACAAGTTAGAAATACCAACGTGCACTGGAGAACCAACAGAGAGTGTTGAAAGATTCTGGGAAGTGATGACAACTTTAATCTAGGAAAATCAAGGAAGGCTTCAAGGAGGAAATGGCTGGGACTTGAAGAAGAGAAGGGATTTCAATATTTGGGGTGTTGAAGTAGTTCATTCCAAAGTGAAAGAGAGAGTATGCAAATGCACAGAGTCAGGATGGGGAAACTTTGATGTTGGTTGGAAGAGAGAAGGAATGGAGGGAAGTATTGTGAAGCCAACAAATTGAATCCAACCTATGGGGGTGGGGTTGAATGGCAGAGTAATTTGAATTTTATCATCTAGGTAAGAGGAAGCCACTGATGGTTTCCCACCCACTAGAAACAGGTAATGGACATGGTCAAAACCACATATTAAGGAACTTAGTTTTGATGAAATATGAAAAATAGATTGGAGAAGGGGGAAACTGGAGGCAGAAAGACTAGTTATGTAGTTACTGCCATAGTACAAAAGACTAGTAATGATGATCTTAATTATAAGGGGATGGATATACAAAGATGGAAATAAAACAATCCTTGGCCTCAAGAAGCTTATATTATTTTGTTGAGGAAAAGTAATATAAATATAGATAAATAAATGCTATGTATAGACATACATATAACGTGGAACAATTTCTGGGGATAGGATAACAGCAATCCAGGATAGCCTTGGTGTGGGACATGGCACAAGGACCTGAGATGAGCCTTGAGGGAAGCTTGGGGTTCAGCAAGGTGTAGGTGAGGAGGGAGATTCTTCTAGGCATGGGGGCCATGTAGGAGGTGAAATGTTGTTTGGTCAACAACCATTTATAAAGTACAAAGTGTCAGGCACTGTGCTAAGACCAGGGATGCAAAAGAAGACAAAAATAGTCCTTATCCTCAAGAAACTCACAATCTAACGGGGCAGACAACCTGCAGACAGCTCTGTGCAAACAACTTGGAATCTATGTCAGAGAGACAGTACTAATAGTAATGGGGGGAGGGGGCAGAAGAGACTTCTTGGAGAAAATACAATTTCAGCTCAGACTCAGGAAGCTAGGAGTTGCAGGGAAAGAGCAAATCAGCCATTTTGCCTGGAATGTATGGTAAGGGAGAGTCATCTGAGATCACTATGTAGAGATAGGTTGGAACAAGATTTTGAAAGGTTTAATGCCTAACCTGTTATCCAAGGCGTAATATAGAGTGTCTGAAGCTTCATGAAAAGGGAAATTAAATGATCATGCATGTACTTTTGAATTTTCAATATTGCATCTGTGTAAGGATGAATTAGGTGAGAAATTAGACATAGGAAGTCCAAGTAGGGGGTTATTGTACTGATCTAGGAGGGAGCTGGCCATCACAGCAATGAAGTCAACAGGTTTTATAGAGAGGCAATATAGGACTTTGTAAAATGTTGGCTACCAGGGTTAGAATTCTGAGTTTGCCTCTAAATTGCTTGTGTCACTTTGGGTAAGTCACCTAACCTTTCATTTTGTTCATCTGGGAATCGAGAGGGATGGATTAGATAACTTTTAATTTTGTTCCAGCTTTAAAGCTATGATTCTATGAGGGGAAGTATGGAATGGTTAATGGAATTTTCAGCTCTCAGATTAGCAGAAACCACTTTTAGGTTCCGTATTGAATTTCAGTTTTAAATATGCTATTCATGATTCTGTACTTCATTATTTAAAAACCTAGGAGTGATCTACCCCTGACTGATGGTATTACTTTCATTTAAATCATAGCATTGCTTTAGAGGGAATTCCTGCATGTCTGCCAACCCTAATTCTCTTATGTATTTTCTCTATTGGAGATGGTGAGAAATGCTTTTGGTTATTTAAGGAAACAAGGGTATTTGGTGGACTGGGGAAAAAGAAGACACAGAATCACATACTTGGGTCACTCAGAGTTTGCAGTTTCTGTGGCCAATACGTCAGATGGGATATGGTACAGTTCCTAGTAAAATCACATTCTCTTTGTGTCACAGAAGGGGAAAAGATCTTTTTGTCACAGAAGACCACAGGCTGAATTAAGAGCCTCCAAGTAGTACCAAAAATCATAGCAAAGTTTATTTAAATAGTAATCATTCTAAAATTTATATATTCTTGAATACGTCGTTCAACTGGTGCTGATTATATTTGCTCAGGACCCTATCTCTAAAGAGGAACTGAGGAAACTCACATAGGCCAATAGACAGAAAAGATCAGGATATAAGGAATATGAATAAAGGGAAAGATTTAATCTTAGAGGTAGAAGGCATCTCAGAGTTGAGACAATATAGAGAACGGGAAGAATGCTGAATCTGAAGTCAGAACCCTTAGATTCTGCTACCTCACCAATTTGTCAAGTCAAGAAGCATTTAGTAAGCTTCTGCTACAGGCCATGCACTGTACTAAGACCTGGGGATACAAAGAAAGACAAAGAGCACAGTCCATGTTTTCTCAAGGACCTTATAGCCCAATAGGCAAACAGGATAAACTGGAGCTAACCTATGTGACCATTGCTTTTCAGTCTCTAGTGCTGCATCTTCAGCAAGTGAGACCTGCTAACCGTGGATGCCCCACAGATCTCTGTCCTGAGCCCTTTCTATCTCCCGTATTGTTTCATTTGGTGATCTCATCAGCTGTCATGAATTCAGTTATCATCTTTATGCTGATGATTCTCAGCCCTAACATTTTTGCTGACCTCCAGGGAGAAAAACTAGATATCTGTTAATTTAAAAAATAAAACAAAACTAACGATTGAGAGTTTGTGGTAGAGTGTTCTATGTATGCAATGCCACATGCACTTTCATATGAAATCTCTGCATTGTTAGTTTTGCTTAATTGTTTTACTTTGTTACAAGAGAGCTCTCATGGAGTAAAGGTAATATGGCAATGTTTTTAATATAAAACCAAAGCATATTAATGAAACTTAAGAATACTTGATCTGGTCCAACATTAAACCTCTGCATGAATGCCTCTATAACAATCTTGAGAAAATGACAAGCCAAGATTCTGTCTGTGTTTCTTGTCCTCCCTAATTCATTACCTCATGAAGCAACTCATTATTTTTTGTGTAATTTTTATTATGAGGAAATCCTTTCAAAAATGAATTAAAAAAATCTGCTTACCTGTAGCTTTTACTCATCGCTTCTATTTTTGGTGCCAATGGACACGCTGAACACACTTAAACTCACTTTCACAACCCTTTAATCATTTGAAGATAATGATTGTATATGATCTTGGCCCCTTTCATTTTCTAGAGGAGAAATATCTCAAGGTTCGGCAACTGTTGCTCATATTAAATAGTTCTGAGGCTCTCTCCGACTAAGTTTTTAAGCTCAAATGAGCAGTGTGCAAACACTATGTACAATGAAGGTTTCTATAACCTTAGGCTCAGAGAGGGTGTGTTGCCATAAGGGAAAGGGAATGAAGCTAATGGTGGGGATTTTATATAACATGGGAAGCCTTTTAGGAAAGAGGTTTAGGGGGCAGTGAGTGCAGCTGCTCAAAATGTTAAAGCAAACCCCGATATTAAACCCTGACCTTCTAGAGATGGAAACACTAATTTGAAAATCAAGAATGTAAACTGTGGGGGCAGCTAGGTGGAGCAGTGAAGAGAGCACTGGCCCTGGAGTCAGGAGGACCTGATTTCAAATGTGACCTCAGACACTTAACACTAGCCGTGTGACCTTGAGCAAGTCACTTAGCCCCAATTGCCCTGCCCTCCCCCCTCCATAAAGCAAAAACAAAAAACAACCCCCAAACAACCCCAAAACAAAACAAAAAAAACAATGTAATCTGTGTTCCAAAGACAGTGTAGGTAATGTCTGCCCGGGATCCAGAAAGAAAACAGAGAATCATCTAAGGAAATATAACTGTGTATTAAAATTAGATTTAAGAGACAATATCTTACTAGCACACTAATGAAACTGATTAAGAATCCAAGGTGTTTATATTTGGGGCTTTTATATTGGGTACCTCCTGCCCTCTCCTTGCTTTTTTCTTTAAACTGGTGCTGGATTCCATTATACAGCAATATATTGAAAATAAATATCCTTGGTCAAGCACTCAGTCTACCTCTCCCTCTTGGTTCCTGTTTCCTCTATTAGATGGTAACAACCTAAAGCTTGTTTCTGCTAACTGTAGTCATAGGCAGCCTTTTGCCCGGGTGATAAGTGTTACCAAGGAGATCGGTAGCTAGTTTAAGGAATGCTAGCTGATAACAGTACTTTTAAGGGCTTCATAGGTTCAACAAAGAGGGGGAAGTGAAATACAAATCAGAACAAGCAGAGATGAGGCAGTGAATTGAGAGAGGTTTCTCCCACATACCTCCAACTCAATGCCTTTTACTTACTCCATAATTTTCCCCATCTCCTTAATGACGTGAATATAACAAGACAAGAATCCTGCCAAATGACTTATTGACAGGTACACAATGATGGCTTTCCAGGCTAATTTATGTAATGCTGATGTCAGCTCTAACTGGGACACAACTCAATAAAAATTATATAGGATATAAGAAAACTAAATGAACTGGGGATGGCTCATTTAATTAGTTTCTCAGTAGTGCAGCCCATACAATGAAGAATAGGTCTGCAAATTGTCTCTGTGGGCACAATCCCTATTTCCTTCCCCCTCTCCCTCCCCCTAATCCCTTTCTCCCATCCAAGGAATTGACTGAGGTGAGTTCAGGGTCAGAGTTTTTCCTGAATTGTTCTTTGTTCTGAGAGAAATTAATTTTTCATTCTCTCATTTCTCTTCAAAGGTTTGTTATTTGCAGTTGTCTGAGTACAGTGAAGTCTATTTAATGATCCAATTTTTACTTTGAATGACTATTATCAATGAGCTGAGAGGACAGGATCCCATAAGCTATGTGACTTATCTATTAACCCAAGAGAGTGCCCAATGAGGCAAAGCAATAGCGTCTCTTCAGATTCACAAAGGGGTTCGTTTTCATCTGGTACTGTAATGTTTATATACCAAACATGAGCTTAACATTTAATTATATATTTAAAAGTAGTTATCCTAGTCCTTTAAATAGAAACAGAAATGAAGAGACCTAAAAGCCTTTTCAAAATGTTCAAGATTTTCTGATGTTTCTTGGAAGAATTGCAGAGTTGAAACTCTGAGTTGAACTTCAGGTAGGCGCTGGGAGCAGTCTCACCCACAGAATTTCTGAATAGATGTATGATTTGAGGATTGTTCTGACCAATTGCACCTTCTGAGTTGAAACATCATACAATTATAGATTTAAAACAAGAAGAGATCAACAGAAGCCATTTTGTAAATGAGAAACGGGGATCCATAGAGGTTAAGCAACTGGCCCAAACTTACCCATGTAATAAGTCTCTGAGTCAGGATTTGAACATAGACCTTCTCTTGATAAATCTAAGAACCTTTTCATAATGCCTCTGAAATTGTCGAAACTGGATCTACAGGACAAAATATTAAAAGCAATTTTTTCTTCCATAACTTTCTTGGCATTAACTATCATGTTTGGCAGTAGTAATGATGGTTAGAAAGGGAAAAGATTTTGTTTAATTTGCTGTCCACACAAAATTTGAAAGTAGAAAGTCTCTAACCTCAACCTGAACACCATCTCCCCTCAGATTCCAAAGGAGATACTTTGAATCCAAACATCTTAAGAGTAATTGTCCCCCCAAACCAGGCCCCAGAGTGATCATTAAGAGGAGAAATCACTGTAGAGAAAGGGTCCACCTTTTTTGTTATCACAAGCCACAAGTACTGATAAACTACCACCAACAGCCAAAGAAGCCTATGAGCTCTGAGAGGGGCAGTACACATTCTCCGCCTCCCCCACCCCAGGCTACTCATCCTGTTTCCAGCTCAAGTCCTCAGAGCTGCTATCTAGGAAAATAATGTGGAGAAGGGGCAAAAAATAGCTAGCTAACTTTTACCCCTACAGGGAGCAAGCTGACCTCGCTGAAACAAGGCAAGCTGAGGGAGACAAAGGAAGCAACATCTATTAGGCAAGTCAAATCACCAGCACCACCTTGATCACCATATCTCTTTAGTACCAATGGACCAAGAGCAGGACCCTGAACCTAAGAACCACGGGTATGGACATGCTTCTAGTTGTGTGTTCATGGCATCATCTGGGGAAGCAATCCCTGTCATGATGCAGCCTGGCAAGTGCTCCTGATGATTATACAGTTACAGAAAAGAAAGTTCTTGTACCAAAATCCTGGTATTATCAAATGGTTCAACATCAAAAACTGACCAGATTTTATTATTGGAATTGACATTACCATCTGTTTTTCCACTGAACCTTAAGGACCATGGTCTCTTTCCATTTGACTAGAAAATAAAACCTTACCTCTGTATTTTCTCCTGTGTTAGAATGTGAGCTCCTTGAAAACAGGAGCTGTCTTACTTTTCTACTTGTATCTTTAGAACTTAACATTACACAGAGTAAATGCTTAAATAATCTTTTATTCGTTCATTCATTCAAAGTTAGTAAGTTTTGTGTTCATCTTCTGCAAAAGAGAAAAAAATAAGTTGGTAGAAGGACAGTGTCAAAATGTTCAATAAGTAATATTTAGAAATTGTGTTTTCAAAGACACCATCACATTCAAACAGATATGAATCTGAAATATACCTGTTAGAAAAGAAATATACCAATATTCTATGTAATACTCAAGGGACAAAAATTAAAAAGTGGTCAGCAAAGAATTGCGGTTATTTTTGCCAGATTATAGAGTCACAGGGCAGGTAGGAATATAACTAGGAAAATTATCAGGTTCACTCTTTTGTTCCCAGGAAGAGTACATCCAGTCCATAACAGAATAAGAAAATTTATAATGAGGAAATAGGAAAAAATATCACTTGGAAATTACTTTGTTTTACTGCGTATGTCCTTTTCATTTATTTGTATACATGTTGTACCTTCACATCTCATTCCCAATAAAATGTAGGGTAAGGATTGGATTGTTTTTATCTTTGTGTCTCCAATGTGCCTGGCGTGATAATAAATGCTTGGTGAAATTAAAGAAAAAGAAGGCAGATGCTATACATTTCCTTGATTCAAGCATAACATCTTCGAAAACCATTTTACTTTAAAATTTGAGATTTATTGATCAAAATGTATTCATTTGTTCATTACAATCAACAAACATTTATTAAATATTTTTTGCACATAGAGAACTGAGTGAGGTGCTGGGATAAGTTTGGTAAGACATGATCCTTGCTGTCTTGTAGCTAGAGATGCATGTAACCATAATGAGCTATAATCCATGATAAATGTATTAGAAAGCTATAAAACAAAGATCTAGTAAGATGTTTGAACACTGGAGCTCAAAAAAATCAACGCTGTACGTGAAAGTTCCAGTAAATATGCTGAGATAGCAGTTGATCTAAAAAACATCTATGGAGTTTAATGGGTTGTGAGCTCAGCGCTGATCATTGTGGTGACAGACTCAAATGGGCCTATGAGCTCATCAATATGGGTATTTTCCCTAACAATTCAGATCACAATTCGTCCATGTCTGCCGATCCTACTATTGAGAGGATCACAGCTGAGCAAATGGGTTGACCCTCACTATTATCACATGATTAATCCATTTTTATCATACATTCCTTTGATGACATCATTTGCAATAGATTTCTTTTATTTCTTCTGTTTCATGTGTTGCAAGCTGCAACTTACCATAGACTTTCTTCTGCTGTCTGAGTGATAATCGCTTTTAATTCGTTGAAGACCACAATGTCCCTCAGCTCATGATCATATAGCAACCCTGGTAGAATATTGTTATTAAAAAAAAGATGGTCTTGGGAGAAGTTTAAGGTCATTAAAAGAGCTTTGCAATTTCCTGAAGGCAGTTCAGACTATTCTTATCTTCCTATTTATTTCTTAGGGCAGTTCATAATCTATTTGCAGCAAAAGACCAATATAATCAGAAAACCATACATACACACTTACCAATGGGTAATAACAATATATAGGTATATAAATATATGTGTGTACATACATAGATATGCATGCATGTATACATGTACATACGCAAATATATGTAATTACACATCAATACTGATAGCTGAGCTCCTCCGTAGGTTGTCTTCCTGACTGTAATTATCTAGACAAAAATTTTCATTTGCTTATTTTTTTTCTTTATGGATAGTTAGAACAAACGATTCTGTCTTTATGAATCTCACCTGGGAATTTCTGCAGTGCCTTGTGGATTGATATTACCAGCATAACTTCTGTAGGACTTCACTAGCTATAGGGTGTCCCTCTTAACTTATACTCTTTATATCAGACCTCTTCCACAATGATGGTGAACACTTTTAGCTGGCATACTTTTGCCTGTTTTATTCCTTGCTTGACACTGATGATCAGAAAATTGTCAAGCAAGATTATTTCTAATATTATGTCTTTCAAGATATCTCATATAATTATGATATATGAATGGGAAACACTTTATTGGAAGAGAGCCTTTAATGTACCATTAAACTCTACTGAATCAACCAACCAACCAACTAAATCAATGAACCAGCAAGCATTTATTAATTGTTTCTAGACAGGTACTTAGCACAATCCTTGGCACATATTAACCGCTTAATTAATATTTATTGACCAGGCTAAACTAGTCAATGCACATGTTAGGCATCATGCTAGGCCCTCGGGGGAAAAATGAAATAATTGTGTCCTTCAAGGAATTTGTATTCCTATAAAGTAAATACGATGTGCTTTTGGGTGGAAGAACCTTGGCAGCTGCGGGGCAGTGGGAAGGAGAGTCTTATGTAGAAGGTGACCCTTGAACTATCTTGAAGAATATACGGGATTGCACGAGTTTTGATTTAATATGGAGGGACATATTGAGTTTAAAAAATGTAACATTTACCTCTTCAAAAGGTGTTTTTACATTACTTTTATGCTGTTTACAGAGAGACAGTGGGTGAGGTATCAAGAAAGAACACAACACTTGAAGACTACAAGTTAGGGAGTTTATTTCTCATAGACATGTAAACATGCAACTTTCCAGACTTTCTGTCACAAGAACAACTGTTGTGGGTGACAGTGGCATGGGTGGAGAGTAGGATATATAAGTAACCCCACTCAGGAACACAGAGTTCTAAGTCTCTGCACTTATATCTGATTGTTGTTGCTGGGAAGATTTATTTGCAGGGACTAAGTAAGAGGGGAGGAAACTTTAGCGACAATCAGTGGGTGGCTTAGACTGTGATTTTATTGATTACAAGGGTGATATGATTAGGAAAATTTACGATCATTGCATACGTGGACTAGATGAAATTTGCTAAACTGAGCGTGATAAGGAGAGCCTTGCATTTATTGCCTAGATGAAGTAGACTAAACCAGTTACTGGGTACGTGGGAACTTCCTAGTACATAGACTGATCTGTCAGTCATCAAATATGGAGACACTTCAGGTAACTAGGGCCTAGTTAACCAAACTAGGCCATTTTTTACAGTGGTCTTCTTGTTAATATTTTACTTGAGTACTATAATATGAGAAGACAAAAGGTCATATGAAATTATGCTGTTCATTGAAATTCTTTATTTAAAAATTATTTTATTTTATGGAATAAATATGCATTTCTATAACATTATATAATAAAAAGATGATTTCACACAAAACAAATCTGTCATGTACAACTGCTCTTCCATTTAAATATACTACAAAATTATCATGTAAATTTCTTTTTTTCCCTCTTTTTTCTTTCTTCCCTCCCACCATTGAGGTGGCCACCATTAGACAAAATATATCTACATATCTGTATCTACACACACACATACACAACACACACATATTACATATCTAATTAATCTATACATACTTATATTTATTAGTTCTTTCTTTGGATTCAGATAATGTCTTCATGTGTCCTTTATAGTTAACTTGGTGTAATGATAATTAATGGGGGCTTCAAATTTAAATTAATTACCATTACACTTGGGTAGTTGTAATAGACAAAATAACTTATTTACCAGAAGTCATTCTTGAACAATATTGCTGTTATCATATACAATGTTCTTTTGGTTCTGCTTATTTCACTCTTCATTATTTTGTGCAAATCTTTTCATGTTTTTCTAAGATCATCAAGCTCATTATTTCTTATTGCACAGAAGTATTCCATCACAATCATATGCCAGAATTTGTTCAGCCATTTCACAGGATATCCCTGTAATTTCCTGCTCTTTGTTACTATTGAAATTCTACCAATTCCTTAATTTGCACTTCCAAGATGGATCTACATGGCTTCCTTCCATTTGGCTTCCTTCTTTCTTCTAGTTTCATTTATGGTCAGTATGGCATCACAGCCAGAAAAGATAATGTGATTTGAGGTTACATTAAGAAATGAATAATATCCACCCACATATCAACTTTTCCACTATTATGACAATTTTTGGCTTATAATTTACATACTAATTGAAAGAATGCTTGAGAAGATATAAAAAGATAATATTTAGAAATTTAACATTTTTGAAATCTAATTGGTGTTTTGAACTCTAATAAGAAGAATAATTTATTCAATGATATTTTGATTGATATTATCAAGAGAGGCAAAAGACAAGAATGGGAGGATGTGGATAACATGGGAAATCTAGAGCTGGGGTTTGGAAATATATAAGAAATTACAAAGAAAGATGGGGAGGCATTAAAATGTAGAGGACAGCATAAAGCTGAAGTGGTTAAATAGAGGATCAAAACATTGTTATTCTTTGGTTGTGCAGCTTTGTAGAAGTCACTGTGCATCTCTAGTCCACAGCTTTCCTCATGTATAAAATATGAGGGCTTTGGAACAGATGTTTTTTTAAGGTCTCTTTGAGCTCTAAATCTATAATGCTACTGTGGGGAGTAAGTGAGGGCAGAGGAAGAATGATGGATGGAGCAAGGATGGAGAGTTGGAATAACTGAAAGAGAGAGAGATACTTAGGTTATGGTATGAAAGGAAAATTTCAAACATCTGAATCATGGGGATGAAACAAATATGGGTGATGGTGACATCAAGGGTATAATCATCTTGGTATGTGGCTAAAGTGGAACGAAAGTTCTAATCAAAGAAGTTGAAGAAATATATGAGTTGGGAGGTTAGGATGTGGGGAAATCATCATGTAACTTGAAGTATTAAAATATAAAGGTTAGCTGAGGGGTAGACAGGAAAACTGAGAGCCTATTCTTGGACTTTTTGAGAAATGGGAGATAATAACCTGATGACCGGACTGGTAGTATTGATTGGGTAGATAACTTCAACAGCAACTGGATAGGGTATAGAGATTGATGAAATAAGCTTCAAAAGAGGAGAGGTTGCTAATTGTTGGTGATAAAAGGAGTATGTCAAAGTAGCAGTGAGGATCATTTGACTTCCTTCCATTGCCAATATTTTGTAAGGTACAAGTAAAAATCTATTTAGTTCTTGAAAGGATGTCCAGAAAAGTGTCTTCTAGGAGAAGGAAGATTTCTTCAAATTTAAGAACATAAAAAGCATAAAAGGAAGAGATGGGATATGATAGGCAATTTGCTAACAATAGCATGAGATTTCAGAGAACACAATGGAGAGATGTCAAAAAGGTAGAATTGACAGGATTTGACAAAAAATGGAATAGGTGAAAAAGGGTGAGCAGTTGAAAATGATACCTATTGTGAGACTGCATGACTGGGAGGATAATGGTGCCCTCCACAGTAATAGGGAAGATGGTAAGTGGGAGGAATTTGGTGAGGGGAAACAGGATTAATTTGGTTTTCAATATCTTGAGTTTTAAAAGCCTATGGACTACCTAGTAGCTGGAAATGCAAGACTAGAAATCAAGAAAGAGATTAAGGATAGATAAATAAATCCCTAGTTAATAAGCTACAGTAACTACTTCCTTCATGATCTAATACAAAATTCTCTGTTCGGATTTTGAAATTCTTCACCTGACTCTTTTAGTCTTTTTATGAGACACTGGCTCACTTGCTATTTCTCATAAAAATATTCAATTGCCCAACTCCAAGTGTTTTCACTGGCTATCTGCCATGCCTGGGATGCTCTCCCTCCTCATCTCTGTTCTGGCTTACCTGACTTTTTTCAAGTCTCAACTAAAATTTTACCTTCTGCAAGAAGCTTTTTGAGTTCATCCTTAAGGCTAATGCTTTCCCTTTAAGAATGCTTCCAGATATATATGTATGTATGTATATTGTATATACAACACAATGCACATCACATTACTATGTGCTATATGCATATATTATACATTATATAGTTGTTTGTATGTTGTTTCCTGTATCACATTGTTAGCTCCTTGAAGACGGGGACTGTTTTTGTCTTTCCTTATTCCCCCAGCACTTAGCACAGTACCTAGAATGTAAGAAGTACTTAATAAATACTTAGTGATTTGCAGAGTTTAGTTTACTCACTATACTTCATCGCCAACAATCTATTTCTGCTTTCTCATTCTATGCTCATTCATGTCATCCTGTAAATCCTTCAGAGGATCATCTAAATGTACAAGGTATCTTCTAGTTCTTTTGCCAATTTGTGCAGCACTTGGACTGTAATCTGCTATCCCTTGCCCTTGTTCTGTTTACATTCTTTATCAATTATATATTCCTTGATATATTTAATACTAGATCTTATAGGTAAATTACAGGCCATTGTAGTGCCAGTGCAATATTTACAGTGCCCACAATCACAATAAACATACCGACTGTGATTATAAATATTCCCGCACAGTGCTTGATTGCAAAATATAACAAACTCTCCATATAGAGGACAGAAGCAAAGTGTTTATTTAGACACCAGAAAACCAAACCCATCAAAGCAACATAGAAGCCAATGCACTACAATGTAGCAGAGAGCCACATCATCCTTTAGCCTTCCCACAAAACAATACAAGATCATTATTTACTCACAAACCTGACTATCTCCTTGTGTGAGTGTCCTGTCTCTCCCACTCTCTAGCTCTGACTCCCAGTTTCCTGTGGACTCTGCTCCACCTTTCAGCAAACTCCTCCCATCACAGGCTCCATGTGACTACATTCATCCTATTAGGTGGCAGAGTTTGTTTTCAAATCAGTGAAGGTTGTCAAATTTCTCTAGGCTTATTAAGGGGGTAGGGAAGATCTTCAAATTACCATTACAACCATATACTGCAACCAAGTTATACTCACTACAGCCTTTTTCATTGCACACTGGATTAACAGGAATTTTGATTTTTAAAGATCATGGAACTCCATTATTTATACTCATAAAGCAATAAAAGAATATTCTTGCTACTGGAAGATTGTTGATATTAGAATGATGAACTTTTAAGTCAGGAAACAAGGATCATGAAAAGTATCACACTATTTCCTAAATGCAACCCAGTCTGTTCAACTCTGGGCTCAGGTCATTATTCATCTTCAGTGCCTACATAAAATGTTTGTGCCAATGGACTGCCTCAGTGGACCACCCATGCTGTATAACATGGTCTGAGAATTTGTTCTTGGTTCAAGTCATCTTGATCTACTTTTTTCCTGCATTGAATGTTAGTCCTATATTCTCTGACTGGTTGTAGATTTCATCAAGATGCTGCTTGATTCTGGAGATGGAAACCATTTTCCTTTTTACCCTCTCATACATTGAAATCAGTTCTGGGTGCCATTCAGGAGGAACATAATCTTGTGCCATATGAGAATATGCTGAAAGAGCTAGGGATGTTTACCTTAGAGAAGACTTAAAAAGACATGGCAGCTTTATTCAAGTGCCACCTGGAAGAGGAATTAAGCTGGTTTTGCTTATAGAACTATGAGCAATAGGTAGAAGGCAAAGAAAGGCAATTATAGGTCTAATATAAAGAACATTTTACAAATCATTAGAGCTATCCAAAAGTGAAGTGGAAGATAGTGACTTTGTCTTGACTAGATGTCTTTAAAAAAGGATGAATGACTAACTTGTATGGCATAGAAGGAATCCTTATTTAGGTATCAATTGGATGATAAGGGCTTTGAGATAATTTTCAACTCAAAGATTCTGTATTCTATGAGTTTCAAAGGATTTGACAACTTGGTTTGAAGTATCTTGTAAAATCTTTTATAGGTTGTCTCTGCTTCATTCTCTGCCACAATTGTGGGTTGTAGCTGCAATTATATTCATTATGGTTTTTTTGTTTATGTTTTATGACTTCTTCATGGCAAGATGACTAGTATTATAGGTTGAATTGCATACTTTACATGACTATTGTGAAGAAAGTTTTTTATAAAATTGGAAGTTTGAAAAAAAAAGTCCATTATGATTGTTCCATTTGGGCACATTTTTGAGACTAGCCTTACTTTTCTGTAAAGGTACTGTCCTTCAGTTTGACTGCAATTTTTGAAAAAAGTCATTTAAAACATTTTGTTTATTTGGCAATACCTTCCCCCTTCAAAGAAAAATATAGTTCATTAAAATAAATGGCAATATTGACATTATGTGACAACTTTCATATCATTCCATACCAGGAGTCCACCCCATATCTCTACAGAGACAAGGAAAGCATATTTTATCATGAATCCTTGTCATGCTTGTTGAATTGAATTAAGTAAAGATTAATCAGTAAATTGATCTAAATTTTGATATATTTCAGCATGGTTTTTCTTTTCATCATTGTGGTCATTGTACATATTTCTTTCTTAGTTTCCCTTACCCCTTCATCAACTCATAAAAGTTTTTTACAAGGTTCTCTGAGTTCTTTATATTTGCCTTTTCTTAATAGCACGATACATACAACATCACACCAATACAGGACATATTTGTTCAGTCATTCCCCAGTTGAGAAACACCCACTTAGCTTCTAGTTCTGTTGTTGTTGTTGTTTTGTTTTGGGGTTTTGGTTATTTTATTTTATTTCATTTTGTTTGTTTATTTCTATTATAAGGAACAATAACATATGAATGTTTTGGTATAAATGGAGACCTTTGTTTCTGTTATTTATTTCTTTAGGGCATATCTCCATATTGGAATAGGTGAGTCAAAGGATATGTGCCATTTAGTCACTTTTTTCTTATTGTTTAGAATTGTTTTGCAGGATGTTTGAACCCATTTGTAGCTACACTAATAGTGTGGCTGTAACTTATTTGTTTTTAGCATCATTTATCCTGGCATTATCAATGCCGATCTAATTTAATTCCATCAGGACTGTCTTAGCTTAATAGTTGTTGGACAAACATATCATACTCAGAATGCTGAGTTAAATTACTGCTTGGAAACTGTTATTCATGGTATCCTTTGCCCTCTTCTGTCCCATTTTGCTATTGTCATTACAGAAGCAGAAGGGGACTGTCAGGATTGAAAGGTATTTGTTGTTGTTTGATTGTTTCAGTTGTGTCTGACTCTTTGTGAGTTTGGGGTTTTCTTGCCAAAGATACTGGTTTGCCATTTCCTTCTCTAGCTCATTTTATAGGCGAGGAACTGAGGGAAATACAGTTAAGCGAAGGTCACACAGCTAATAAGTATCTGAGGTCAGATTTGAACTCAGGAAGATGAGTCTTCCTGATTCCAGGCCCAGCACAGTGTCTACTGTACCACCCAGCTGCCTTCAGAGCCATTTAATATTTTTAGTTTTACTTTCCCCGTGGGATTTCCAAAGTCACAGAATCCATTATTACTTAACAGACAGCTTGCTGATTTCAGGGCTTGCTTGGCTTAGAAAGTCAGTCAGCAAGTATTTATTTAGGACCTGCTATGTACCGGGCACTGTGTTAAGTTCTGAGGAAAGACAAAATAAAGACAAAAAAATCTCTGCCCCAGAGGAATCCACAGTCTAATGGAGGGGGCAACATGCCAACAATGCTGTGCATAAAAGGTATATACGGATGGATTGGGGGAGGGGAGCAGTAATTTCAGAGGGAAGGCATTCAGATCAAGAAAGACCAGGACAAACTAATACAAAGTTGTGTTTCAGTTGAGAGCTGACAGAAGCCAAGGTACTGATGAGGTGATGAGGAGGGAGAGCACTCGAGTCATGGGGGATAGCAAGTGAAAACGCCTGAAGGAAGGAGATGGAATGTCTGGTACAAAGAATAATCCAGAGGCCAATGGTTATCAGGTCAAGACAATATAAGAATTACATTAATTATGATGTGACTGGTACCCATGGAATAATTACTACTGTGGGACACCTGAGAAGGGAGGATAATGAGAATGTAGCCATCGGTCCCTAACCGAAATGAGAATAACAGCTGGGAGGACTTTGAAACTCCTCAGCGTACCCTAGAACCGTGAGGGGGGATTAGAGCCAGCCTGACTCTCGGAGAGATAGTCCAAAGCATTGACTTCACGTAGAAGTGGGTGTGAGGACCATCCACTTCCCGAGTGACCATCTCTCTGTTTTTGTGGATCTGCTAAGTGCTTTTGAATCTTCTCTTAATCAGTGTGAGCTCTCTCTAAGATCCAACTCTCTTTGTTCAATGCAGAACAACCTGTGCTATCAGTACTGTGGGTGGAGAGAGTAGGACTTTGAAGAGGAATAGAAGAAAATCAGGGGAGCTACAATTTAAGAGAAAATGGAAAGAAAAACAGTTTTTCTTTATAAAAAGAATTAGCTTGATATTCAGCCAACATATTTGGGAAAAAAAATATGAGCTCGTTGAGGGAAATCTAACTATCTGGCTTTGAACTTTGGAGTTCAATTAGGCTAGCATTCCTCACCTTCAGCTTTTCAAAATCTTGATTAATTATTTATAATGTACTGTAAAAATGTCCAGAGTGATATCTATATGACATTTAGGCTATCACCACTCCATTGTCAAATTGGCTTACTGACAATCTTAACTGGTGAGAAATGAATATGCCAACTATAAGTACTAGTATTTTCATTTAACTTCTCTTTTCCTAAGCAAGGACTAGTAAATAATTAGAATTAGTCTCTGTTGGGAATTATTTTCCCTAAATAAAAACTGGCATTCAAAACTTTCTCCCTTTTGAGCAATTTTTGCCTTGGTTTAAGCTTAAGAAAAATACTATATTCTCATTTAAACTTTTAACTTCAAGAGGCTAATGTAACAATTTTTTTAAACGATGAATTCTAGTATTCAAAAGTCTGCTTTTTAAAAAAAATCTGTGTTCTTCTTTGTATTCTTTGGAACAAAAAGTCATAGAGTTATATTATTTGTCATCTATGTAGTAGTAAGGATACAAAATCAGAGGAACTAGGATAACCCCAAAACTTCAAACTTTACTCACAGATAGTATGAAACTGTGAGTTATTTCAGATACTATGGCTTATAATTAATATTTTAAATTCTTGTCCACCTCCATGCCTTCGTGTATCTGTTCCATGTGTCATACTTCCACTGACATTAAAAGGACTCTACATTTGGAAGAAATATGTAGGAGGTGTGAGGGGGTGAGATTGAAATTCACTGGATTCAATTTTTAGCAGGGAATAAAGTTTTAGTTCTAAAAATGAAGTTATTTATCTGTAGGCATCTAAACATAAAGAATATAAGATAGTTATTTCATATAGACTATGTCTGTTAATTACTAAGTATCATTTAGTGCTATTATTCATCCTTCAATGACCTTTGTTTAGGATTTAATTAAATTAGACATGACCATGACAAATTTTGTGTGGTGAGGAAAATAAAGATTTATTGCATGACAGCAATGAAAAGATGACAATCTGGTTTTGGTTGGTCATGATGAGACATAGATCTACTACTCACAAGCCCATTGAGTCAAATGAGCTGTGACCCTGCAAAGATAAAAGTTCATGTGTCAGACTAATGCAAATCATTATCTGAAAAGACAAATTTTTCTTGGATTGGGCTACTCATGCCTCTACAATGGTTCCTATACTATTGGACTGATAGTCACTATTTTGTCATACCTCTCAATTCTATATTCCTTATGTTTTGCTGCATCATCTCCCAAGCATTTTCTCCAGTTTGAATGTATTGATCACTGATTTTTCTCAGCATACATAAACATCTTCTGGTCTTAATCTACAAATTACTATATCAGCTGGATTTCCTTTCAACTCATGCATTTTAAAATATATTCTCTGTTCCTCATGGTATTCTGGAAGAACTAGTACCTCTACTCTGAGGATAAGAATTCTCAAACAAAGCAAATTTTGTGTAAGTTATTGCAGATTTTGACACAAACTTTCTCCAATGAACTTGTTTCTTCCTGTATTTTCAGTTACCTGAATCTGAAGGGTTCTTGTAGTTATTGTTGGTTTCTTTGAAAGGAAATTACTTTAAGAAGTAATATTTTATTTATTATAGAAACAAGAAACCAGGATACTTGCTTATATGAAATATCTTTTTCTCAACCAATACATTTTTAAACGTAACATTCTATGTGAGCCCACTGTGTGGAAATTAAAGTTCTGTTTTTTATTACTTTTATATTATAGTCATTTCCCAATATACTCTCCCCATTTTACCTTTCCTTTCAATAAAGAGAAGTCATTAAACAAAATTGAACAAAATGACCCAAAAGTTTATGTAACATTTCAAATTCATAATACCCCACCTCTCTATTGAGAGTGTTTCATCATTTCTACTACAAGACCAATAATGCATGTCTGAGTTCATCTGACTTTTAAGGTTGTTTTCATTTATATTATTTTATTGTATCAATTCTTATTTTGATTTGCATTTGGTCATGCAATTCTTCCTTTGTTTCTCGGACTTCCTTGTATTTGTTATTTCTTATGGAGTGAGTGACAATATTCTATCACATACACATATCATAGTCTGTGTGTCTGTTTTCTTTCTTTCCTTCCTTCCTTCCTTCCTTCCTCCCTTCCTTCCTTC
>CM053594.1:204288180-204310686 GCA_028646575.1 Pseudocheirus occidentalis
GCTTTATTTCTTCTGGCTTTATAAATGAGGAGATTGCCCCAGGTGTTTCCAATCCACTCTCCTCTCAACTCCAGCTGTGATTACTCCTAAGGAGTTAACTGGAAGTAAGGAGCTAAGCCTTTGAGGTGCCAAGTGCCTTCAGTAGGTGCCAATAGAAAGGGGCATGGAAGATCTTCTGATTTCATTAACATTACAGAAGTCTATCAAGTATATGTTTGGTAAAGATTTCTGTCACCATGGAAGGGGAAAGACAAAAAAAATGGAAAGGGGGAAGGAGGAGTGGGGAGGCAGAGGGAAGGGGAAGAGAGAGAGAGAGAGAGAGAGAGAGAGAGAGAGAGAGAATTAAAGAGAGACAGAGGCAGAGACAAAAAGAGACATGGAGGAAGAGAGAAACAAACGCAGGGAGATAAAATGGCAGAGAGGCAGATATGTGGTTTTCTTTCAAGAAAAATAGCTGGAAAGATACAAAAATTTGAAATGAATTCTATAAAATGAGCCAAGTGGCTTCAGGACTGACAGGAGCTCATAAAGACCTAAGGTTCAGTGCATGTCTTCTTTCAATCAGACCACATGCAAGTGTTCAATAAAAAAAGACATTCCCTTTTTCTAAGGTTTCTCAAGTCTCCTTTTATATGTCTCTCATACACAGGAGGCAAAATCACAGCTTTGCATTTCAAACTCTTTGCCAAAACTCTTGGCTTGTTTCAGAGGTACCACACAATATTAAAGTATAAAACAGTTTTGTATGGAAAAAACACTACGTACAATTTAAGGTGATCAATATAATTACTTTTTGCAATGTGTTGTTATTGTGTAAATTGTTCTCCTAGTTCTGCTTACTTGATTCCATATCAGTTCATACATGTCTTCCCAGGTGTCTCTGCAACTATACTCTTCATCATTCCCTATACAACAGTATTCTATAGTAGTCACTGTATCACAATTTATTAAGCCATGGAGTACTGATGATAAATAATGTTACCCTTCACTTCACAAAAATAGTTCATAGACTCAGTATTTATGATGAGAAATACATTTTGGACTTGACCAATGCAAGATTTTTTTTTCACTTGACTATACATATTTATAACGAGGGTTTTGTTTTTCTTTGTTAGAGAAAAAGAAAATAAATGAACAATAATTGAAAACATAATTCATAAATGAAGCCTGTTTTATTTCTCAGTATCATGGTGTTTCATCACCTTGGAGCCGCCACAAAAGGGGCAAGGGAGAGAAGTCTCAAAGGAGAGCTTTACCCATTTTACCATATTGCTGAGAAGCAACTCTTCTTCAGAGAGAACTTGTTTGAGGATGAATGCTTTGGGAAGCATGCTTAACAGATTGCTTTGTAAACTGGAATCATTGTACTACCCAAACTAGTGTATTTTGGAGAACAGGCTTTTGGCTAAAAGATATTCCAATAAATAAAAGAAAGGGCTGAGTTTATTACTTCAGGTGGAGTTTGTCCCTCTCATTTGTTGGACAGAACTAAACCATCCCTGACAGAAGTTATTATAATCCCTGACTCAGAAAGCTGCAGCTGAAAAGAACTACTCTACTATTTTCCCTTTGGAATGAAACCCTTTAGTACAATTGGAACTGGAAAAAGATTTTCTCTTTATTGCCCTCCAAACCATGTAAATTAACATGGTACTGAATATTATTTTTATCCTGCTATATTTTAATATTAGCATTGCATAGTGTCCTAATAAAATGAATATTTTATGATGTCCTAATTTTCTACAGATGTTATATTTTCAATCCATTTATAGAGTATCTGAGTGCTCTCTAAGGATACCTTGCTACAACAGAAATTATATATAACAATTATGCTTATCTAATCTTTATATTTCCCCCAGAGTCTAGAATAGGGTTTAGCCAATGGTAGATGTTTAATAAATGCTTATCAACTGATTGATTGGACAACATACATTTATTAAGTCTACTAAACACAGGGCACTATTCTAGGCTTAGGGATGACTATAAAGTTTAGATAATTCATATCCCTTATGTCCAAGATAGGTTTGTAAGGGAGTAAAACACTGACATACAGAGTATTATGCAGCACAAAATAGCATCTGATCAGTACATTTGAGAGTGATAAAAACAAAGTGCCACATGAGATTTGAGATGAGAGGCTATTACTGACAGAGATAAGGGAAGGCTTCCTGTAGGAGGTGGTAGCTGCGATGGGTTTAAAGATAAGAGTTGGAACTGAATATGTAAAAAGAGAAAAGCATGACATTACATATTGGAAATGATCTGAGCCGAGGTATGGAGGCTTGAGAGAATAGTGTATATTCTGGGACAACTGTAGTTCAGTATTGCCAGCAGAGAGTCTGGAAGTGGGGAACACTAATGTGAAATTAGACAAGAAAGGCTGGGTTATACCAGATTAAGGTGAGAAGTGGGAGTGCCTCGCATGTCAAGCAGAGGCATTTGAACTTTTAATTGTTAAAACACAGCATAGGGAACTAGTGAAGATTTTTGAACAAAGAAGGGACAAAGATCTATGCACAGGGAAGATTATTTGGGCAAAAGTGTAAAGGATAGACTAGGGTAGGCAGAAAGTGGAAGCAAAACAAGATTCTTATGAAGTCTTTTCTAATAATTTAGGCAGATGGTAAGGAGGTGCTGGGGTCATGCTAAAGGAATTAAAGGAAACAAAGTAGATATTTTGCAAAGGTAGAATCAAAAAGACCTAGAAACTAATTGGGTATGTGAGTTGAAGTTGAAGCAAGAATCAAAAAACACTAAAAATATGAATATACAAAATAGGGTAGAGAAAAAGAGAGAGAGAAAACAGAATGAATCAGAGGGTTAAGAAAAGACAGCTCAATTTTGTGCTTAATGAGTTTGAGGACCTGCTTGGATTTCTAAATAAAAGTATTCTGTGGACAATTGAAGCTTTGGAGGTCTAGAACTCAGAATAGAGGTCAAGAATGGAGATACAAATTAGGAAGTGATCAGCGTGGAGGAAATAGTTGAAGCAGTTGTGAATAAAACAATCAACAGAGTAAGAATAGAAGAGGACCAAAGACAGACCATTGGAGAATACTCACAGGGAATGGGAAAAAGATGAGCTTGAGAAGGATGAAAAGAAGAGGAGTCCAGGTTGGTAAAAGAACAGTGTAGTATCTCAAAAGCTGAATGGGGAGAGACTAGTTGGCATAGTCAATTAAAAATAATTATGAAGAAGTTAATTAGAATATTGGTCATTGGGATACCAAATTTAAAATAAAACTTGGAAAGCAGTACATGTATGTCCTCATAGGTACAAGTAACAATAGTTATAATAAGTATGTTTTGGAAAGAGATTTGACAATGAAGGTCATTGGTGATCTTAGAAGGCAGTTTCAGATTTATCTGAAAGGGAAGTATTTTCCCCATGTGAACAGATAAATGTGCTTCTGAATTTGGAATTCCCTATTTTCCTGTATTTCTTTGGATTATCTTCCTTTAAAGATCCCTGATCTATAAAATTTAAAAGAAAAAATTCGATCCAGAACACCTTTCTCTTTTATGCATTTTCTCTCATTTCACAACTTGGGTCAAGTATAGATGTACCTTTGTTGAGGAAAATACATTAGAATATGCCTAACTTTGATGTCTATTCCAGATACAGCAGAGATAAGATAGAAATGTAATTGGGATAAATAAGAAAGGATAGAAAAATGTTTAGTTCTTTTAAAAGTAGAAATCCTGGAAAATTAAGATGGCTAATTTGGGGCAAGTTTCTAATTTCCATTTAGCCTAATATTTTCTATCGAAAGAAAAATTTATTTTATAGAATTCTCATGTTGGAAACTATTTTAAAATACTTTAAAATATTTATTTATTTTTAGTTTACAACAGTCAGTTCCACAATCCCTTGATTTCCAAATTTTCTCTCCTCTCACCCCCGTCATGATGGCATGCAATCTAATATAGGTTCTACAAATACCTTCACACTAAACATTAATTAAGCTGTAAAGACTAATTATAACCAATGGAATGAACAGTGAGAAAGAAGGAATAAAACAAAACAAAATAGAGAGAGAGAGCAAGTAATTTGCTTCCATCTGCAGTCAGACTCTGTAGTTCTTTCTCTGGATTTGGATACCCCTCTCCATCACGAGTCCCTTGGAGCTTTCTTATAACTTTACATTGCTGAGAGGAGTCCAGTCTATCAAAATTAGTCATCACAGACATGATGTGTCTGTAATTGTGTACAAAGTTCTCCTGATTCTGCTCTCCTCACTCAGCATCACTTTATCTAAATCTCTCCATGTACTTTTAAAAGAATCACTCTCTTTTGCTTGTGTTCAACAATCTGGTGTAGAAATAAATAAGTAATTAGAAATAACTAAGAAATAGTCAGTGATTCTTTTCTGCAAATTAGAAAGCCATGGGGATTATTATGAAAACAACAATAATAATAATGGTGCACCACTGGGTAGACCACTGATGTTGGTACAATTGTGGCTTTGGAGTTAGAGGACCTGGGTTCAAGTTTATCATTTGTCTGCCCTGAGGCAAATCACTTTTAACAGCTGTGGTTTTTAGGTGACTCACCTATAAAATGGGGTTTGGACCTTCTGAAGTCCCTCCCACCTCTAGATCTGGACTTGAGATTTCATCAGTGTACATCAGTGTACATAAGTCCCAGTGAGGAAACCCCACTTAATAGTTAATCATGCAGATGAGTATCTGCTCTTCAATTTATAATCACAGAATGTTTCTTGGAAAGTGAGGGGATAAGTGATTTATCCAGTGTTAGACAGACATCTGTGTTAGAGGCAAGATCCCACATCTTGGTGATGATGAAGCTAGTTCTCTCCATTGTATCTTGCTACCTTTCTCCTATATACCTAGTATCAATTGTACCTTGGATTTAAGTACTCTCTTTCCTACCCTGAGAAGTTAAATCTCTCTTTTTCCCATCCTTTGCCCAAACAGTTATGCAATCGCATGAATCCTTTTTTTTTACTACTTCCTCCCAACTTTTTCTTTATAAGAAAATATAGGCTCAAGGGAAGATTTCAAGTTACTTAGAAACATTGTTATAACTCCTAACCTGTAGCATAAAAGTAATAATCATAATAACAGAAACAATAACTAACACACATAGTTCTTATTAGGTGCAGGCACTGTGCTAAGTACTTTATAATTATTACCTGATTTGATCTGTACAACAACCCCAGGAGGTGATCTTCATCATTCTCCCCATTTTACAGAAGGGGAAACTGAGGCAAACAGAAGTTAAGAGACTTGTTCAGGGTCACACAGCTAGATGTCTTAGGTCAGATTTGAATTCAGATTGTCCTGACTTCAGGTTCATCACTTTATCCGTGGTGCCACTTAAGCTGTGATTATTTCTGCCACTTAACATTTCTAAATTGGGGAAAAATTAATTAACATTTGCTTATGAAATACTGAACAAAGAATTCTGGTGAAGTGTCTTATCTCATAGATTGAAGTGGTTAAAAAAGATAAAAACAAGAAGACTGAAGTAAGTAGTATCATCACGTAATCAAACATTTTTTACATTCATTAGATATAAGGTCCAATCAGCCACAGTGAAGTGTTTACTTAGTCTAATATAGGATAGGAAATCTTTGATTGGGAAGAACCTGGACAGTATATTTACTCAAGTACATTACATAAAGCCACCTTACATTCTACCAGATATTTGAAGAACAATCAATCCATATTGTTTAACCACATTTCACAAAAAGTCATGTCCCTGTCATATTTAAATTACTGTTATCTAAAATGATTAAGTGATAAAATGTGTTGAATCATGAGAACAGTTGGTCACACACTCACAGAGTCAAATTACTACCTGATATAGTTCTGGAGACAAGACCACAAGAAATCTTGTGTACATATATGGAAGGCATTCAATAGCTCTATGTGTCTTGCCAATAGGCTATTAAGTTTTAACCTCAGTACCTACTAGAAAGCTGCCCTAGCATCTCCTGATTAAATTATAGGATCTTAGACCTAGAGCTGAAAGGCATCTCAGAAGCTCTCTTCTCCAACCCTTTCATTTTACAAGTGAGGAAACAGAGTAGTGAGGAGGGCATTAAGTGACTCATTCAAGCCACAAATGTAGTAAACATAGAGATGGGATTTGAATCTATCTTTTAACTCTAGATTAAGTATTTTTCCCACCATGCCACACTGATCAAAGATATTATCCACTCCCCTATCTAAATTTCTCCTTCCGTAACTCAATCTTATGAAAGTGTTTATATATAGTGAAATCTCTATTTATTCAACAATAAAATGAAGTAAAACATTCAAGAAACTAAAGCACAACATTCACAACAACATAACTAAGGTGGTCACATAGTCTTAAACAAAACATATCATTCAGTAAGTCACAGTCTCCTCAATCAGCACAGAATA
Organism: Pseudocheirus occidentalis; assembly: GCA_028646575.1. NCBI lineage: Eukaryota > Metazoa > Chordata > Mammalia > Diprotodontia > Pseudocheiridae > Pseudocheirus > Pseudocheirus occidentalis. The sequence continues at coordinate 204,294,574 of CM053594.1, forward strand.
CTCAAATAAAGTCTTTCATTTTGACTGGATGGTGGCTTCCAATCATCCTTAAGCCAGTCATCCTTAAAGGGTAACAGAAATTACAAACATCCCTAGGTCACAATAAGTCATAATCTAATCAGTCAATACAGATTAACCAAGTAAAGTTTTCTTTCATCTTAACTTGAGGTGGACTTCCAAACCCCAAAGCTCCTCTTCCATGGACTGGTTGTTCCCAGTTCTTGCCTGGATTCACACAGAGGCAGCTTTCTCCTCTGGTTCTATATCTCAGCCCATGGGGACTATTCTACTCCAAGCCCTTTGAAGTTTCTGTTTCTAGGAAGACAAAGCTTAGTAGAGCTACAACAATATTTACACATACTGCTGGCACTAGCATCTCAATTCACTTTCTGTCTGACAAAGTAACACAAACCAACAGACAAAGCTTCTGTCCAAGAAGTCAAACACAAATCAACAGTAAAGTCCTAAGACTTCTGTAAACAACTGTAAAGCCCTCTTTCAGGACTTATATAAACAACAGTAAAGCCTTCTTTAAAGAGCCTTCTGTAAAGAGCCTTAAAGTTCTCTTTCAGGGTCTCTGTATCAGAAGTAAAGTCCTCTTTCAACAGAGTGCTTCATTCTGACAAAGTAGCATCAACATACGCAGAACAGAGACAGAGTGCTGAAATCACTAATAAATATTTTCCCTCTCAGTTCTGCTTGGTCCCAGCTCATGCTCAAGTGTTTATCTGCTGTTCTCCTTCATGTTCCACCCTTCCTGTTCTTCCCTTCTTGTTCTGCTATTTCCAAGCTTCTCCCACTGTGGGCTCCATGTGATGACATTAGGCCTATTAAGGGCAGAGAAGATCTCTAAACTCCCTTAAGCCTATTAATAGTAACAGAAATGTATACTGCTTCCAACAAATACTTGACACAATCAAAGGTGGGGCTCAAAAGCACTTGAATAGCTGAAACAAGCAGCAAAGTACATTCTATTGCATCAGGAGAGGTCTATGACATCTGGTTTGGGGCTGGCCCAGTATGCATGTGGCAGCAATGTTACTAACAGGTCTGTACCCCAAAAGGATAAAAGGAAAAGAAAAAGGATCTGAAGTGGTCAGGAACTAGTTGAGTAGACATCTGAGGAACTAAAGATAGGAGTCAAGAGATTAGCCAGGAAACAGTTAAGTACAGTAAGTCCTGTATACCCAAACTGAACCAAGAATTAACAAGCCCAGTAAAACTTGGAATAAACCCAACATAAGAATCAATAGGAATGACCAGTGCTAGGCAGGAGAATGCACTCAGGTAATCCGTCTTATTTTTTCTTCTTCCACGTGCCTAAAACTGCATTCCCATGCCCAACCCCTTATTCACTCTCCTGGTTCCCATGTCCAGCACTTGATTGATCAGTACTGAGGTAATTGCAATCTCCTGGTTCCCATACCCAACTCCTCATCAATCAGTAAGGTGTTTACATTCCCTTGAGACAAAGAACAGATCCCCTGTACCTGGATGAGAATGGTATAAAAGGGTCTGTACTTCTGGATTAGGCAGCTGTTCTCTTCTTTAATTGGCTTGAGAGACAGCCCAGTTGATAAATTAATTACAATTAAAGCTCCTTAAAACTTTTAATTGGACTCTGTGGTCACTTTATTAAAACTTGCTATTTTATTTGGCTATTACAGATCTACATGCAGAAAATTATTTATAGTAGTTCTTTATTGTGGGGACAAAGAGATGGAAATTGAAGGGATGCCCATCAATTGGGGAATGTCTAAACAAGTTCTAGCATATGATTGTGATGGAGGAAAGCAATGATGAGGAGGGTAATTTCAGAAAAAACCTGGTAGGACTTTTATGAACTGATGCAAAGTGAAATGAGCAGAATCAGATAATTGTACATAGGACAGCAATATTACAATGATGATCAACTGTGAAAGACTTGACTACTCTAATCATTACAATCATTCAAGACAACTCCAAAGGATTCATGATGAAAAATGCCATCCATTTCTGTAAAATTTTCTCATTTTCTTTTTAAAAATATAGTTAAAGTAGAAATTATGTTTTAAATAATTTCACATGTATAATTGATATCATATTGCTTGCCTTCTTAGTGGGTGGGGAGGGGCCCAAGAGTGTGAGAGAATTCAGAATTCAAAATATTTTTAAAGGAATACTAAAAATAATAAACATAAAAATATTTAAAAGGAAATGCTGGTCTAGGAGTCATCAAAGAAGGGATTTTTAAGCCTACCTCTTACACTTATGAGCTTTGTGACCTTGGGTAAATCACTTAAGCCTTTGAGCCTCATTTTCCTCATATAAAGAAATGAAAAAGTGATACTTGCAGTTGATGAGGTGCAGGCTGCGGGAAACACCTTAAACTCTCCTTGAATCTTTGAGGTACAGGCTCTGGGAAACACCTTTAAATCTGATTAAATCTTCCTACTTGATAAGGCGTTTGCAGAGGCCATAAGCTTTCATTGTGGCTCTCCCCAGACCTCTGTTACTAGCCTGGCCCTCCATTGTTCATCTACTTCCCACCCTTGAGCCTATCAAAATATCAATCCACCCTTGCATTGACCTCATTAACTCCTCCTGAAGACCCTCCCCAAACTCCTCCTCCAGACCACTTCTAGATTCCTCCCACAATCTTTCTGTAGATAAGACCCTTTCTTGCCCTCATGTGTGTGAGAGCACCATAGAATGACCTAGCACAGACTTGCTCTGGCCTGCTTGCCCAATGTAAACATCACAGATACCTAGGCTCCTTAAGAGTCTACCCAATATGGCCAACTTTTAATGAACTTTTAATAAACTTTGCTTTTGTTTGGCTGAGAAAAGAGTCAAATTCATTTGGCAGGACCCAGTGTATTGGTATTTTGGGGTCTCCAGAGCACCCCAGACCTAACCACCTCACAGGGATTACTCCACAAGATGCTTATGAGGATCAAACAGATAATAGAGATCAAGTTGCTCACAAACTATAAGGTGCCATGTAAATGTCAGCTATTGTTGTTAAATTAATACCTCTGTCCCTAATCTGAAATCTGTTAGACCACATTTCATACTATTTATGCAAAGAAAAAGTAGAGGGTTAAGATTCCCCTTTACAAAGTGCTCTTTTCCCTCATCAATAACTTGAAGTATTTCAGTAGAATTGGTAGAGGGATAATTGAACCACTTTTCATGTTTTCCATTAGGAATTTCTGGTGTGTTTTCTTCTTAAACTTGATCAGGGAATAAATACTCCTAAAAAAAGGGATAGGGACATTCAAGAATCAATTAGTCATACAATATTCAGGTCAATTTAAGCAGAATACCAAAAGAGGTAAATCCCAAATGAGGTAATCTTCAAATACCGAGTAACAGTAATGTGGTACAAACAGAAATTTCACTTTGTCTCTTCCCACTGGGTTTCCAGTCTAAGAGCAACTATTTTTAACTCAATCTCCATAGATAATTTAAGGAGTTTAATATTTTCTAATTAGACTCACTCTCAGTAAGAGCTGGTACCATTATAGTTAAAAAGAAATTAGTTTGAGCAACTTCCAAGTTTCTTGATTGTCATATTTACTGACAATAAAGTAGTTGGTGTTTTTATTTCAGAATAACTCATATTAGCTGTGAACTTCAGTGCCACTTGTTTCTCACTTTTTATATGATCAAGAGTAAACATTAAAATTTAGTCCTTATAACATGCACTTATCTGAAATATGAACTCTGTTTAAAAGAATACATGGCATCATTGTAATGATGTAACTAACCATTGTAACTTTCAAGGTAACCTTTGCAACCATTGTTACTAACCATTAAAGTTTCAGTCCTCTGACCACCTGAGACCTTTCCTGATTCTTCCACTTAGGGCTTCCCTCTTTTAAAAAATTTCTTCATATATATTTACTTGTGGCAGCTAGGTGGCTACTTATCTGTATACATGGTATTTCCCCTAGTAGAGTATAAGTTCCTTGAGGACCAGAACTGCTTCACTGTCTAACTTTTTATTCTCAGAGTCAAGCACGGACTAGAATACTGTAAGTGATTACTAAATGCTGCTTGAAGGGAATTTTTAATCTCCTGCAGTTACTCTAAATAACTCTGGTATTAAATCATCATTTTTAATGTGCGTGAATGACTTGGTGTTGAATGGATGCAAAATAATAGGTACTGAACAGATTCCTTGGTTAATATAAAAGAGAACACCTGAGAGATCAAGAAAATGTCTCTAGCCCTGTTAAGTTAAACTAAAATGCCCAAGTGTCCTAAGGAAAAGAAAATTATTAAGACGAAATGGCTTTTGACCACAAGGTAAGAAATTTATTTGAAGCAGTTTGGAACACAATAAAAAGCTATGGCTCAACCCTAGAATAGAAAAGAATTTAACTCAGAAAGCACAAATTCAGGGTTCTTTCTTATCCTGAATTTTTATTTTTAGTGCTCAATATTAAATACCCAGCAGAATTCCACCATAATCCCTTCTTTGACCATGCTTAATTTTGCTAAGACTTAAAAAAAATTCTCCTGAATTTCAAAAAAGGTTTCTGAGGGTCTTTTTTTCTTCTTCTTCCCTTATTATGCATGTAGGCATAGACAGTATGAATAGGTCAGGTCCTGAGTAGATTAAAAAGCACTCCTGGGCTCTGGACAATTAGGTGAGGGAGAAAAAAGGTGAACAAAGACAGCAAGCATTCTCCTCCTGGTTTGAAGCGAGTCAGAGCTTAGAGAGAATAAGTATGTGGAAGGAGACATCCCATTACTTGTGCTTTTAAGAAAAACAGGGACTTGAGATTTGAGTAATATTTTGTGATGATTTCAGGAGTATATTGTGTGGTTGACTAATGCATAATAGAAATAAAGGTGGATTTCAAGAGGGTAATGAATCATAAAGTAAAGGGGCACAGGTCCTTTGATGAAGCCCTTCACCTCCTTCAAGACCTAGCATAAACCTCACGTCCTTGAGTTACCAGATCAACACCATCCCATAGTGACCATGCCATTCATTTGAGAACAGACCACTCCACAACCCAAGAACTGAAGTAGTACTTTAATATTTTAATGCTCTAATACTACCATATTATTTTACATGAATTGATTAGTGCTTTGGAAGAAGACACACATATACACATACTGTAAAGTTTATGGGATTTGAATATTTGAAGATCTTCCATTCCCCTTGAACTTGCTGACACAGCAGGAAGGGGTGGGGCATGAGGAAGCCAGAACCTAGCTGAAGGGAGTGTGGTGACTGGAAGCAGCTGTGGTGGGAACTTCTTGTTTTTTTTTTTTTTGTTTTTTTTGAGCCAGCCAAAATTTCTACTAAGGACTCCTGTTGAGGACTGCTGGGGATGGGAACTGCAGGGGGCTGGAGCTGCTGAGAGCAAGCTGCATGGAAGCTGAGCAGTTACCATGAGTGGGGAGAGGAGGATCTTTGCTTAAGGTAGCTTGTTCTGTTTTGAAGGCTTGAGAATGTGGGTGCTTACTACATTAACTACATGTGCCAACTCCATAACTACTATGATTGCCTTGGGACTCAGTTTTCTGGCATTTGAATAAATGTTTCAGCTATATTCCCCTTGTAGAGAGCCTGTTACATTTTGTGATTAATAAGCATATCAGCATATTTATAGTTACTTAGGCATTGTAAACACTGCATTGTTGATACACATACATATATACATGCTTATGTATGTAGGTATACATATATGTGTATTTGTATGTATATATGGGTATATATACATATGTACATATACCTATATGTATATATATATATATGGGTGTATATGTGTGTGTGTGTATATATGTATATATATACCCATATATACATATATGTGTGTGTGTATATATATATGTATATATATATACCCATATATACATATATGTGTGTGTATATATATATATACCCATACATACATATACAAAGCATATATATGTAGTGCCAACACAATAATCACTGCACCAATAATGACTATGAACATGCTGAAACAGCTCTGAATTGCAAAATATAATAGACCCTCTATATAAAAGACAGAAGCAAAACATTTATTCAGACACCAGAAAGCCAAATACCAGCACCAGAAAGTCAAATCTGTCATAGCAACAAAGAAGTTAATATTCCATAACACAGCAGGTGTTATGCATCATCCTTCAGCCTTCCCACAAACAAACATTCACAAACCTAGTTGCCTGCTTGCCTGTATCCTCTCTCTCCTACCTTTTTTAAAGTGTAATACTGTTTATTTTGCTTCAAAGACATTTCAGCATTCTAAACATACAAAAAAAACCCTTGAAAGGTTCCAAATTGTGCTTAAGAACAGACTTTTTTGTTGTTGTTTTTTTCCCTTGTATCACTGCCCTGGCTTTCTGTTTGATAACAAGGCAGAACTCTACAGTTTCAATTTAAAACTACTGCACTTCAACTAAAAAGAAAACCAAAAATCCAGACACTTTTCTCATGCCACCTGCCTCCCCCCGCCCTTGTGACACCTAAGAATGGGAGCTGGGTGCTATTTCACTATATATATACAGAAAGATAACTTTTAAGCTAAATGGACACCCACTGCAGTGTATCTGCAGTTTACTCTCACAGTGTAGGCTTTGGGTTGCAGCCCCCTAGGAAAGGCAGATGAGCCTCATGCCCCCTCCAAGCCTGTACCCCAAGAATCTGTCTAGTGGTGTGTTGTTGTTTTTACAAACTATAGATATGTACAGCTTATAACACAGAATTTTCTAGCCAATAACCATAGTTAAACACCACCTTACAAATAAAAAAAATGCCTGAAAACATTTGTAAATGCTTTTGTTTTACACCAGCAACAAAAGTGCACAGAGTGAGAACACAAGAATGCCTTTTCATTTTTAAAAATGTTTGGAATTATGTACAACTTTGATACAGTTTCTGGGTGCTCCAAGATACCCATAGCCACTTCATGTAAACCAGTTACAATGTCTATCTAGAAGCACTTTTAAGAAGCTATGTGATCAGAAGCCAATTAAGCCTAATGAAGGCAATCGACACCACGAAGATGTGTTTCATTTAAAGGTGTTTCCCCTATTCTATGGTATTCACATGGAGACAGAATATGGTACAGTTTCATTCCTCATCTTCTTCATCCTCTTCATCTTCCTCGTCCTCCTCCTCTTCCTCCTCTACCTTTTTCCGGGCAGCTTTAGCCGTCCCCTTTGCCCCATTGAACTTCCCTTTTGACATATAATCTGCGACATCCTTCTCGTATTTCTCCTTCAGTTTGGCTGCCTTATTATTATAAGGTTGCTTCTCATTGTCACTCAGATTGTTCCACATTTTGCCACGCTTCTTTGCCACATCCCCAATAGATATGCCAGGATTTGTAGACTTAATCTTGGGACAAAATTCTGAACAGAACAGGAAGAAACCAGAGAGTGGCCGTTTAGGTGCATTAGAATCCTTCTTCTTGCCACCCTTTGCTGGTCCATAGTCTTTCATTTCTCTATCATATCGTACCTTATCAGCTTTGGCCATCTCATCAAACTTGAATTTCTCTTTCCCCGACAGTCTTCCACCTCTCTGAACACTTTTTAGAAAACTTGGCAAAGTTAACAGGAACCTCTGGATTCTTCTTCTTATGCTCTTCCCAGCAAGTTTGCACAAAGAAGGCATAAGCAAACATCTTGCCCTTCGGTTTCTTGGGGTCACCTTTAGCCATGGTGAACTCTGTATTGTTCACTAGTCTCTCTCTCCTACCTTCTAACTGCTCTGACTTCTGGCTTCCTCTGGGATCTGCTCCACCTGTTCAGCAAACTCCTCCCACTGCAGACTCCATGTGATTATATTCCACCTATTACAGGGCAAGGAAGATCTTCAAAGCAAGAAAGATCTTCAAATTACCATTACCATTACAATATGATAAGTCATAAAGTATGGGATGTTTTTGAAAGAATTATGTCAGGAAAATAAACTTCATACTGAGTTCAGGCTGGTGAAGAAAGCTAAGGACAGGGGACAAAAAAAAATATTTTTAAAAGCTATATCAACAATATATTGTGCATACACCTTGAGTGAGTGATACCACTAGTAGTTGTCATCATGTTCACCATCATGATCATCATAAGTTACAAAAAACAAATGCAGAAAAGAGGATCATTGAAGCATCTTTAAAAATTAAAAAAAAAGAAAACAGAAGGAAGATCAGAAAGAGAAAGCAGAAGTAGAAGAGCATTGAAAGTTCAATGTTGAATTTGTTATAGAGTTAAAAGAGAAAAATTAGAGCTGCTCTTGTCTATTTTTGCTTCTATTTTCTTCACTAAGGAAAATGATCTTTGGATTGGAAAGTAAAGAACAAAAATGACTAAGAAGCAGCATTATGATAAAGAAGGAGATGATAAAGATAATAATTTCAAATCCTGTGGTCCATTTGATCTATATTTCCACATAATAAAAGTTCTGGCAGATATTATTGTCATCCACTGTCAGTGAGTGGAGATCATGGAGAATGAGAAAAGGACAGAAGAATTGGAAAACAAATGTTGGGTCTTCAGAAAGAAGAGTTTGAAATCTTCAAGCTAATGGCCAGTGAGCTTCTGTTTCATTTTTAATCTATTTTTAGAACTATTATTAAAGAGATGGGTAATACATCACTAAAAAAAGGAAATAGGGATCATAAAGAAAAAGGCATAGCTCCATCAAAAACAGGTCATGCCAGACCAAATATTTCCCTTTTTTTTGAGGGGGGAAGGCAAGGCAATTGGGGTTAAGTGAGTTGCCCAAAGTCACACAGTTAGTAAGTGTGATCAAGTGTCTGAGGCAAGATTTGAAGTCAGGTCCTCCTGACTGCAGGACCAGTTCTCTATTCACTGTGCCACCTAGCTGCCCCCAAATATTTCCTTTCTTGATAGGGTTCCTAGACTCAGGAGAATCAGATCAGGAGGATGCCATAGAGTTTAGCTGGATTTTTAGCAAAACATTATTAGACTTTCATGCTATTTGTAGGGAAAAGGTGTAGATATGTGGGCTCGACAATAAGACAACTATATGAATATAGAAGTGGTTCAATGACTGGGCTGAATGAGTATCCCAGTATCATAGAATCTGAGAGTTTGAAGGGATCTTAATTGATCTCTAGTTCAATACCTTCACAAAAGGAATCCTCATTGTAACAAAACTGATTAACAATTGTCCTGCCTCTGTTTAAGATCTCCAAAGAGGCATCATTTCTTGAGGCAGGTCATTCCACTTTTGGGCAGCTTTCATTGTTAGGAAGTTTGTCCTAAAAACAAACCTTATTTGTCTTTTTTGCAACTTCCATCTAATGCTCCTAGTTCTACCTTCTGGGGCCAAATAGAACAGCTGTAATTCCTATTCTAAGGGCAGCTAGATAACACAGTGGCTAGAGTGCTGGGCCTGGAGTCAGGAAGACTCATTTCCTGAGTTCAAATCTGACCTAAGACACTTACTAGCTCTATGTCACTGGATAAGTCACTTAACCCATTGCCTCAGTTTCCTCATCTGTAAAATGACCTGGAGAAGACAAACCACTCCAGTATCTTTGCCAAGAAAATCTCAAATGGGGATCAGAAAGAATCTTTCTATATTATCCTTGAAGACAGCTAGCATATCCTTTATTCCATCTTCCCCTCTCCAGGATGAACATGCCTATCTTTTTCAACTGCTCCTTGCATGATGTAGATTTTGAGCCTGTTATTTCATTTTCTCCCAGCTGTGCTTCTGACTTTTTGTACTTTGACATCACTCCTCATAACTTGACTTCAGTCTAACACTAGCACTTTCCATGGTGCCTGGGGCATTCTCACCTTAGAACATCATTGTGCCATGTCAGTCCCACCCTTACCCCTTTCATTTTCATTAGTTCCCCCTGGGATCTCCATTTCATGGAGTGGCCTAGGCAGGTCAATGTTCACTCCCTTTCTCTTTCTGCTCCTGACTTTCCTGATTTCAGCACCATGTCCTGCCTCCTGTTGGTACAGATCTCCAGACCCCTTCCCTTTAGCTATCTTTTATGTGTTACATTCCCCCATTTTAATGTAAAGTCCTTGACATGAGGGACTGCCCTTCTTTTTGCTTATATTAGTATCCCCCGAACTTAGATCAGACCTATCAAAACTTGATGTGCAGTGCCAGTGCCACAAATAACTCAGGTCTGCTTAGGAGTGATGCACAGTGCATGAAGTTTATTGTAAAGGCATATGCTTTTGCCTAGAGCTGGGTATGGTGTTGGGCAAGACAACACCCCAAGCTGCCCATACTTACAGGGGTATGAGGAGGTGTCCCGAAGATGGATGTGGCTCCCCTTGAGCAGAGATAGGCGGGGTCCCTTATCCTGCTAGCAAGTTAGCCTCAGTGACCAAACTAGCTGGTCTGTTCGGGCTAAGGTGGTCTAATTAGTGGACAAAATCATGGGGTCTTTAATTCAATTTTTATAAGGATGTAAGGGGAGGGTTGAAGTTTTTCTGGGGTACACACTCCTAATGAGTTCAGACAGTGTCTTGGGGCCACCTGAGTTTATATGGACCTTATGCCTAGAGGGTTAAACCACTGGGTATGAGACTATTACTGTTCTTTATATTAAAAAAGGAGTTATTTTACCAAGCATGGGGAACAGGGAGAGGTCACATTCCTTGAAGTTACACTCACATATAACATGGGGGCTTTAGGAATTTAATTAAGTTGTGGAAACATCTGACAAGGCCAAGTTCTCTGCTGTACCCACTGCTTTATTGATGTTTTCTTCCTCACAACTGATTGTTAATGCTTTTAGAGAAGGGGTCATAGGTTTCACAGACCCTACACATAGTAAGCACTTAGTAAATTGTCTATTGCTTTGTTTTCACCATACTCACTGCCCTCCTTTGGACACTCACCAGCTTATCAACTTGATCTAATAGTCTGACATCAAATTCAATTGAATTAAACATTTATCAGATACCAACAATGTAACCAGCACTGTTCTAAGTTCAGGAAATCTAAACAAAAAAATGAAACAATTGCTGTCCTCAAAAGGTTTACCTTCTAACAGGTGTGGAAGGTAGGTAGGAAAACAGCCATAGAGATAAGGAAACTCAAAATATATAGAAAAAAATACTAAGTAATATAGGAGATGCATTAACAGTAATAGAATTTGGAGAGGTCTCTTACAGAAAGTACTACTTGGGTTCATCCATGAAGGAGGTTAGTTATGGGTGCTGGGAGTTAAAGATAAGAACATAGAGCTGCATTGGAGAACCCCAAGAATTTTTCATGAGTCTATGCTATACACACACACACACACACACACACACACGCACACATACATATATATGTGCATGTGTGTGTGTGCGTGTGTGTGTGTATATTTTATATATATTGACTTGGATTAAGCTAATGATGCTGGTCTTTTCAACTGCTTGTGACTTCCCTACTGTTTTATTACTTTTATATACTTGTATTTCTTGACCTCATGTGTATACTGTATAGGTGTTCAGATATATTATATTATATACACACATAGACATGTTTTATATGTTCTTGTCATCTCTTCTATTAGAATATGAGATATTTGTGAATGGAAATTCTTTTCCCTTGAATTCCTGGTGCCTAGCTCAATGATTAATTGATTGATTGGTCAATGATATGGCTACTGCATTTGCTGATAGCACATAGATAGAAGGGAGAGCTAACACACAGGATGCCAGAGTTTTAAGATCTAATAAGATTTTTGCTGGATGAATTATTAGGCCTTACCAATGGAGTCAAATTTAAAAGAGGATAAATGTGAAGTCTTATACCTGTGTTTAAAAAAAACCCCACTTTAATAGTATAAGATTTGAAAGTGTGAGTTAGAAAGCAGTTTGAGTTTTTTCCTAAAGAAAGATTTAGGGATTTAAGTAGAATGCAAGCTCAATTTAAGTCATCAGTGTGATGTGACTGACAGCTAAAAGGGAAAATTCATGCTTGGACTGCATGGGGATGTAAGGGGTACTTCCTATTGGAGGTCTTCATGCAAAAGCTAGGTGACCTCTTGAAAAATATTTCATAGAGGACATTCGTTTTCAGGTATCAGTTGGAATTGATTATTGTCTAAATTCCTTCCAATTCCAAAATACTAAGATTCTGTGATTTTTCTTTAATCGACAGTTTATAGTCAATGAAATTTTCAAATGAAGGGAGCCACAGAAACAGCTAGGTGGCATGGTATCAACCGTGCTGCTCCTGGAATTTGAATGAAGTGAGTTCAAATACAGTCTCAGACACTTCTTAATAACTGTGTGACCCATGCTCAGTTTTCTTCTCTATAAAATGAGGATAATAATTGCACTTAGCTTTTAGAGTCATTGTGGGAATCAAATGAGATACTAATTGTAAAGTACTTAGCACTGTGCCTGGCAAATTGCAAGCACTAAATAAATGTTGGCAGGGACAGTGATTGTGATGGTGATGGTGATGATGATGATGATGATGGTAATGATGACATGGATATGAAGAAGGTAATAGTCCTGTTCTACTTTGGTCGCAGTACAGCCAATGTATTTTTTCCAGTTCTAGATGTTTCATTTTTGGAAGATAAAATGATATCTTTGGTTTTAATGATAATTACATTTTCCAGTATATCCTTCCCCCATCCTTTCCCAAAACTTATCTCTTATAACAAAAAAAATGAAAATTAAAAAAAAAACTAAATCACAAACATCAATGTTAAGTATACTTCTAGAATTTCTGGGGATCATATGGAGGAAGTCAACCAGGATTGCAAAGGCCCTCAAGGTCATGCCACATGAGGATCAGCTGGAGAAAATGGAGGTGGTTGGTTTGGTAAAGACAAGGTTTAGGAGAAACATGATCATGATTACAAATATCTGAAGGGTTGTCACCTAGAAGTAGAGTTTGCTTTTTTCTTGTATGACTTCAGAGGGCATAATTATGACAGGATCAACAGGTTGAAGTTGCAATGAGGCATATTGAGGCTTGATGAAAAAAACCCCAAATTTCTTAGTAATTAAAACTCCCCAGAAATAGAATGGGTGTGATTTGGAGAGGTAGTCAGAGGGTTCTACCTCACGGAAGAAGTTTAGGGAAAGTTTAACTGAAGATCTAACTGATGGTAAATCAAGAATGTTGCAAGGGGGATCCTTTCTCAGGTAACGGCTGAATTTAGATGGCTGCCAAGGTCCCTTCCAACTCAAATTCAACACTTCTATGATTTGTGGTCAAGATTGAAAAAAAGAGAGAGACAATGTCCCTACCAAGGTCCCACAAAACTCTTTCAGATTTCCTAAAATAGGTTTTCAGTTGATATCATTAGATCCATTTGAAAAAGGGTATTAACTGAGGCAAAGAGGAAATAAATAATTGGTGAGTCAAGAAACTGGGTTAGGGGGATATTAGGAATAATACTGGGGTGTACAGTTTGCTAGAAGAATGGACTTTAAATAGACATTATTACCTTTAGGAGAAAGTCCATCTCCACCAAAGACAACAGCTTAGTGGAAGTTTATCTGGATTTCTTGATTCTGAAAATGTTTAACTCTTGGCATATCGGCTAGAAGATGACAGCTCAACACTGATCCTTCTGCAGAGCCTGTGGACAAGGTGATGCAGGGCTTCTTCTGAAGCAGCCATCCTCTGGGAGTCAATAACCTCATTTAATTTCCTTTGCTGTCAACACTTAGGTTTTCTACCATGATATAAGTTTACATCAGAAGTTAAAACAGAAAAATGTCAGCATTTGATGGAAGGATTCCTTTTACTGGAATGATTAAAGTGCAGTGGCAAGTTTCTTATCCAAATGGACACTCAAGCCAGTGTTTCCAAAAACAAGGACTCTTATGTGACAGAAATTAAGTATTTGGCAAAAACAAAAACAAAACAAAGAAAACCCAACCTTCTTCAGGATTGCACTCTCAGTTGCTGTGGTGTTAATCCCAACATAGAAGAAAAGACCCTGACCTATTTTTGCAATAAGTAAATCCCTGGAGGACCATAATAGGTGAACAAATGCTTGTTCCATTTCCATTCATAAAAGCTGGTCCACACAGATGATGCCAGAAGGAGTCTGTTAAGCATGTGCCAAGGAAACGATGATGTCAAGAGCTTTTCATTGACTGACTGACAACATTACAACAGCCCATTCACCCAACTAGAGAAACATAAAAGTTGGTTATAAATGCCTGTCAGAGATCTGTTAATGGATCTGTTCTCCTTTTAGAGCTATGTAATCTACTGTAGGGTAGGCGTATAACTTGACAACAAAGTATCTAATGGGTTTTTCATTTTCTTCCCTGTGTCTGTACTTTGGAGAGTTGGCTCAGAAAACACGTGTGCGTGCACACACACACACACATACACACACACACAAATTTAGCATTTTCTCTGCCTTTGCTATGATGTCTGCAACTCCATGACCATGGCTTTTTCCCACAGCATTTCTTCTTTGCAATCCAGATGGTTCCAATGTATCAGTGTTTACATTGTCTTCATTTTATTATTCACAATATCTACTAAGAAAAATGACATTCTTATTTGTACCAGACAGAAAAAAAAATGTACAATTATCCCTTCTACATCATAAAGGTTCCAAATCATGGTACCTTCTTTATCTGAAAAATCCTCATGAAATATTTTGGTCCTCCCTTCATACCAGAGAAGAAACCTAATTTTTTTCTCCTTTTTCTTTTATGAGATATTTATAGTATCTTATTGTAAAATTTGGGTTATAGACTCATCTACTTGCTTTTGTGTGTTGTCTCTGGGGTCTGCAAAACTCCCCCAGAATTCCTATTTAATTTCTTATGCTGTCTTATGATCTACCAAAAACTGAGATGGGGAAAGTTGTAACGTGGAAGGGATACCTGAACTAAATGCAACCAGCTCTTACTCCATAAGAATAACTTGCAAAAATATTCCACTCCTGGACTAGTGTAATCTATTTTGGTTGGTCTGCCTGCCACAATTCTCTCCATGCTCCAGGTTTCTAAAATAAATTTCTCAATCTTTAATTCCTGGAGATACTGAAGAACAAAGTGGTACAATTTCTATGTGGGTTTGCGTTCTTCTAGGTGTTGGTGTGGGGGTTGGGCTTAGAGAAGTGGAAGACATGGTCCTTACCCTTCAGGAGCCACACATGAGCAGCTTTCCAGAGGACTGCTGTGGTGAACAGCTTTCAAGGTTGTAATTACTTAGTATAGCAAACTCTATTCAACAATAAATCAGAACAAAACATTCACAGAAAATCAAGGTACAGCATTCACAAGATTACAAGCTGGGACTTTTCCTTATATATGGTATTAGCTCCTCCTTGTTCGGCCCCTTCTTGTGATGTCAGCAACAGGGAACCATACCTTCTGTTTCTTTAACAGAGGCTTAATTTGAAACTAGGTGCTAAATACCTCTTAGCTTGGCAATACAAAGGGATTTTCAAATTTCGTTACAACTACAGGCACAAGTATAAATTACTTTCACACACAATGATAACTTCATTAGTGAGGCATAAATGAAGGACCATATGACCTCTGAGGAGAAAGATCATTACCAATGAGGGCAGAGTGAGATTAGAAAAGACTTCTTGGAGGAGGTGGTATTTGTATTGATCTTTATAGGACAAGTGAAATTCAAAGAGTGGCACAGTCATGGACAATAAACAGCATTTTTATTTTATGATTCCACAGTATCCATTGAGAGAAATATCATTCTTATTTGTACCAAAAAAATGTAAACTATCTTTTCCACATCATGGGGGCTCCATAGTATGGCAACTTCATGATCTGGAAAATCTGCATAAAATTGTTTGGTCCTCTCTTCATACCAGAGAAGAAGCCTGAATTTTTTTTCTCTCTTTCTTTTTTTTTAATGGGTTTTTGTTATCAAGCTGGGAAGGTGACATTCAAGTGTGAACTGACTATGTAATACTCTGAAGATAATTTACAAGCTAGAAAAGGAAAACATGATACAGACCATTTATATAAAAGTTATTTAAGGGGCAACTAGGTGGTGCAGTGAATAGAGCATGAGCCCTGAGGCTCAAGTCAGGTCCAGGAGGACCTGAGTTCAAATCCAGTCTCAGACAACACAAAACTAGCCGTGTAACCTTCAGCGAGTCACTTAACCCCAATTGCCCTACCTCCTTTCCTTTGAAAAGCAAAAAAAAAAAATTAGATTTTTTT
>CM053594.1:204311186-204326316 GCA_028646575.1 Pseudocheirus occidentalis
TATTGATGCTAAGTGAGAAGAGCAGAACCAGGAAAAATGTGTACACAGTCACAGATACATCATATGTGTGATGACCAACTTTGAAAAACTGGACTGCTCTCAGCACAGTTAAAAGATAATCCTACAAGTCTCAGGTTGGAAGGAGATGTCTACATTCAGAGAAAGGCAGAAAGACCAGAGTTTAAATGGAGACTGAAGCAATGCATGCTATCATTCTTTTCTATGTTTGGTTTTTGTTTCTCTTTTCTCATTGTTCACTCCATTGACTATAAGACCGATATAATGAGACTATTATACAGTGTGAAAGAGTTTGCAGATCCTATATATGATTGTATGCAACCATGGCCAGGGTGAGGGGTGGGGAGAAAGGAGAGAAAAATCTGAAACTCAAGTGATTCTGGAACTGAATCTTGTAAACTAAAAGTAAACAAACAAGTCAATAAAAAGCAAAAAAACCAAAACAACAACAAAAAAGTTATTTAGATTATTTGCATCTAAATTTATAGATCCTTAAGAGGAGAAAATTAGAAAATTCATGTGGAGAGAAAGGGAAAGAAGGAAAGAAATGATGTGGATTGTTCTCCTGTACCTAAAAGAAAGCTTGAAATCTTTTACAAACAATTGAACTGCTCCATCAGGACATATATCATGGCCAGACACTGCAGATGGACAATGATTCTCAGCCAGAAATGAACAGGAGGAAGAAAGAAGGTTGGGTTTAATTAGAGAAGCTGTGAGGCACTTTCAAGCTTCTTCCTGAAAGAAAAAAATAATATGACTATTCTGATTTCACATGCCTGTGAATCAGGGCATGCCACAACCTCCAAAAGTACAGGATAGTAGGTCACCCAAAGGATAATGGGGAGACATAGAATGCACATAGATCCAAAATAATACTAATAAAATTTTGGGGTGTAAGAAATAGCAAACAAATATAATCTAAGAGACATGATCAGAACAGGAAGTATACTGTTCATGTGGCATATATTTTGGTATACATAGAATGTTAAAAGGCCTACCAGTGCCCCAAATATTTTGTGGGCTCATGGCTATGACCCTTGTTGGCTCTTAATATCTGACCTTATGCCTCAGTATGGAAAATTTACAGAAAAACATAGAGAACAGATATAAAGATTGAGAGGGGAGGGGGTAAATATGGGATTCCTGTTTTGGGGTGGTGGGTAGGAGAAAGATGGGGAGAAAATTTGTAACTCAAAATCTTGTGGAAACAAATGATGTAAACTAAAAATAAACAAAAGTTAATTAAAAAATAAAAAGGAAAAGAAAGGAAAAAACACAATTCTTTCCATATTTTAATACTTATTAAGAACTAGTTGTGTCAAAAGTAAGACATTAAGTGGTAGTGGAACCAAGTTTAGCTCTGTAGATATTTCAAAGTCATCACGGTCAAAATAGGACTCATTAAATTTCCCTTAACCCCTCTTATTATTGTCGAGAGCACTACCATCCTCCCCATTGTGAGGGATGACTCACAGTGAAGTTTCCTAATTTCTTTTAACTCCCTGTTACATTCCTATCTCTTCTCCATACTTTGTAAACTAGTTCAGTTTGGCAAGTAACTCATGATTCCCTGGAAATGAAGTAATTTGAAAGAAAATCATACTAGTCCACTTCTGATTGGGCACTTCCAAATTTGATGAAAGGAAATACATAATGAAGGATTGAAACTGCTTTGTGCCAATTAGAAAGACTGTGAGCTTGTCTCACCAGCCAATGGTGAGGTAGGACAGGCGTTAGAGGCAGACTTAGGATCAGGGTAAGAGAAGCCTGTGAGCTTCCACATGTTGCACTTCCTGGCAGTGTTCTTTCTCATAAGAAAGAATAAAGACCTTTTCTGATCTCAGACTCAGACTCTGAACTCTTTCATCTCACGCACCATAGTCCAAGTTTACAAGTTAAATGATGTCCTGGGCTCCTTACCATCACTCACTCTGATCAGTCTAATCAGTTACTAAGTCCTTTCTACCTTCACAACATTTCTTCAATATGTCCCCTTTGTTCATTTACAGAGCCGCCTCTTATGACTAGATCCTAATCATCTCTCACCTGGACCTCTCACCTAAATCCTTGTAATTGGTCTCCTGTCTCCTGTTTTCTCACTCCCATCTGTCTTCCATAGAAATGCTAAAATGATTTCCTGTTGAGTAGATCTGATCATTTTAGCCCCTTGCTCAATATATTCTAATGGTTTCCTATTAATGACCTATTTGTTCTTTTCATACAACATTTTATCTCCCATCTTTGTGCCTTTCTTATGGCAATGTTTCTTGCCTTGAATATTCTGTCTTCTTATTTTTGGCTTCCTTGAAGACTCAGATTAAAAATCCATTTTCTGCGGGAGAACTGTCTTGGTTTACCTAAAAGAGGGACAATTATCTGGAAGACTAGAGCCTTATTTTCTAAGGATGTCTTCCAACTACTTCTATGTATCTCTCATACACAAACACACACACACACACACATAATCATTTACCATTGTCTCTTCCACTAAAATATAAGGGCAGAAGAATCCCTAGCATTTAGCACAGTGTCCATCACATACTCAATACATATTTGCTCGTTCATTCATTCCATCCATTCCATTCATTCACTCATTTATCCATATATTCACATTTGCATGCATTCCTTGCCCTCAGAAGCTTAAAATCTAATAAAGGGATAAGATTTATTCACAGATGAATAACACACAATGTTATATAAGTGATTTAGGAACAAAAAAAATAAGCCTTATGTGAGCACTAAGGGAGAAGGTTGTTACCTGTAAGGGATTAGGCTAGCATTTAATTTGACCTTTCAAGAGTAATTATACAGTAAACATGTAGAGGAAAGTCAAGCCTTTATAAAAGTACAGGGAATGTTTGGTGGGCAATGAGTAATTTACATTAATTAAAGTATATAAGTCATGGTAGAGAGCAGTATGAGATATTTGAAACATGTGGAAGGCTTTAAATGCTAGGCAGAGTGGTTTTAAATTTGTTCTTTTGGCAATTGGGAGCTACTGAAGATTTTTTGAGCATAATAGTTTATTCCCAGAAAGTCTACATATGTAAGATTTTTCTGTTATTATATGCAGGGTGGATTAAAGGAGTAGAAAGTCCAAGTGTGAATAATATTATTATTAATAATAACAATAATTCATATTACTTAGTATTTTAAGTTTGCAAAGCACTTTATCAATATTATTTAATTGTATTCTAACAAGAAACCTGGGAAGTAAGTACTTTATTATCCCCATTTTACAGATAAAGAAAGACAGAGTATAAACGACTTGCCTAAGGTCATAAAGCTAGTAAGTTTCTGAGGCATAATTTGTTCCTATGACTTCCTGACTTTAGGTCCAACAATCCAAGCACTGCCCCAACTAAGTGCAAGTTATTCCAATAGTCTAGGCAGGGTAGTGAAGACTTGGACTAGAGCAGTAGCATTGGGGCTAGAAAGGAGAGAAGGGATTGAAAGACATGCTGTGGAAGTAGAAAGAATCAAGGTTGACTACAGAAGAGTAGCCATACCTCCCTTTTCCTTTTGTAAAAAGAGAGAAGGTGGACAGAGTAGGAGATGAGGTTGAAAAGTTTTCAGAAGAAAAATGGGAAGCTGTGGTATCTCATGCTATTTGACCTCTGTCTTTTTTTTTTCTTTTTGAGGCAATCAGGATTATGTGATTTGCCCAGGGTCCCATAATTAGTAAATGTCTGAGGTCATGTTTGAACTCATGTCCTCCTGAATCCAGGGCTAGTGCTATGTACATTGTGCCACCTACCTACTCCTTCACCTTAGTCTTATCTGTGAAAATGGAAGCTAAATCATCTATAATACATGGGGAATAAAAGTGTGGTTGGGAGATAAAAGTTTGGTTGAGGGATAAAAGTGGGAGGAAAAGTTGAGAACCTGAACTTAGGAAAAATTAAATGGAGAGTTAATAAGAGTAAAGTTAAAGAGTTATTTAAGATATTTGACCCTCTTCTCTCCTTTAATTATTTGATTTATTTCTATGGCTTCAATGATCACCTTTCTGCAGATAATGTCAAAATATAAGAATTTTATTTAGTATTTTAAGGTAAACAAAATACTTTCCTTACAATAATTCTGTAGGGATAGAGAGGAAAAGCAGAATGACTCCCAATTTACAGACAAGGAAACAAAAATTCAGGGAAATCAAGTGACATTTCCATGGTCTTACCTCTAATAAATGTCAATGACTGGATTTGGTCCCATGTCTTCTTATTACTGGCAGCTATGCCTTTGTTAATGTAGCTCAAGATTTTGTTAGCTTTTTATTGACTGTCACATCATGCTTCTTCTGACCCATATTTAGCTTTCAGTCCACTAAAGTCCCTAGATCTTTTTCAGAACAATTGCTGTCTAACCATACCTTCTCATCTTATGCTTATGAAATTGATTTTTATTTTACCCAAGGGAAAGATCTTATATTTACCTCTATTGAATTTCATTATTAGATTGAGCCTATCATTCTAGCCTGTCAAGATCCATCTGGATTCTAACTTAGTCATCGGGTGTATTTACTATTCCTCCCAGTTTCATGTCATCTGCAAATTGGATAAGCAAGCCTATGTTTTATTCAAGTCATTGAATAAAATGTTAAACAGCACAAAGCTAAGCACAGATCCCTGGAGTAGTTCACTGGAGACCTCCCGCACTTTGACATCAATCTACTAAACTACTCTTTGCATTTGGTCATCCAACCAATGCAGCACCCATTTGTCTCAATTATTATCTAAGGGATGTCAATCCATTTTCTTCACAAGAATTTGTTGAAAACTTCACTAAAAATCTAGGGAAATTATGTCCATATCATTCCCTTCATTTACTAGTTTAGTAATGCCATCAGAAAAGAAATAAGTTTAGTCTCATGTGGCTTGTTCTTAATGGATTTGTATAATTACTGCTTTTCTTTTTAAAGGTTTAACAGCCATCTCTTTAATAATGTGTTCCAGAATTTTCCCAGGAATTCCATTCTCAAAACTTACTATTCCAGGATGGTTGGCAGTCAGTGCAAAGAGCTTGGAATTAGAGTGCCTTTTATGAGGTATAGTAGGAAGAATAGTTTGACTGGACTACAGCGTGTATAAAGGGCAATAATGGCTAACAAGGCTGGAAAGGTAGGCTGAATGTAGATTATGAAGGACTGTTAAATGCCAAATTGAATTATTTAAATTTAATCCTAGAAGTAATAGAGAGCCACTGGAATTGCTTGAGTAGAGCAGTGAAATGGTCAGACTTTAGGACAAACTATGTAGAATGAATGGAAATTGGAAACAATTAAGGAGGGAGATCATTAAGAAGACTATTGTAATAGTTCAGGTGAGAGGTAAAGACCAACTGAACTATGTTGATACTGTACATGGGGAGAGAAATTAGATGTGAAAGATGTGTTAGTAGTAGAAATGGCAAGATTGGGAAAGCAATTGGATGCATTGAGTGAGTGAGAATGAGGAATCTGAAGTTGTGAAGCAGGGTAACTAGAAGTATGGTGGTACCCTCTACTGTAAAGGAAAGTCAGTGAGGGGACAGGGAAAGATAGAATGAGTTCTGTTTTGGATATGTTCAATTCGAGATGCTTCCAGGATATTCTATTTGAAATATCCAATAGACAGTGATACAAGACTGGGGGGTCAAGAAAGAAACTAGAGGTAAAGTTTAAGATTCCAGAGGAAGAATGAATGAAGCTCTCTTTCACACCTTCACAACATATGTCTTCTGGTACAAAAGGAAAGCTTAAACTGGTTAATGCCTTCTGAAGACTACTGTGCAAGCTTACTTGAAGTAGCAGTTGTAGAGGCCATCTGCCAACACCAGGGGAACTCCTCCAGTCACCCATAGCAACAAGCTGCATGCCCTGTTTTCACTTCTACCATAAGAAGGCCAGCAAGAGTAAAGTAAGTCGTGTTTTCAATTATGAAGTGTAACTGGCCTAGAAATTGGAATTGTAATTTCACATTAGGCTTAGTGATTTAAATGATCACAAATCATTTAGCTTAAATATAGACTATACACAAATTAAATTAAAAGCCATTTAGATCTCTTATTGGGGTCAACCAATGTAAAATAAATTAAATGTCTTTTAAGTATTAAATCAGAGGCCACTTTGTGTAGTCTTCCATCTTTGGAGAAATTATTTATCACCTAAGGAAGATTTCTCTAGTTCTAATAATGATGACCACTGAAGCAGCTAAGTGGTACAGTGGACAGAGCACCAGACCCAGAGTTAGGAACACTTAAGTTCAAATCTGGTATCAGACAATTAATTACTTTGGGCAATTCACTTAACCTCTGTTCACTTCAGATGTGAAATAAAATAGTACTAGCAAGTAACTCACATGATTATTGACAGGATAAAATGGAATATTTGTAAAGTGCTTTTTAAAATGTAAAGTATTATGTAAATGTTATTGTTATTATAATAATAATTTATCACATGCACATAATGCTTTAAAGTTTAAATGATACTTTCCTAGGAACACTAATAATAATAGATGACTTAGTATCAGGGGTGAGGAACCTGTGGCCTTTTGAGTGAGTACAAGTTTTAAGGAACAAATCCTTTTTTTAAGGGGATTTGTTTTGTAAAGTTTGGATTCAGTCAAAGGGCTGTGCCTGAGGACCTAGACGGCCACATGTGTTCTTGAAGGTATATTTTTCCCATCCCTATTTAGGCTGTAATATTTGCAAAGCACTTTACATATATTTTCCTATTTGACACTTCCCCCACTTCCCCATAAATCCTGTGGGGTACATAGCACAGATATTGTCATCTTCATGCTAGGGATGAATAAAATGAGACTCAAAGAAGGTGGCACACATAATTACACATCAAGGTCATATAACAGCTAAGATTAGAACCTAGATTTTTCTGACTCCTGGTCCAAGCACTAAACCACACTTCCTTTCAATGGGCAAATACTTGTCATCACATGTTTGGAAATTATCAATTGCTAATAATAATGTAATAGATAGCATTTAGACGCTTAAAAGGGTTTTATACATGTTATTTCATTTGATTCTCACAACACTTCCTTGAGGCGGGTGCTATAATAATCTCCATTTTTATAGGTGACAAAATTGAGGCTGAGACTTGTCTCAATTGAGGCTAAATGACTTGCCCCTGGTCACACAGCGAGTAGTTATCTGAGACAGGATTTGAAATCAGGATACACTGTGCCACTGACATTATGTGACTTTCATGCCATAAAATCTTTAATTCCATTACAATGATATCTCTTGTTCATGTCCATGTTGAAAGACAGTGGACTTTGCCAATTCACCTCTCTAGGGATTTAACTAATCTGCTGCTTCTTCCTTGACCTCACAGTCTTAGCTGTTTTTCAGACCTTGTTTATCTGCTACAGGATGACAAATACCATGAAGTATGGTATTTTCTTTTTTGTATTCTGGACACGTAATGAATGCTTAATAAATTATTAATGGATATAATTATCCAAGTGTATTTTTAGTAAAAGAGAAAAAAATAGTGAGTATAGCAAAGGAAACTGTGTCTTCTTTAAGTAAAAAAATAATAATTAAGTTTTAAAATAAAATATTTTTTTTACATTCTCCTTAAAGTCAAACTGGTTATTGGTCAACTGAAATGACCACAGGTTTGGGGCAGTGTATAGAAACAGCTTGAGCCCAACAGTGCCAGGGTTGTTACCCCTTTTATCTGACATAACCCTTTTCTACCTCTCTTGAATATTCTTGAGATGCTTGAGAAATTTTTCTTAGGGCCTCAAACATAACATTGCAGGTATGTCTAGGTAAAAGGTATTAATCTGGGAAAGATCTCTAACTTTCCCATTGATTAATGCTATTGCCTTTGTGGTAGGGAATGTCTGTTAGATGATGGAGTACAGGAACAAGGACTTCTGTTAACTTGTTTTGTTTTGAAAATCTTTAAAACTCTTTAGAGGCTCATTATTGCCCTTAGGATAAAATATAAACTCAGAGAAGCTCAGAGTTGGAAGGGTCTTCAGAATCCATAGAGAATTGCCTCTACAAAATGCCCATCAAGTTGTGCCATACAGTGTTTGGAAAGGGTATCTACTACCTCTCATTAGACCCTACTCTACTTTTTAGCTAATCTGAAAGATATTCCTTCCATCAATTTGGTTTGTCTCTTTATAGCTCCTACCAATTTCTCATGGCTCTCCCTCTAGAAAGAACAACAAACCCAGCATCTCTTCTATGTGATAACTGTAAATACTCGGTGACAGCTATCACATTTCTCCTAACATGTTAAGTATTGCTGGTTCTTTCTAATTCTCATATGACATGAATGCCAAGCCCATCACTATCTGATGACATAAAGTTGGGGGTAGCTGGCAGTGAATGACAAAGTCAGATGCCAAAACATTTTTGACAAACATTATGCTGAATCTAAAGGAAATAAAATAAGGATAAATATAAAATCTTGCAGTTAGACTAAAATAAATCAACCTCGAGAGCATAAGATGGAGGAAATGTAGTTAGAAAGCAGTTGTTTTTTTTTAATTTTCAAATCTTATTTTAGACTCAAATGTCAGAACACAAAATACAGAATAAAGAAACAAAAACACATCATAAAGTTTAATATTCAAGCTTAAATACAAAGTTAGGGAGAAAAAAAGCATGTTGTGTACATGGCAGAACATAAGAGGGTATTCAAAATATGTAACAAAAAATATTTATTTCAAGAAAGCCTATATAATAAATAATACTGGTGTTGAGAATTGTCCATCTTTTCTTTGCTTCCTTGTGAGTTTTCTTTTGTTCTCTGCTGTGCACGTTTTTTACTTGTTCTTTTTTTTGCCCTCTCCCCAGCCCTCTCAGAAGACTACTATAAAGTTTAGATATGTTTCTCCATATCTATAAATATATACATATACATATATGCCTGTACATATATAGACATATACTTTCCCAAATATTCCCCCCCAAATCACTCTTTGTTTTTATGTTTGTGCATATCTGTTTCCTATCCCACCTGCCTTCTCTATCCACTACCTTGCCCTCCTACTGCTTGCTTACCTGCCCCCTCCAATGATCCCTCACCTATCCTTCCATTCCCATAAATCTAAACACCCTTCTATACCCCTATTTTACCCTTAGCCTACCTCCTCCTATCCCCCTCCCTATTCCCCTACTGTTTTATTTCTTCTGAATTTAGAATACTTTTATACTCTTCTAAATATTGATCCCTCTTAAACCCATTCCCAATGAAAGTAATTTATCAGAACTACTAGCCGTCCTCCCCCATCTAATTCCTCTGTATCAATTCTTCCTCTTGCACCTCATTTGTATAAAATAATGGCTGTTTTAAGCTGTTCCTAAATGGTTTTACTTTTTAAATTGATGTCATACTCAGATTTACCACAATCTTTCTTATGAACTACCCAATTATTGGTAAGAATCTTAGACATACTTTTTATATTTTACATATATAAAAAGTAAAGTTTGTCCTTATGGATCCTTTACAATCAGTCTTTGTTGTGTGCCTTAGAAAGCAGTTACTCTAAAACAAATTAGAGGTTTTAGTGGATCGTAAGCTCAATTTGAATCACCAATGTGATTGATACGGTAACCATGGCAATCTCCAATATGATATAGCAAAAGCTAATGTGATCTTGTGTAACTTTGAGAGAAGCATGACTTCCATGAGTAGGGAGGTCACAGTCTCACTGCACTGTGTCTTTACCAGATCTTGTCTGGAGCGCAATGTCCATCTCTGCACACGGCGACTCTAAGGACACACGCAGGCTACACAGCAGCCGGAGCAGAGCAGCCAAGAGGACAGGCCTCGACGCCACGGCGCGTGGATTCTGTCTGAAAGAGCTGGGTGTACCTGAAAGCCTGGAAAAGACAGAGAAGGCTCAATTTTAACGTAAATGTCCTCGTGTATCTGAAGAGCTGCTACGTGAAGGAGAGATTGGATTTGTTCCATTGGGTCCCATGGGGCAAAACTAAGGACAACAGCAAATGTAGACTCTCTATCAAGAAAATCTTCCTAATAATTAAAACTGCCCCAAATTGAAATGGTCTGTTCAATTGCCTTTGAGGCCTTCAAGCCTCAAATTCTATTCTATTACATCATATCATAGCATAGCATATCACATCATATCATATATCATGTCATATATCATAGCATATCATATTATATCATAAAATATCACATCATATCACATCACATCATATATAATATCATACCATATATCATACAATATCACATCATATCACATCACATAATATATCATATCATACCATATATCATATCATGTATCACATCATATCACATCGTATCATATCATATCACATCATATCATGTCATATCATATCACATTGTATTATATCATGTCATATCATATATCCTATCACATCACATCATATCATATCATATCACATCACATCATATATCACATCATATCATGTCACATCACATCACATCATATCATATTACATCATATCATATCACATCACATCACATAATATCATATATCACACCACATCGTATCATATCATAGCACATCATATCATATATCACATCACATCACATCACATCACATTACATCATATCATATCACATCATATCACATCATATCATATCAAATCATATCACATCACATCATATCACATTGTACCATATCATATCACATAATGTCATATCATATCGTATCGTATCGTATCATATCATATCTCACATCACATCATCTCACATCGTATCATATCATATCACATCGTATCATATCATGTCATATCATATCATATCACATCACATCATATAATATCACATCACATCATATCATATCACATCATATTATATCATGTCATATCATATTATATCACATCATACCACATCATATCACATCACATCATATCATATCACATCACATCATATTAATTGTTATGTTATATTAATTATATTACCTTATGCTATACTATGTTATACATCATTTTGTGTCATACCATATATTTATCATTTTGCATTATGTTATGTCATATCATATTACATTATACTATATTATATTATATGATACTATATATTTATCATATCACATCACATCATGTCATATGTCATACCACATATTTATTGTATCATTTTATTTCATATCACATCATATCATACTATATTCAGTATGCATTTTGGATATGGATTGGCTTACATGGGTGCCCAAGTCTCTTCCAGTTTTCAGATTCTGTGATCTTGTTTGTATTCTTTTTTATATCCCAGTTTACCAATGTTTCTCTTCAAATATGGTACTTAGAATGAAATCCACTCATCTTCAGGCTGCCATGTAAGGCCCTCTTCAATCTGTTTCCAACTTTTATTTCCAGACGCATCCTTATTTTTCTTCAAGGCTCAGCTAGGACTTTCATGAAGTCTTTCTTGATCCCACACTCCTTATCCTGTTCCCTCAACTCCCATGACTCTCTGTGCTTAGGACCCTCAAAAAATAGGTTTTTTTTAACTTGGTTTATGACTTGTATTTATTTGTCTGTATATGTTATTTTTTTTCTTAGTAGAATACATACTGCTTAACAGCAGGGATTGTTTTCAATTCTTATCTAGCTTTATGTTACATAGAAGGTTGCTGAAGTGAATTATATTAGAATGATTTTAAAATGTGAGTTTTAATTTTTTTATAAATTGGGGTTGGTAAGGCTTTGTCAGTTTCAAACTAATTTAAATTGTATAATCTGAGAGGAATTCACAAATAAATTAATGTAGTTTCTTAATTTTAAAGGTGAGGAAACTGAGGTCAGTTGATTACCACATAACATCAGTCAGATGTTCTTAAATCAGTAATAACATATCTTAGCTTAAAAATTAGGAATCTTTTTTTTTTAAGTATTGAGTTTCAAGTGTCAAAATAATGTACTTTGAATTGCGGTATTATTTTTGATGCAGAGAACATGAGTCCTCAAGGACAATTAAAAAAAATCTTGTCTGACTATTTTGCTATTTTTTTCCTCCTACTATATATTACCTTCCAACAGAAGCCACATTCCCAGGAATTCTCACAATTACTTGTACGAAGGATATTGAGTGACCAAAAGGACAAGATCATAGTTTTACAAAAGCATGGAAATTTAAGACTTTTTACTATGATATTTCTCATAATTGCCCTATCCTTTAAGGGAAAAGGTATAAAAAAGGAACCCTAGCAGTCACAAATGACTTTCAGACCCAGGCCTACCTGAGATATTCTTTATTAATTTTCTAATGGTCTCTTCAGTGAAAGTGTAGAACTGTGGAGAGCTGACTATAGATTCTAATTAGATGAAAATTGTGGCTAGCAGCCCAGAAATAGTGCCAGTCTCTCTATCTAGGCTGAAAATATTTTAGGGCAAGGTTTCTTTGATCTGGGTAAGTTATTTAATTTCTTCCTCTTTAGTTTTCAATTATTTTTTTGTCCTCATAGAACTGATTTTTATTAATACAGATTAGTAATTTCCTATCAATAGTCCCATATTAATTTCCTGTTAAAAAGTTAAGCAAAAGCAGCTATAATAGTGATTATGACTAATTGTACATGTTATTTTCAATTTTAAATGACCATTTGCTTTAAAAAAAACATTTTAAGTTAAGTAATTGCAAAGTAATGTAGCCCATTGTATCAAAGCAGAGCTATATTGCTTTTTTTTTTTTTAGTATTTTAGTATTTTCTTCATTTACATTGTACTAATATCACATCTTGGATTTTGTTTGGGTTTTTGTGTTGTGTGTTTGTGTGTGTATGTGTGTGTGTGTATGTGTATATTTGATTCTGCTTTCTTTTTAGCAAACAAGTTTTCTTATGAAAACTTCTTTCTGTGAGAAATTCCTATTATTTCTTATGGAGTAGTAATCGCCTATTAGATTCATATACTGTAGTTATTCGATCATTCTCTTTCAATGCCTGGGTAAATAGGATTGATATGAATACTTCACTATGTATGGTTTGTTGTTCATTTAGTTATGTCTACATCTTCATGACCCCACAGGCAATAGCACACCAGGTCCTTCCATCCTCCACTACCTTCTGAACTCTGTCCAAGCTCATTTTCATTGCTTCAATAACATTATCTATCCATAGTACATATGGTACCATTTCTTCTATCACTTTATACGCTGGTAGTGTGATTGTTAGATCAAGAGGCATGAACATCTGAAAAACTCTTTTCTCATTCCAAAGTGCTTTCTAGAATGTTTGGAATACTTCACAGCTCCCCCTGAGGTGATTTAGATCATATTCTTTCCAGTAATAAATTTCTTCTTGAAAAGTAAGTCAGTTTTTGAATTGGGTTAATTAGGGGAACAAGGGATTTTTCAATGCAATAGGGGCTTGTCAAGGGAGTTCCAAAATCAGCCTGATTAACTTAGAGGGCAGTGAATCTGCGCGTGGAACTTTTGAAAGGATCCCCCTCTATAAAATACAGGAGGCCCAAAGATCTTTGCTTTTCAGGGAGAAACAAAACCAAAGAATCAAATAAATCTTTAGGAGATTGTGTAGGTTCTAGAAGCACCAAAGAAAAAGTTCACCAAAGAAAAAGGACAATTGTGTTTATTGTCTGTGTATGTCTTTATTATGTCTTTATTAAGATTTGTTTATTAGTTCCAACATCTTATGTATTTTTGTGGGGGATGGAAGGTGCAAGAGATTAAACAAAATTTGTCCTGTACCTGATATGCATATGTTGATTTATCTTGTATTGAAACTGGGGCCCTGTTATCCATATTTGTGGAAACCTAGACATAAACTACACACCCACACACAAACACACACACACATATTTGGGGATTTTCCTGGAAAGAATATTTTGGATGGGGCCATTGGGGACTAAGGAGAAAATATCTTTTGGGAGAGAGCTTTGAGATCATACCTGGTATATGTAGATTCAAAATTTGGAAGCTCATGGATTACATCTATTTAGTTCAGTAGCACAAAGAAATCAGAGATTCTATTATAGAAGTAAGGCTAGAGCTGATAGAAGAGAGAAAATTTGTCACCCTCATGGGTATAGGATTCTCTGTCTATTAAAAGAGTAAGAAAACTATAGGTTGAACTAGATCTGGATGTTGGCAATGAATGCTATCCATTTCCTTCCTGAGGTTATTTCTTTATAAAAACATAGTATTAGGCTCTAATTCAACAGATGCATTTCTATAAGGCACTGAAATTAAATTGTTATGGAATAGGACAGGTCAAGAGCAGTGACATATTAACTATGAAAAAAAAACTATGAAAAGTTTGAGATACCCAGATGATCTGAAAGACACAAGTAAAGTTCGGAGACTGAGGAGTCATTCTGATTATGCATAGGGTCATTTTAGTCAGAAGACACAGGGTTTAGTATCACCACACAAGAATTGTTTGAGGACAGACACTGATTAATGTCGAGCCAAGAATGATGCAATAGATATGGAACAGAGTTCAGACCAGGAAACTGGAAACATCATGCAAGAATCCAGAATAAGTGGGCAGATCCACTGAACACTACAGCCAGAGTAGATTGTTTATTTCAAGATTGGAGCCATCTTCCAAGCTGCACTGATACTAAGCAGACTTCTTAGCATGGGCAAATTAGGACCAGCTGCTCCTGAGAATAAGGTAGCAATATGTATGTGCTATTGATTATACGGATACAGCTTATCTTCATCCCTTAAAATTCTCATAGGATTATAGAACTTATAGGAACCTTAAAAACATCTTAGTTCCAACCTTTTATTTTATGGCTTAGGAAACTGAAGTCTTTTTTGCTATATGATTCCTAAGAACAGACAGGCTCTCTGATTCCAAATTCAGTGGTGGTCGTGGTGTTTTCCCATCAAAAAACACAGATTTAGGTACTCTCGTTCAGGTATTTTACTTTCTAGTTGACTGGATTTGTACAGGTACAGATTTTTGGAAAAATTAACTGACTTGTCAATTTTTAGATGGCCAAATTTTTTTAAAATTTATTTTATTGACTTGTTTGTTTACTTTTAGTTTACAAGATTCAGTTCTAGAATCACTTGAGTTTCAGATTTTCTCCCCTTACTCTCCATCCCCACCCCCACCCCCACCATGGTGGCATGCAATCATGTATAGGATCTGCTAACTCTTTCACATTGTACAATAGTCTGGTTGTATAGGCATTGTCG
>CM053594.1:204326816-204353673 GCA_028646575.1 Pseudocheirus occidentalis
CCTCCTCTCTTAAATAAGGAAGTTGTATAAATGAGTTCTTCTTCTTCTTCTTCTTCTTCTTCTTCTTCTTCTTCTTCTTCTTCTTCTTCTTCCCCTCCTCCTCCTCCTCCTCCTCTTCCTTTTTAAATTTTTTTTTGGAGGGGGGAAGGTAGGACAGTTGGGGTTAAGTGACTTGCCCAAGATCACATTCCTAGTGTGTGTGTGTATGTGTGTGTGTGTGTGTGTGTGTGTGTGTGTGAGTGTGTGTGTGTGTGTGTGTGTGTAGTGTCTGAGTCTAGATTTGAACTCAAGTCCTCCTGACTCCGGGCGGGTGTTCTATTCACTGTGCAACCTAACTGCCTTTATAGATGATTTCTTAGGTCCTTTTTAGTTCTGAAGATCTCATTCTCTTGCAGGAACTCAACAAGGCCTTCCCTCATATAGGAGTGGAAAAATAGAAAAATCCTTTCTTAAATAAAGACAACAAAATCCCTGTGTATATTTTGAGATTTCTCTTTGAAGTATGTCATATAATTTTGAGTAGAATATCTACGAGATTAAAAAAAATCATGTTAATTAGCATATACAATGATTTTTATTTCTGTACCATCTGGGAATAATTTTACTGCAGAAGCAATTTAGATTGCAATAGTTGGTAATTTACCAGACCAGAGTTTTCTGAGAAATCAGGAGAAGGAGAGTTTCGATTTTATCAATTGGTTTCTTAGTATTCATATTCCTGGTGAATTCAAAGCAATTGAAGCAAAGCAGAGAGAATAGATTCTGCTCAATACCAGTAGTTAAGTTAGGTGGCATCTTATAAGCAGTGCAATGGATTTAGTTTGCTTTCCAGTAAATAATGATTTACCCGTGAGATAGACGCCCACCAGGGACATTACAGGGCTGACATTAGGAACAAATGAAAGGAAATAACTTTTGGTTAGTGACCTCATTTTCTTCCTTATTAACCTTTCTAAGTTTGAAAACAATCTTTTCCCAAGGAAATGTGCATAGCCCAGGATTCAAATAAGGGAAGCGTAACTATTAAACTAAACAGGGGTTTTATGAGAATGTTTTTGTTGTTGTTGTTGCTCAGTCATGTCCAACTCTTCATGACTCCATTTAGAGTTTTCTTGGCAAAGATACTGGAGTGGTTCATCATTTCGTTCTCCAGCTGTTACAAATGAGGAAACTGAGGCAAGCAGGGTTAAGTGGTTTGCCCAGGGTCACACAGCTAGTGAGTGTCTGAGGCCAGATTTGAATTCAGGAAGATGAGTCTTCCTGACTCCAGGGATGACATTCTATCCACTGCTCTACCTGTAGGAAAGTAAATAACAACAGGCTGGGAACTCTTTCCCAGGTCACTGGCTTTCTCCCTATTCTAGCAGCATCCCTGAGACAGTGGCCTAGGGCTTAGCTGACCACATCGACAATGAGAGTCTTGATCTGGCTCTTTGGTTAGCTGTTTTGGGGAGCAGACTCCATGCCTGATGAACTAGGAGCTAAAGTCAAAGAGTGCTATGGCAACAGTCTGGAAACAAGTATCAAGTTTTGCCCAGAACTTTAGCATAGCCTGGAGTACAAGAAAGCAAAGAACCAGAATCAGAATCTGATTTTGCCATCACATGACTGTGTGACTTTGTACACTTCCTTTGCTTCACCATTCTTTGCTCTGACTCCTCATTGACAAAATGAAGGAATGGGTTCCTTCCAGTTCTAGAAATTTCTCTCTAGATATGAAACATGCTAAATCAATGACTTTGTCCACTCTTCACAACAACCCTGCCAGGTTGGTTAGGCCCAGGAGCAGAAGGAGAATTCAAACCTAGGTCTTCTGATTCAAGTTCATATGGTTTTTTCACCATACCACCCTCCTGCTATGCATCAAATTTTCCAAGGACAGAGTAAGATCAAGGGATAAGGTAAATGATAAAGCTTAGGTTTGTATGGATAGCTGTTTCATTTGCTTTCACTGAACAGTCCAGTTAATTCAGTCAATGTGGGTCATCTAATGGCTCCAAGCAGACAGCTAGCTGTTCCCCAAACTAAATCCTTGGGGCTGACCTTTGAAAACTATAATAGCTATTGGACCAAAACTGAAAACATAAAAATCTAAACTTGGAGCCTTCTTTTCAATTTGTAGAATATTTAAAATTCATTTACATTCATTGTCAAACTGTTTTGCAGGATTTCTACTTAAAAACTACATTAGAAGGGATATCAGTGGAACCCCTCATAGTGAAGCCAATTGGAGAAGCAACAACGAGATCTGTCACAAAGTTATGATAAGTCATCTGTTTATCTGACTCCAATCCTTTTTGTATTCTAGATTTAAGTTATTAATAGACTGAGAATTTCTGGTTTGTAGAGTGTTTGTTAGAAGTGACTTAAAAAAAACCAGACTGTGTGCCAGGCAGGATCTCTCACATTGCAAAAATAAACTTTTTGCCAAATGGTCTGATTCCTGGAAGTAGAGTATATTTCAAAACGAAGCTGTAGAATCTTGATTAACAGAGGTGTGCAGCGAGGATAAGCCCTTGCTTCAGATCTGGAGGCTGCTGCCATGAGAACTTTGGTCACTGATGCACTCCAGTCTTTTCAGACAAGAATGTATTCTGTTTGGCAATAACTTTATTGAAGACTAAGTTTGACTGTAATCCATTAGAGTTTAATGTGATCTTTTTGGCAAATTGGAATTTCATTTTTTGAAAAGAAAAATAGAAACATTTCTCTTTTTTGGAGGGGTGGTAGATAAAGACTTGGACAATAAAGCCTGAAGTGGTTTCTTTTGTCTGGTAGTAAGAATCAAGACAGCCTTTATTAAGTATTTTAATATTACAAAAGCCAAAGAAATTATAAAAGTATTTTAGTGTTACAAAAAACGAGAGAGATTACAAAAACCTCTCTGATTTGAGAGTCTGAAGATCCTTTGCCTCAATTCAATTCAAATAGATTAAACTCAACAAACACTTGCTTATGTAGATGTAAGGACCCTGGAGGCATAATTATGAAAAATTATGAAGTTCCTGCCATCAAGGAGCTTATATTTTCTATGGGAGATGGAAAATAGCTCACATTTGTATCATGCATGTTTTTATTAGATCCTTTCAACAATCCTTGGAGTAGGCATTATTACTTTACCTATTTTACATATAAGGGAACTGGCTAAACTGGCTGCCTCAGGGTCACACATCTAGGCAGCATTCAAACCCAGATGTCCCTGACTTCAGATCTAGCGCTCTAATTATTTCACCTCTCCGCTTTTCTGACAGCCTTGCCATGGCACAGATAATTTTGATAAAAGATAGAATGTGAAAAGTTCAAAATACTGCAGGAAAAAATTAAAGTCTTCAACTGAGAGGATCAGGGGAATTTTATGGAGATAGCATCTGAGCTGAACTTTGAAGGAAGCATTAGGGCAGACATTTAGTACTTTTCCTTCACATTCACTTATTAATGCTAATAGAGCTATACACCAATAACAACTGCATAGAGCACATTGTTTCTAGGCACTGCCTGATTAACATAATGCATTGTTCTCTCTCTCTCCCTCCTTCCCTCTCCCTCTCCCTTTCCTTCTCCCTCTCCTCTCTCACTCTTTCCCTCTCCCTCTCCCTCTCCCTCCATATCTCTCTGTCTCTCTCTCTCTGTCTCTCTCTCTGTCTCTCTCTCTCTCCTTCCTTCCCTCTTCCTCTCCCTCTCCCTCTCCCTCTCCCTCCATCTCTCTCTCTGTCTATCTCTGTCTCTCTCTGTCTCTCTGTCTCTCTCTGTCTCTCTCTCTCTCTGTGTCTCTCTCTCTGTCTCTCTCTCTGTCTCTCTCTGTCTCTGTCTCTCTGTCTGTCTGTCTGTCTGTGTGTCTCTCTCTCTGTCTCTGTCTCTCTGTCTGTCTCTCTCCCTCTCCCTCTCACTCCTTCCCTCCCCCTCTCCCTCCCTCCCTCCACCTTCCCCTTTCTCACTTGCTCTCCTTTCCCTTTCATCCTCTCTCCTTTCCCTCTATTTCCAAGTATTTCTCCCTTGCTTTTAACCAAGGGAATTGATGTTTCAATTAGTGTTCTGAATGAATGAAAAATAATAGACCATTTTCAACCTTGAGGCAGAGCATCCTTAGACTCAAATCAGAAGCCTGGTTGTTATAATATAGAAATACTTAGCTAAGGCCTGTGACAATACTGATACAATTTAAATACACCTTGTTGGTCAACAAATTTTGAGGGGCAGAACCTTAGTTCTGTGTTTAATCAGTGGCTTTTTGTGACTGTCATTTAGCCTCTATTATCAACATCAGTACCCAATTTACAAGCATTCAGAAATCCTGGATTCCACATTTATGCCACTTGCCAGTTTCTGCTATGCCACAGAGATTAGTGGAGTTTGAATTGTAAATTTGTAAAAATCCTCTTAGAATAAGTCTGGAATTATAAATTCAGCCAAATGTGTTTCTTCTAAGGTAAGTTATTCTGGTAGTGGTCGTTTCAGCTGAGCTTTCCAAAGCTCAGACACAAGCAGGAAACTGGTGCAGTGGGGGAACATAAATTATTCTTTTTTGATTTTAGTCTCAAACAATGACACAGTTTGATACAATCATATTACTCTGCAATTACGATTTGGAGCAGAAAAAATTCTGGAATGGAATTGGTCATGTAATGCACTAGATTGGGAGACATGACAAGTTAATCTGCCTGCAAAACACTCATCATGGCTCGTTCACAACGGCGACTACCAGCTCTTTTGCCCAGATGTGCCCTTTAGGTTCTCCTCACTGGAAGCCTTTAAATGGAGACGAGATGATCACTTGTTGAAGATACTGTTGGAGTAAATTTCTGTGGAGGTGATGCAGGGCCTCAGTACCAAGCCATACAGGATGGTTTGAAGGAACATGGGCTGTTCAGTCCAAACAAAAACTGGTGAGGGGTGTGAGGATGGGGAGGCACGATGGCTCTCTTCAAGTATTTGAAGGGGTGTCACATGGGGAATAGATTCAGCTGTTTCTGCTAATTCTCAGAAGCCAGAATTAGGAATAATTGAAGAAAGTTGCAGGAAAGCAAATTTAAACCCTATGTAAAGAAAAACTTCCTAATATTTAATGCTGCCCAAAAATGGATTCTATTTCATCCTTCACTGTATAGAGGTCTTTGAGTGAATAAGCTTGTATTACTACTTATTAGATATATTTAAAGAGGATTACCATTCATGCATGAACTAGACTAGATGACCTCTGAGGTCCCTTGTGATTCTTAGACTTTCTGATTTGATGACTTCTAAGGTTTTTTCCAGTTCTGAAATTCTGGGTTTTTGAAAGCTCAATATGACTATAACATTGTGCAATAGCTCAGCAAATCTGTGAGAAAACCCTTTCTTCAAACTCCTTGCAACAGGATTCTTCTTTTAATACTTTCCTCTTTTCCCAGTATTTTCTGTTATTTTTTTTTTCTTCTCTCTTTAACATCTGGCTTCCTGGCTCCTGAAATTACTTTTGTTTCAACTGGTTTTGGTCTTGTGCTTGCTAAAAATTCCATATGGATTCACCCTACCTTTCTATGCCTGCCGGTGTTCAGTTGTTTTAGTCGTGTCCAGCTCTTCAAGACCTCATTATGGGGTTTCTTGGCAAAGACACTGGAGTGGTTTTGCCATTTCCTTCTCCAGCTCATTTTATAGATGAAGAAACTAAGGTAAGCTCAGTTAAGTGACTTGCCCAAGGTCACATAGCTAGTATGTGTCTGAGGCTGGATTTGAACTCAGTTCTTCCTGAGTTATATTCCAGGAAACATGAGCTTTCAATTCAATACAATTAATGATGAAGTATTAATTAACCATAACCTACTTAATGGTAGTGGTCACTGGTGTCTTCTGGATTGACAACATCATTTTGCAGTGATGGGGTGAAGAGCAGGGCATCAGAAGGGGTTTCCAATGCAAGTGAAAAGTTAATAATAGCTAATATTTTTATAGCAATTACTGTGTTCTAGGCCCCGTGCGAAGTGTTTCATAGTTAGCTTATTTGATCCTCACAACGACCCTGGAAGTTAAATACTGATATTATCCCCATATTACAAATGAGGGATCTGAGGCAAACGGGGTCACACAGTCGGTGTTTGAGGCTAGACTTGAACTCTTGTCGTCTTCCTGATTCCAAGCCCAGAGTTCTATCCATTATGCCACCTAATTGCCCTTTGTTTTAATCTAAGTTTTCTGTGATTTCTTGCAGCATCCTTTAAAGAATTTAATGCAGAATCCCATGTTCTGCAAAATGTCTTTCCAGGTTTCCAACTGACTCCCCTTTCCCAACAATCCACCCAACTCATCGTTCCTTTGAAATGACCTTGCATTTACACTGTGCGTATCTTAGATGTACAGCTGCTTGCCTGCTGTCTCCCTCCTTAGACTGTGAGCTCCTTGAGAGTAAGGACTATTTTTTTTCTTTTCTTTGTAACCCTAGCATTTAGTACAGTGCTCAACACAGGAAGCTCTTAAGAAATGGTTGTCTGACTGACTGATCTATTATAGAAGAAAATCAAAACTTCATAGCCTGGCAGGCCCTCCATAACTAAATACAGCATACCTTTATAGTTCTATCACATTCTTTTCCATTTTCAGCATTAAACCATTGTAGATAAACCAAATTACATGCTCTCTCCCATCTGATCCCAACTTTTCCTCAGACCCCAAAACAGAAAATCCTCTCCTCCTAACTCCCTGTTCCTGCAAGATTCCATATCTTCCTTCCACTTCAGGCAGTCATCCCTATGAAACCTTTGCTGATTCTCAGCATCTATAAGCAGAAATACCCTTTCTACTTCTCTGCCTTTGGTGGTTCTCAACCTTCCTAATGCCCCAACCCTTTAACCCTCGTATCTGGGTGTATCTGCATGACCCGCCTGGAGACAGATAGAGGAGCAGTATCTTGGTTCCTAAGATCATGGGAAATATGTGTTTTCCAATGGTCTTATGCAACCTCTGTGACCCCTGTGAAAGGGTCGTTCAAAGGCCAAAGGGGTCCTGACCCACAGATTGAGAACTGCTACTCTAGATTATAAGCTTCTTGAGGGCAAAGACTGTTTTTCACTTTTCTTTGTATTCCCCGCATTTAGTACAGACCCTAACTCACAGCAAACACTTAATAAATGCATACTGACTGACTGAGTTTAGATTCAGATACTCCCTAGGGCATGTGCCCATGTGGGCTTCCTTGGTGATCAAGAGACCAGTTGCCTTGTGTTGTGAGGGCAACAGGGGAGTGATCTGGAGAGAATAGGCACTACAGAAATTGGTGAAAATCAGACTCAATTACCTTTTAGTACTGGAACTGCCTTCTGAGACCTGTTTCCTCATACCACCAGAGGTTATTTGGGGTTGTTTTCTTATTAATATTGTTAGTTTTCTCACCTGTTACAGGCCCACCATGTACTGACCATTTGAGGAGGAGCTGGGAGGCTCTTTTCTTTAGATCATTCAGCATTAATATTTCAGACAGTTTGTGGCTAAATTTACAAATCTATTATTATGATGCAAGTAATTCAGGCAAACACAAAACAAAACAAAACCAAAAGCATACTTTGCTCAAGTTACATAAACATGGATTACATTTATTTTTTTAATTCCTGAATTATCCAAGTAATTGCGTCAATTTTCTGCTTCTTTAGTATATGCTAACCATGACAATGTTTTTTTTCTTCCCCAGAATTATGTGGCTTACTATACAGCCTACTTAAATAAAAAAAAGACTGACATTTATGTAAAACTTTAAGGTTTGCAAAGCATTTTACATAAATTATCTTAATTTGATCCTAGTATCAATCCCCTGGAAAGTATATCATAAGGTATTATTGCCATTTTGCTATTAAGAAAATGAAGCCTCAGAGAAAATGAACTTTAGTTTTCATGCTTCTTTGAGCTTTATTTCAAAGTCTATTTCAAATACCTCTTTTTGCACTTGTAAGCAATAGCTTAGAAACAAAGCCCTGTATTTACATGCAATGAATCCTATCATGAGGGCATCCTAAAATAATCTCTTGCACTCACGTCCCAACACAATTTTTCTACAATTCTAGAGTTCAGATATAAGTCTTTTTGTGTTTTGCATGTTTTGTTCATTTGAAATTAAGAACACCTTATATTTGGCTGTAGAAGGGAAGGGGGAGGGAATAATCATTTATATGGCAAATCATTCTAGTCTCTTTGACAAGAAAGCCCCAGATGGTGGGACAAAATCACAGAGTTGGACATGATAGAAACACTCAACAACAATAACATAATACCTATTAAGTGCTAAGCCTGCAAAGTAAGTACTAATATTATGCCTATTTCACAGTTGAAGAAATTGACATTAATAGACTTCCCCAGGGTCACATAGCTAATAAGTATCTGAGGCCATATTTGAATTTGGGTCATCTGGATTCCAGCCCTGGAACTCCATCCATTTAGCCACCTAGGTTGTTAGCCTGAGAGCTTGTGTGGTTGCTGAGGGCTCTTTACTTTTTCTATTGATTCTGTGAAGGGCCCTCCGTTCCTATGCAAGTACTCTGGCTAACAATCCATCAACTATAGGGTTGGTTTTATTTGAATGGATAAAGTACACAAACTACAAAAGACTTGTACCTGAACTCTAAATCATCAGTATAATGCACCCTAGATCTCTAGTGACCCCTCTCTACCTTCCATGGCCTTATATGGTCTTCCAGGCATATGATACTACCTTTAAATTGAGGGGTGCTCTGGGAAAACACTCAGGGTCACTAGAGATTTAGTCTCTTTCTCTACGCAGTGCCCAGAGCTGGTGGTGCAAATGGAGAGTGTCTTTTGGGTTTACTCCTCCGTGTCATAGCTCTATTCGGCTTGCATTTATGACTGTCCTTTTTGCTAACTCCAGGAACTCAGTCCAGGTCATTTGATTCAGTCCTCTACTGATCTGCGACATGGTGTAGAAAATCCTCCTTTTTGATGCTGTTGATTTACTGCTGTCTCTATCCATTGCTTTCTCTGGGACGTGTAATACTCTTGAGCTGCCCCTGCTATGTGCACGAATCAAGGTGCAGGTTCCCTATAGTTCCTCCCCTCTTTACATCACTTGGTTGCCAAACTGAGGGTCTGCATCCTTCTCTATTTCCTCTCTATCTTTGCTCTTCTTTATAAAAATCAATAAAAAAGACAAATTTATTAGTATATCCAAGTACACAAACAAGTCATGAATATACTTCAGTGACAAAGTCAAAGATAAGCAATTTTATCTATGTGGGAGTTCTCCCCCTAATATAAATTAAAACTTGTATATAATTAGGAGATAAGTCTACACAGGACCTATTATTGTTCAGTTGTGCCTGACTCTTTTTAACCCTATTTGGGGTTTTCTTGGCAAAGATACTAGATCAGTTTGCCATTTCCTTCTCCAGCGCATTTTACACATGAGGAACTGAGGCAAACAGGGTTAAGTGACTTACCCAGGGTCACACCGCTAGTAAATGTCTGAGGCTAGATGAGGGCTCAGGAAGATGAATCTTCCTGATTGCAAGCCCAACACTCTATCCACTGTGGCATCTAGTTGCCCATGAAAGAGACCAGAAGCTGAACTAACAAGAGTCCAAGGTGCAATTTGAACTTAGGTCTACTGACTTCAAGTCCAATGCTCTGTTCACTTTCCCCCGAGGCCTCTCCATTCATACTTCCTGTGGTGAGGGTCTCTTTCTTAGTCATCGCTGGCAAGATTCTTGTCAGAGTCCTGTTTAATAGGCTGATCCTTCACCTGGAAGATGATCGTCTCCCTGAGAGCAAGGGTAACTTCAAAAAGGGCTAAGGAACAGTTGATATGATCTTTATTGTTCAATAACTCCAGGAAAATGTCAGGAGGTCTGTACACAATGTTTGTTGATCTATTTGTATGTTCAATTTGTAACAATGAAAATACATCCTGCATATCAGATATTTACATCACGATTCATAACAGTAGCGAAATTACAGTTATGAAGTAGCAATGAAAATAATTTTATGGTTTGGGGGGTCACCACAGCATGAGGAACTGTATTAAAGGGTCATGGCATTAGGAAGGTGGAGAACCACTGATCTAACCAAAGCCTTTGATCCTGTCAAGTTATGAGGGCTTGTGGGAAATAATGGCAAAATTTGGTTGCCTGGAGTTCATTAATATTGTATGATGGTTTCATGAAGGTATGCTTGCTCAGGTTCTAGACAATGGATGATGTTCTTGTGTTTTCCCAGTCGCCAATGGATGCTTGCTCTCATGCTTTTTACTATGATGTTTTCAGCAATGTTGTCAGGCACCTTCAGCGAGTACAAAAATAACATCAAAGTCGGCTATTGCATTGACAATAAATTATTTAACTTGGAAAGGCTACAAACCAAGACTAAAGTAGAAGGAGAGTTGTTGTGTGACTCTTTGTTTGCAGATGACTATGCCCTCAATGTTTCTGAGGTTAAAATACAACAGAGTATTGATCAATTCTCTGAGGCTTGTACTCATTTTGGCCTAACAATTAACACCAAGAAAACACAGGTTCTCTGCCAATTAGCGCCGTATAATCCATATGTAAAATCACAAGTTATTGCAAATGGAGACATTGTGAATGCCGTGAATAAGTTCACTTCCCTTGGAAGTATATTTTCCAGGGATGTCCAGGTAGATGATGAGGTTGATGTGCACATTGCCAGAGTTTGTTTAGTGTTTGGGAATATCCAAAGGAAAGTGTGGGAGAAAAGAGGTATTTTTAGATTGCCTACCAAACCAAAGGTCTACAATGCTCTTGTGCTGACCTCATTATTATATGACTGCAAAATCTGAACAGTACAACAGCACCATGCCAGGAAATTGAATTGCTTCCATTTGAATTGTCATAGATTCTGAAGATAACCTGACAAGACGAGGTATCCAACACTGAGGTCCTTTCTTAAGCTTAACTGCCAAGCATCCAAACTCTCCTCCAGATAGTGCAACTCCAACGATCTAGCCACAGTATTCAAATACCAAAAGCATATTTGCCTAAAACACTATCTATGAAGAACTCGCACAAGAATACTCACATGGAGCTCAAAAGTGATACAAGGACACTCTCAACATCTCTTTAAAGAACTTTGAAACTGATTGTGAGACGTGAGAGATACTAGCATAGGTCCACTCAGCATGGTATGCTCACATCCAAGAAGGCATTATATTCTAAGAGCAGAGCAGAATTGCAGCTCAATTGTAGCTGAAAAGAAATGTGTGATGTACAAATTTAGAGACATCTTCACTGCAAGGATTCATATAGACTATCAGCGTATGACTTGTGGTAAAGCTTTCCCAGCTCATACTGGTCTGATAATCCCAGTCTGACACACTGTATCTTGACTCCAGCATAGTAATATTTAACAACAACTGTGGTGTTAAAAGTGCATGGGAAGTAACCACAGCTAGGTGAATTCATACCTTCTGGAAGAATTAGCCTTGTGGAGGGATGAATGATAGTATCACTTCATTAAGGGAACAGATAAAGAATATACAAAGACTTGGCTAGGTTCTTCCCAGACACACTCTTTCCACATGTGTTACTCCTAAGTATTACAAAAAAGCCTTTGACTCAAAGAATTAGCATTTCTAATCTGATTTCAATTCCTCCTTGAATCTATGATCTCACTTTTACTTAAGTATTCCTTCCAAAGGTGCATGTCATAACCCATCCATGACTTCTCATTTTGTGTGACTGTTATATATGTGCTCCTATAAATCCTTCATAGGGATTGTGTCTACCATCTGCTGGGACAACACTCAGACTGGCTTTCTTTTATTCTTGCCTCTTGCTATAGGAGCACTCACCATGTTTAGTACCATCTCTTTTTTTCTCTGACTTCATTTAGAATTTAGCTCAAAGTCTACCTTATATAGGAGACCTTCCCTAGACTCCACAGCTGCTGCCATCTTACCCTCTGAGATTACTTTCCATTTATACTGTATATACCTTTTGTGAACCTAGTTATCCTCCTGGTGTCTCCTTCATTAGAATTTATGTTCCTGAAGGCATGAACCATATTCTTACCTCTCTTTGTATAGCCCATGCTTAGCAGACTGTCTACAATATAGAAAGTATAAATACTTTTATTGATTGATTGATTGATTGATTGATGACCCACCTAACCCCTTTTTCATTCATGTATCTCTTCTAAGTTACTATTTATTTCTCATGCATAATTCAGGTTTGTTAACATATTCTAGTCTCTTTATGTCTTCTATACATGGCTCCATTGCATTTTGGGTAATAGACCATTTTGATTTTTTAGAGATGGTGGCATTATGTGATTTGTGGTCAT
Organism: Pseudocheirus occidentalis; assembly: GCA_028646575.1. Lineage (NCBI taxonomy): Eukaryota > Metazoa > Chordata > Mammalia > Diprotodontia > Pseudocheiridae > Pseudocheirus > Pseudocheirus occidentalis. The sequence goes on from CM053594.1 coordinate 204,339,087, forward strand.
ATAACACCTCTGAAAGAATGTTAGTATTGAAAAGATGGGTTTTTATTTTATGAAGAAGATTGGGATTGTTAAATGTACTGCACAATTTCACAAATGCAATTTAACTCACTCTCTTCTTCAATTTATTTCTGAGCCCAATTCCATTGTCCATCTGTAGTGTTGGCTGAAAGTATGTGTACCAACACATTAGATCAATGGGTTGTCAATCCAACTGCGTAGCATAGTCTTGAAAAGAGGTATTCTTCATCTGCTTGGTTTTTCCTTGTCGGTTGTTAGACTGAACCTTTTAGAATCATTATGTAACCTAGTTAGAAGATTCTGTAGTGTTTGGAGATTAATGTGCTTGTTCCAGTTTCACTATAAAATTCTGACATATACCTAGAAATAGCTTAACAGGTAAAAAAAAAAGGAATAGGAGAACGATGTGTTTGCAGTGAAGGTACTTATATGAACGTATATCTCTACAGAGTAGTTTCACCATAGGGAGTTGAAGCAAATGAATTTGTTTTGAAAAAGAACAGGCAAAATGAAAATCATTGGAGTTTTAGGGGCACCCACACATGAAAAGCCACATGAAGTGTAAGATGTGTAGGAGGCTCTAAGGCATATACATATGTAATTGCTAAGGCACATCCTTTAGCTTGAGAGCTCATTAGAAAAAGAAATGGGCAATATTGTCAAAGTATATATAAATAATGCCTGTGAAGAGAAGGCTGGATAGAATCACTCCTGAGAGATGTGAGATGTGCTCGGAGAATTGAGTAATGAAGGATTGAGTTAGCTTTAGGGAACATAGACTTTGCTAAAACTCAATAAAATGAAAATTTCCATATTAAGAGATTATATGCACGGCACACCTGACGGATGGTGCAACTACAAACAGCAGTTGGAGGTGAACCCGCTGCTCCTGTGAGGAGGCATCACAGCTGCCTAAGAGAGATACAGAGGCAAGGATTAGGCTTGCATAATACATCTGGCATCAGGCCAAGTCTGCATGAAGCACAAGAAATGTTAGTCGCTCTCAGTTTCAACAGGATAGATTGAATGTTCTGTAGAGCAAAGCAAAGTGGAGATCTGCTTTCTATCTCAACTTGGATAGTAAATGATTTTTTGAAAGGGGAATTGATCAGGAAAGTGACTCCTTGTCCTTGAATGATTGCCAAATTACAAGTATACCCTGTGTCTCGGTTGATGGGTAGCCTTGATGGACGGATAGTACTGATGCCAGCAGAATAGACAATGAGTATAATATAGGTCTAGAGTCATTAGGAATAAGGTTTCTGAGACTCATTGATTTCCTGAATGTTTTTCATATGAACTTACATACAGGTAAATTTAGAGAGGAAAACTCTAGCATTCCAAGGAATACGTATTTAGTGTGCATAATGAATAAATTGCAGGATTACAGAATTTTGGAATTTGAAAGCTCCTCAGTGGCCATGTAGTATAATAATCAGTTTCAGGGGTGGGTAGATGGTACAGGGAACAGAATGCTGGCACTGGAGTCAGGAAGCCCTGAGATCAAACCCAGCCTCAGACATTACTGGCTGTATGACCCTGGGCAAGTCATGTAACCTGTGCTTATTTTAGTTTCCTCATCTGTAAAAGAGGGATAATGATAGCACCAACCTCCCAGGGTTGTTGTGAGGAAGAAATCAGATAATATTTGTAAGGCCTTAAAGATCTTCACCATTCTAGTTGCCATATTTTGATCTGCTTCAGAAGCCAGGCAGTGCAGTGTGTGGAGCACAGGGACTGCCATCATGAAGACTCGAGTGAAAATTCAGCCTAGGACATTAGCTAACTGCGTGACCCTGGACAAGTCATTTCACATCTGTCTGCTTCAGTTTCCTGAAATGTAAAATGGGCCAATAATAGCACTACCTGAAGGTTTTGTGAGGTTTAAATGAAATTAATATTTGGCTTAAAAAGTGGTTAATACAGTGCCTGACCCATACTAGATCATTTCTCAATGCTGCTTTGCCCTCCTGTTTCTCTCCTTTCTTCTTCTTCTTTTCCTTCCTCCATCTCTTTCTTTATTCCTTCCTTCCTCCTTCTCTCCTTCCCTAGCTTTGTGACTTCACTCTAGCCTTCTTTCCTTCTGTCCTTCCTAAACTGTGATACACAGCACTGAACACAAAACCCCAGACGTGATAGTACCAAGTAAGCACGCTGTGGAGCTATCGCCATCTTTCTCCCGGATGGTGTGTCTCTTAATGCTGCCCAAGTTTGCTGTGCGTTTCTTGACTTCTACATACATACTATTAGTCAGCAACCAAAATACTGGAGAAGCTAGCCAACTTTGCTAAAACTCACAGATGTAATAAGCCACATTTTGTTGTCTTCAAGGATTTGTGATGTTGCAGTTTTAAAAAATGATCACTAATGATTTTCAGTAACATTTGCCAATCTCTGAAATGAATGTAACTTTGCTGACTGAATATATCTTTCATATATATATATGTGTGTGTGTGAAATAGATACACATGTATACACATATATACATGTGAGTATATGTATGCATATATGTATGTATATGCATTCACACATGTGTGTATTCATATATGTGTATAAAATTATTCAGTCAGGAAACTCTCATATATATATTAAATATATATATGTATATATGCACATGTATTCATATATATCCCCCCAAACACTTCTTTCCATATTCTGATTCTACCTTTCAGCCTTTACTCTGTTTAGCTGGTCAGAGCCAATCTTCTTTGAAAAAAAGAATCAAATGAACAAAACACAAAACAGCCCACTTTTCTTTTTTCATCTCCATTCATTTCCTAAAATGTTGCTCAGTTCCTTCCCATTTAATCCATTGTTGCTGTGCAAATGAACGACAATGTCACTTGTTTATGCCTCACTTAATGTTATTTTGTGACCAATAGGTGCGCAGGAAGTCATTGGCTCCTGAATAGATTGGCTCCTGTTAGATATTAATAGTGATGGATATGGCTACTTTGCTTTAAAATTTGCAAAATGTTTTCATCACCAGAATCCTATGAGGAAGATAATTTCAGTATTAATACCCTCATTTTACAGATGGAAAAACAGACTCCAGAGAGGATAAATGACCTGACATAGGCCATCTATCTACTACAGTGTCACAGCCACAACAGAAACTCAAGTCTTCTCTCTCCAAGTTGAGTGTTCTTTCTACCATGCCACACTGAAAAGGCTGAATGCATTATTATCTTTCCAGTTTTACAAATGAGGAACTTCAATGAATTGCCTATGGTCACAAATTGCATAACTGTCTGGACTTAGAGTTGAACCTAGGTTTTGCTAATCCCAAGTCCACTAGTTTTTCAACTACGTTGGAAGGGAGGAGGGAGACTCGGATTAGAATGTTGCATAGGCCATTAAGAATCATTTTGTTTTTTGCTTGACTGTGAAGATTAAATGGTGAAGACAGGATATATCAGGAAATGATTGACAGAAAAAAACAAAAGACATGAATACATCAATAAAACTTCTATTTAAAACAATCCATTTTGGCCCTTTCAGAGTTTCTGCTCTAGACATATTCTCTCTAGGTAAACACAAACATAGCTTAGTTCTTTCTTTTCTAAAATTCACTGCAATGAAAAATCCAATCTTTGTTGGCCTACTGGAAGTCTCATTATCAGTCAGAAAGTACACAATTATGCTAGACAGCCTTTTTTATTAGGAGACTTTTTCATTGCTTTAAATGGAATGAGTAATGATTTATACAGATAATTGAGTTGTCTGAGTCCACAGTACTGACAGTATAATCAAACAAGGAGGGGATATTGTTAACATGCTATCATAAAAGGAACCAATTGGCTGCAGATTTTGTTCCAGATGAAATGTCATGTGCTGGCTCTATCCAGAGGATTATGTGCCCTGTGTCATGATGGTTTCTACCCCCATTCCACCCCAACTTTTTCCTAAGTTTTAGACTTCTGATTCAAGACTTCTGCCTTGTCCATTGGATTAGGTCACCCCAGGTAGTCTTTGGTTTGGCTTTGTTTATGATACACTGGTTATCTTTTGAGGCCACAATCACCTTTTCCTCTTCTGTGTGTTGTTCTCCTTTGGATTACAAAGAGAAACTAGTGCAAATAATCAGTGCCGTGAAATACCAGTAACATTTCTATTGGCCTGGAACTGATGGCCATATTGTACATAACTTTAACTTTGAATAATGTAAATTCAAATATATGTGGCCACTTCACAGGATTAATTATTTATACTAATTGGGACCTACCTGTAATTAGTCTTAATCATCAGCACACATTGGCCCCATCCTTATGGTGAGTGGGGAACTGACATATGTTTTTACATTTTGCTTTGGAGTTTTAACTTTTAGTCTATTCATAGTTATGGTTGGACTGGGCTGCCTAGTTTTCCAAAAATGGAGGCAGCCTTGAGGGGACTTTGGAGTATGTCTAGATTGGCGAGCATGGCACCTGTTGCATTCCCTACCATGTGGGTAGTAGGTAACTTTTTTTGGATTGACTGCCTATGTATTTCAAACTGGTGAGATGGAGCCAATCACTTTTTTATCAGCTGCTCTTTTCCTTCACTCAATCTGCTATACTCTCTTCATTAGCTCTTACCTGTTGTAGACACCAACAACTGAACTGGTGAGAAGGGAAGGGCTTTCTTTCCTCAGAACTTTCTATTCATTCCCAGTTCCAAGAAATGGGCTTGGGGGGTGTGGGTAGGAGTGTTTCTTTCTCTTTGGCTTTGTTTATTCTTCTCAATTTCAGGTGCTGGAGGTGACCTCAGTAAGACCTAAATGTACAAGGAAATGGAATCATAATAATGATAAATTCTCATTAAATTTCTGACATTCCCAACTCATTGTCTCTTTTCAAGTGGGCTAGCTGAACTACATGCTCTCCAAGTTCTCCTCTAAGTAAAAAGTTCCATGATTTTATGCTTTCTTCAGGCCAATTCTTGTTTTATTTCAGCCAGAAATAAACATAAGAATTATGTTTGGAGTGATTTTCCTGAGACCTATGATTTTAGGGGCATGAAACATGTGGGGTAGTGATGTAAGTGAATGTTATGGTTTGGAGGGACATGTGACTTTGTCGGCCAGTCGAGTTCCAGGCCTGAACACTCATCTTCCGGAGTTCAAATCTGTCCCCAGTACTGTGTGACCTGGACAAGTCACTTAACTATTTGTCTCAGTTCCTGATCTGTAAAATGAGCTGAAGAAGTAATGGCAAACATTCCAGATTCTCTGCTGAGAAAATGCCAGATGGGATCGTGAAGAGTCAGACAGGACTGAAATGACTCAATGAAAAGTAAAAAAAGACCTCAGGATCATATAGCAACAACTGGCCCACATAGCCCTTCCTGTCATGAAAACATATTAAATGAAACTCTTCTTTCCCCTTTCTATAGAAACTCTCAGACGGGGTTGCCCTTTGTGACTTCTTTTCCCAAAGGTTACACAAAGAATAATAAATTGCTGATCAAGAATTTTAACCTAGGTCCACTGATTCCAAATTTGTCCTCCTGTACTAGGTTGTCCATTCAAGGATTCTCTCAGTTAGTTCAGGCTAATTTTGCTTATACAATATACAATATACAAAAGCATAAAGATTACCCTACAGATGACTCCTATTCAGGCTGACATCACATTAAGGAAGCAAAGCAGTTGTCCTGTGGAAGCACAAAAAAAGGATAGCATCTTGCCTTCTGCTCTGAGGCTACCTGGAGACAGAGCATGAATGAGGGTAGAAGTAGAGCCTCAGGGTTTTTTTGGGGGCTGGTCCATATATTTTGGAAGGCACAAGAACAAGAATGTCCAGTGAGACTTCTTTGTGGAAAAGAGCTCTGGGGCTCTGGGATTGCTGATTGATATTCCCTTGTGTGTCTGTGTTTGCATTCTACTGTGTTATATGTCTTTGGCGGAGTCCTCTGTGCCAAGCTATGTCTGAGGTCTTTGGCCTAATGAACACCCAAGGTCTGGGAATGATGACTATATGTCCCAATTCAATGATCCTGACACCCTTAATAACACCGGCTGAGTTTTGTCATATTCATTTGGTTTTGTCTATAGTAGAATTTGCAAGGACCCTGGTAGTCCGAGCCTATAGGACTCTGATCCAGGCTATAATTTTCAGTCCTAGTTCTATGCTTTATGTTTATTTTCTGTTGCTGGCATTATTATGCATTATTATGATATAATACTCTTAGGTTAATGGGTTATGGCAAATATTTTGGCAGTGAGCCCTTCTGGTATAAGCTTGCCCTTGATTTTCAGAACTTTCTTAATTTTTTAAAAATCCATGTTCTTTTTCCTCTTAGTATCTCCCTGTTTCCCAACTCTTGTTACACTTAGAGATCTATATTTCCAATAAAGTTTCTAGAGCTGTCTAATTTAAACCTCTAGTCTCCCTTGGCAGGAGGGTAAATGAATTTTCACTTAAGCCTCTTTCTTCCTTAGGCAATTACCAATGGATAGGGTTTCAAGAGACTTAAATCTTAGGAGGATTTTTACAGTCAGAAAGGTTCTACCTACAGTCTTCCTACAGTGTCTACCTACGTACAGACAAGGTTTCAAGGAACTTAAATCTTAGGAGGATCTTTGCAAACAGAAAGGTTCTACGTGTAGTATCTGGGCTAATTTAAAGAGTTTTCTCACTTTTACTGTTGTATTTTCCTATGCTTTTTTCTTGGGTTACATACATAAAACACACACACTCAGAGTTTAGTGTGATTGTAAACAGTTTACTGAACAGAGCTTTCAACTGTTTTTAGTCTCTAGACCACTGCAAATGAAATATTTGACACAGACAAGCATTCCATTATCCCTCACTTGATTCAGTCTTTGAAATAGAAATTGGATTCACACTGCCTCATTGATCAGAACCTCTGGAGGTTCTTACAAATGAAGTCACACATTCTGTTGCCTTCTTGAAGGAAGGAGACTATTTGAACCAGTTCTTTTGGAAAACGCAGAGCTGACTGTCCAAGTGAAAGAGAAAACATCCATACACACATGTGCATGCGCGCACGCGAGCGCGCACACACACTCACACACACACACACACACACACACACACACTACTGCAGATGTCCCTAATAAAAGTAAATAGTGGGAAGAGCATTTTGTTTAGCGTCAGAGGACCTGGGTTCAAATTTTGCCTCTCCCACTTTTTACCAGTGTGACTTTTGGGAAGTCAGTTTCTTTGGGTCATAGTTTCATTATCTGTAAAACAAGAAGTTGGACTACAAGACCAGTATGGTCCCTTACAGATGTAAATTTATGATTCTATGAAAGACCAGATGTTCTACTTGGAAAGCCTGCTAATGGCAGCTCAAACTATTACAAAGTAAGGAAAGCATTCTCCCCATTATCATTCTGCTATGAGAGAGGTAAAAGAACAAGAGGGAAGGAATTAGCTTGCTTGGTGTTGAGGCTTCTAAAAGTATTTCACAAAATCACATTATTTGAGAGTTAAGAGGAATTTCAGAGGTTATCATATCCAACCATACATGAAATGGATCATCACTACGAAACAGCTAAAAAGTAGTCACCTAGCCTTTGTCTGTCTCCTTGCTCAGAGATGATTGGCCTCCTAGCCTGAGTTTTCTTGCTATTAGAGAATGGGAAAGATGTCATTCTGTCATATGCCATTCTCCTAAACTGATCTTTGTCTACTTTTAAGGACCCTTCCTATCTGCTGGGGCCAAAGAGACACCATTTCTCCATGTTCCTTCTGCCTATCTCCTGGTTTAGTCTGCCTGCATATAATGGGGGAAAAAAACCCAAATTGGTTCCCTGACTGAGCTGTCTCACATTCTGAGAGGACTCTACACTTTGGCCAAGCTCTTACTAATGTTATAACCCACCTGAACTTAAAAGTCTACAACTAACAAATTCCCGCATGACATTACCTTCCTCAACTCAGTGATTCTGAAAGTTCCCTGTAACTTTTCAAACCCTGTTCTCTATCCCCCACTGCCCTGCTCCCTTATTTCCATTCCCTTCAACATTGTGCCCCTTTTCTGCCCAGTCCTTCATTATCCTTCTCCAAATTTAACCATCCCTTTCACTATGGTCTCTGAAATGTTTGCTCCAAAAGTAAAAAATTTATTCCTATCTTTTTTTTTTCTGTCTCGCTCCCTCTATTTTCTGACTTTCACTTGAGCCTTGACTCTCTCTTGATGATTCAGCTTTGTTGGTCACCCTTTCCACCTTTTCCAGCACGATTCAGTAATTTCTTTGACTCACTGGTCAAGATGGATGTGTTGGAATGCTTTTTGCCCATCTTTGCTATTTCCAAACTCACACTCTTAACACCATCACTTGATAATGTCTCCTGCTTTGGGATTCACTCAATCCATCTATACTATGTGATCAAGATTCTGGTAGCTATTGTTTACCAACCTCCAGGATGATCTCTTTCTTACCTCAATACCTTCAAAATCTGGTCCACAATCTTTCTCTTCTGCTAAACTCCTACCTTTATATGAAGGACTTCAACATATATATCAATACTCACTCAAACACACTTACCTCCCAGATAAGGAGAGGTGTTGGAAAACTAAAGATGTTTAAATTCTGTCCTTACTTCCAGTTAAGAAAGAAGCTGTATCCCAGAAATCAGTTTGGAAGTATGTCGTTAAGCTCTCTTGAAATTCAAATGAATTATTAAACCAGTAACCTATAGATAGTGGTGATCAATATGATCCAGTATAGATTCACTAAGAAAAAATATTATGATAGGATGACTTCAATTCCTTTTTTAATAGGTTTAAAAGACTAGTAAAGAGGATGCTGTAGATAGGGTTCATCTGGTTTACATGAAGAAATTTCATAGTATCTTATATTATCCTTGTAAACAATATGAAGAGATGTAGACAGGATAATTTATTCGACCCTTATTTAAGGACTCTCCAGCTTTCTTTGTAACAGGCTTGAGGGAAGTGGAAAGATACAGGTAGGTGGTTTTAATTGATTGAGGGGTTTTAATTGACTGCAAAGCTCATTGCAAATCACGGCAACATGATACATCTTTAAAAACTCACCAAAAACAGAGAAACAAAAAACTACTGTAATATTAAGGTACATTTATACAACTATAAGACCCCAAACAAGGGAAGTGATATTCCCATGGAACTCTACTGACCGGAGCACATCTCAAATATTGTGTTTATTTCTGAATGCCTCGATTTTAGGAGAATAGTGACAATCTAGACAGTAACCAGGATGCCAAAAAGTCGGGGAAATGATTACACATGAAAAATAGTGGATAAAATTGGGCATATTTAGTACACATTTAAAAGTGTCCAAATTGTAATGCATTGCTTCATGAGATACTGCATCATTTATCTCTAGCACAGAGATTCTACATCTGGTAGGGAGTTTGGATCATTTCTAAACTTCCTTTCAACTCTAAGATTCCGAGATTCTGTGATGAGTGAAAGATTTGCTGACATGCACAGGGTAATTGTGTATATCAGTCACAAATCTAAGGGTCATCTTGTTTCCTTTATAGTTTTCCACCTCTGGTTTTTGTCACATGAGTCTGACAACTGCAATTTCAAAAAAAGAATCCTACTCATCATTTTCTTAATTTCTGACATGATGGTCTGATTTCTCATTTCTTTACCACCTGCATATTCTCTAGAAAGGAGATGAAAAGCCTAGAATGTACTTTCTTTCCAAATGCTATCACTGTTTTATGTCTCCTCCTGGCAAGCAGGCTAAAACATCTTTTATCATATAACAAAGTATTTCCAGCAATGGAGCATATCAAACTAGAAGTGTTGGCAGATTTGCTATGCAGCAACAATGACTGACTTTATATTGTGGGGGGAAAAAACCAACAACCAAAGGTATAGGGATAGATTCCATTTAGACAGTGGCCATATAATTATGAGACAACAGGTTGATTAATTAAAAATAAAATTAAAACATTACGTAGGAAAAATGTACTCATTGACTAGGACATTTACTTACATGTTTTTTACTTTTCAACTTTTCCTCTTGTCATGATTTACATACAGGCTTGTAAATTATAAAAGAAAGAAATATGATTGAGTGACACTGAGGCCAGGAGAAAACTATCTTGGAGACTTTCTTCCAAATTAGTCCTGTTTGTGTCCAGAGAACCAGAAAATATCTTAAATATATGTGAAGGTGGGAAGCTTTTTTGTCTGCAAAACATTATTTCTCATGCTTAACAGGGAAGAAACATTTCTCCTGAAAGTCTCTGTGCACAGATTTCTTAAAATGTCTATTTTGTCTTGGTGCAGAAATATAACATATTATTTTGGTTTCCAATTTTGACACTCGATACAATCCTTTCCACTAATAGTAGGGGGGCACAGGGCAGCCAGGAGAGGAGCATAAGAGTAATGGGGGCACACAAATAGGGGAGAAGGACACCAAAATGAAAAATAAAGATATAAAGCCACCCACTTCACAATTTTGCCTAAAGTACCTATATTCCTTTCTTCCCCGGGTGCATATGAAGATGAACTGAAGAGACTAGAGATAGAGTGTTTCAACTCAACTCTAGATCTGTGACCCTGTGTTCATACATATTTGTTGACAGGAGAATAGAAAACTATGGAGGAAACATGATTGCCCACTTCAGGTATTCCAAGCTTTGTTCTGTTGCTTTGCAGAGAATAGAACTTTGATCATTGGGGGGGGGGTGCATGTGTGTGTGTGTGTGTGTGTGTGTGTGTGAAAGAGACAGAGAGAGAGAGAGAGAGAGACAGAGACAGAGACAGAGACAGAGACAGAGACAGAGAAAGACAGAGAGAATTGGAATATAAAGGAATAAAGAAGAGGAAGGAGGGAACAAGCATTTATTAATGTTACTACATGTCTGGCACTTTGCTAAGCAATTTATTAGTATTATTTAATATGATACTCACAAAATCACTGGTTGATAGGTATTATTATTTTGCTTATTTTACAGTTGAGAAAACTGAGATAGACTGAGGTTAAGTGACTTGCCCAGGTTCAAACATCTAGTATATACCTGAGGCTGGGTTTGGACACAGGAGAACCTGAGTCCAGGCCCAATGTTCTATCCACTGTGCCAACTAGCTTAGGGGAAGAAGAAGAGGGGAAGGAAGGAGGAGAGAGGATAGAAAATGAAAATGGAAATGTTTTAGTAATAAGAAACAGCACAAAGGCACAGAGGTAGGTGAGAATGTCATGTGCAAGAAACACAAAATAGACCAGTTTGATTAGAATGTAGAGTGTACAACTAGGAGTAATATGAAACCAGCCTACAAAGATAGATCACGCCAGATTGTATAAGGTTTTAAATAAAAACAGAGGAATTAGTGTTTAATTCTAAAGGTGTTTTAATATTCTCTTTCCTATTATTTCCAATAAGGAACCACTGGAGTTTGTTGATCATAAGAGGAACATACACAGTTCCATGCTTTATGAATATCAATTTGTCAGATTGTGGAGAGGAAAGTGGGGCAGAGATTGTCAGTAGGAAGGTCAAACAGAGGATTATTGCAGTAGTCCAGGGACTGAGGAAGAGTGTTAGTTCTATCATTGGAGGTAAGGAGATAGATACAAGAGATGTGGAATTAGAATTGATAGGACAAGGTAACTGATGGGGCATGGGAGTGATGGAAGTTAGGAATAATTATAAGGTTTAACTAGGAAGAATAGGGAAATGGTGAGGTTCTTCATAGAACTACGGAATTTAGAAAAAAGAGAGGGTTTGTGGTTAGCACTGGATATCTTGAATTTTAAGATGCCTATGGGACAATGCAGATGAAAATGTCCAACAAAGGAATATAGGATTGAAATTCCAGGGGAAAGATGAGAACTGAATATGTAATTTGGGGAGCCATCTATAGAAAGGTGATAATTGAACCCCATGAAAACTGATGAGGTCAGCAAGAGAGAAGAGGAATCAGAATAAAGCCTTGGGGGTATAACACAGATTACTGATTGTAAAGAGGGTGATAATTCAACAAAAAAGACTTTTGAAATGATCAGATTTGCAAGTGGAGATTCAGGAAAGCAAAGTCAGGAAACCTCAGGAAGGTAAGTGTCCAAGAGGAAAGAGTCATCAACTATATCACATACTTCAAAGAGGTCAAAAAGAATGAGACTTGAGAAGAAAGTCTTTGGATTTAACTATAAGTGACTATTAGGATTATCACTGAAATTGATTACATTTGAGTGGTGTGGTCAGAAACCAGACTGTGAAAGGTTGAGAAGCATGAGGAAGATGAATAGAAGCAATGAGAGCAGATTGATTTTTCTCCCTCTAGGAATTTGGCTATAAAAGGGAAGTTAGATATAGGAAAATGGTCTGAAAGAACTTAAGTGTGAACTCAGTCATTGAGGAAAGAACAAGCATTTAGAAACATACTGAAGTTTAGAATGAGAAGATGATCAAAGTGGCAAGCTCCCAAATGGGATTGGAGAAGATAGGATAAAATGTACAAGGAGAAGGTTTTGTCAATAGAAGATCAATAACTCTGTCAAAGACTAGGACAAGGGAGGAGAGTAGATTGGTAGTATAAGAACGAGGAAAAGAAAGAACTTAAAATAAGTTGTCCCCAAGTCTAGTATTTCTTTTTCTTTACAGCATTGCCTGAATTAGTGAGGAAGCTACTGAGGTATACCCTAGATCTTTCTTTCGCCCAGATCTAAAATTAACCAGCAAAAGGAAATTCCAAAGTAGAAACAATATTTGTCTATAAAACTTGGTAACTTGTCTGTAATTGAACAATTTTAGAGAGTTTCCAGGAATACTGAGACTTGAAGTAATGTGTCCATGGTTCTATAGCTAGTATGTGTCTAATAGGACTTCCTGACTCCCTAACTAGGTTTTTTCCAAAATCCATGCCACCTCATACCTTGCGCTTAAGTTATATTTTTAAAAATCTGGCACCAAATCATGTAAAATTTTTTATTGAAAAAGTATTTCTCCACTAAAATTTTACCAAGATACTTTCATGTGGCATAGAGTTCACCTGGGTTCTCAAAGGGTAGAGTACTATTTCTGACATGTCTAGCCTAGATAATATCAGAGGACCATTGTCAAATTTTTGACCATCAAAAGATGATTAAAAAAACAAAAAGAGTGGGCAGAGCCAAGATGGCAGCATAGAAGCAGCAAGGTTACACAGCTCCCACACAACCACCCTAAACACCCATAAAATATGACCCCAGACAAAGTCTAGGACTCTCAGACTCACAAAAATACAGAAAACACATCTCTTGCCAAAGGCAGCTTGGCAGCAGGGGTTCATCACGGCAGGCCGGGAGCCAAGGCCGGCCCAGCCTGAAGCTGAGACGGTGGCCAGGCCCAGGGCAGTGGGAAGGAGCTGAGCTGAGCCGCAACCAGTCTGCAGGAGAGAAGATCTACTGCACCTTCAGCACCTCCATATCTACCAAGGTGTGAAAAACAGGGATTGGAGAGGGGCAGCTCAGCAGGAGGGGCTCATCCAGCAGGCCAGCAGGCCAGGAGCCGAGACTAGCCCAGCCCAAAACCATAGCCGCAGCCAGGCCAGGCCCCAGAGTAGTCAGGAGGAGCCAAGCCTCCCAAGCCTCAGCTTGAGTCTACTTCAGAGAAGATCTACTGCACCTGAGGGAATCTTCACATCCAGCAAACCAGGATCAGAGACGGTCAGTGAAAGTGAAAATTTGAAACTTAATTTGGGGGAGTAAAAGCAGTTCGGCCAATCTGCCCCCAGGGCAAGGAAGCAGTGGGGGAAGGGCAGGATCTATTGCAACTGGTAGTGGCCCCCACCAGGATGCTTCAGAGCCCCTGACCTGTGGACTCCACAGGGGTGCTGAATCGATTGATCAGGGCCAAGTGCTTTTGTGTTGAGCGGCCTGGATCTGGATCATGGTCTTGGATGGTGGTCCTGAGGTGTGCTTTCAGCAAGCCAAAGCTGAGGGGGGGAGGGATCTTCAACAACAACCCCTTAATAGCTTCAGCAGCTGGGAAAACCCCAGCGATTTGGAACAGAGCTTTCTACCCTGGAAGCAGAGTTTCACAGAGCTAAAAAAAAAAACCCAGCCAATTGATTGACTGGCCAACATGAGGAAAAGGAAGCAAAATAAGAACAGAAATAAAACTCTAGAATCCTTTTTTGTGGACAAAAAGGATCAAAGCATGAAATGGGAGGAAAAAAACACAGCCAGAACTCCCATACCAAATGCTTCCAAGACACTTAAAGAATTTCTAGCAGCTATAGATCAGCTGAAAAAAGTCTTTGAAAAACAAATAAGAGAAGTGGAGGAAAAATTGGGAAGGGAAATGAGAATGATGCAAGAAAATCATGAAGAGAGTCAACAACCTGACTGAAGAAAACAACACTTTAAAAAATAGATTAACCCAGATGGCAAAAGAGGTCCAGAAAGCCAATGAGGAGAAGAATGCCTTAAAAAGTCAAATTTCCCAGATGGAAAAAGAATTTCAAAAGCATTCTGAAGAGAATAATTCCTTCATAATTAGAGTGGAGCAAGTAGAAGCTAATGACTTTATGAGAAACCAAGATACTCTTAAACAGTTACAAAGAAATGAAAAAATAGAAAGCAGTGTGAAATATCTCCTTGAAAAAACCACTGACCTGGAAAATAGATCCA
>CM053594.1:204354173-204373304 GCA_028646575.1 Pseudocheirus occidentalis
ATCTCCTCGCACACGCGCTTGTTGGTGTGGAGGTCGTTGCCCAGGCGGGTGTAGTACTTTTCAATGATGACTCGCGCTGCCTTCTTCACGGTTTTGGTCCGAACGCGACCCATGTTGGCTCCGGAGGCTGAAGGGAGCAGAGACTCTATTACTATCTTTCTATATTCTTTTTCTTTTTCTCCCAGAGCCAAAAGTTATAGAGTATGGAGGACAGTGAGAGAAGATTGTGTGGGAAGCTAGGAATATAACCTTAAGAACCATTTTGAATACTCACTATTTCTGATTAACTTGTATAAACTCCTTCACTAACCACATGATGTTTTCAAATCAGATTGTTGATTTCAAACCTTCTCTTCATATTACTTGTTTGGTTTTGTTTTTTTTAATCTGAAAAGAGCCTTTTGTGTTTGCCACTCATTCCCCATTTCTCTGAGAAATATAGCCTACCAAAGAAACTGTTTCGATGAAAACGTACAATACGCTATGGCACACATTAGAGCAATATGGCCCATGTGTTATGGAGATTGGAAGCATATTTCCTCACCATCAGAATTTATGCAAATTGTGCTCCTGAATGTTGAGGCTGGAAAAGCAGAGCTAAAGTTGAAAAATGTTGGCCTTGTGTCTTCATTCTTCCCAGGCTGCTCCTGTAACTTTTTGTAAAGATAATAAGTAGGTTAAATTGGTTAAGGGCAAGTAAAAAGTAAAAATTCATGAAATTTAGATGAAAGTTTCAGAAGTAAGTCCAGAAAAAAAAATAAATGCAAGTTCTAGTACTCTTGGATCACACAGAACTTGACTTTTAAATTCCAGAAGGCATGATTCGCATTCCTGGATACCCAGAACAACAAACATCCTTCTACCTTCTTTCTTGTTCCACACTTGCTTCAAATTGCTTTCCTTGGTCTAGATTCACTTGTAAGTCAATGCCCTTGTAGCACATAACAATTCACTTCTTAAAGAGGTCTAGTCACTGAATGGGTGTTACCTCACTCAAAGTGAGAACCTAAAAAGAGCTTAGCTTAAAAGGGCCAGGATCTCCCATGGCATCTGGGAGCATCTTCAGCCATTCTGATGAATATCAGGCCACTGGACACAGATGGCTCTGGAGGAGAAAGTCAGGCTGGTGACGTTGCACAACCTTCCCTCACTTAAATCCAAGTCAGCTGCAAGTCATGTCATCACCTCCCTGAGGTCACAGTCCTCCTTGAGAACAAGGACAAACGCAACACAACAATGGAGATATTCTAGAATAGGTGGTCCTCAGAAAGGACCAAAGCTACCCCTTTGGGACAAATACCATGTACACTAAAAGACCAATGACAAAATCACCCAAAGTATAGTCTGTTCCTTTGGAACTATCTCATTTTTTATGAAAAGACACTGGATGTGATGTATCCCACCCCTTGATAAAAGATGAATACAGCTTTCCTTCTGAGACTTCCTGACATTTCATTCCCTATTTACCCAGAGGTAAATGCAATGCCTATTAAATTAGTCTTCATATAACCGGATAATAATCATTCCCAAGAAAGGCAACACAATGGAGTGGGTAGAGAACTGACCTTGGAGTCAGCAAGACCTGAGTTCAAGTTGCACCTCCAAGACATGTTGTATGTTGTTGTTGTTCAGTCATGTCTGACTCTTCATGACTCCATTTGGATTTTCTTGGCAAAGATACTGATGGGATTTGCCAATTCCTTCTCCAACTCATTTTACAGATGAGGAAACTGAGGCAAACTGGGTTAAGTGACTTGCCCAGGGTCACACAGCTAGTACATGTCTGAGGCTTAGATTTGAACTCAGGAAGATAAGTCTTCCTGACTTCAGGTCTGGCACTCTATCCACTGTGCCACCTACTTGCCCCCTAATATTATAAGTGTTCTGGAATAAATCATTTAATTTCTTGATGTCCAAGGGAATTCTGCAAGATTATCAATTGCCATAATTTGCAATAAGACAGGGAGATTTCTCCCTTGGCATTCTCTCTACCAATGAAATCACAAGCCTGGTCCAAGGAGGAAAAACAAATTCCCAATTTTGGGGTGACTGAGAGTTTAGCAAATTCAAGGTTAATCATTACAGACATGCATGCAAAAATTACTCCAGGGATGCAACTTAAGATCTGAATACATTATTTCTAAAGATTCATGTCTCATTCAACATCTCATATATGTATATGTGTATACATATACACATATATACACAAATATATACATATATAAACATGTATGCATGCACACACATATAGCAGAGAGAGAGTTTGTCAAGAAGACCTAAGACTTTGGGTAATTCTGTCATTGGTCTTTTTGTCTACACTGTATTTGTCCAAAAGGGGTACCTTTGGTCCCTTCTGGAGACCACTTCTTCTAGAATCTCTCCGTTGTTGTGCATGTGTGAATACTTATATATTTATACTCTGCTTAATTTCTGAGACTTTCAAAGTAATTGATGTAGATTCTCTTATCCTTGCAGATATTTATTAAAAAAAGTTTTAACTGGGACAACATTCAAATCAATTATCCTCACAATAGTTCTGAGAAATAAGTACTAAATAGCAGCAACTGTCATCTCTGTTCTACTTGTGGTCTATAAGATTAGTAAGGCCTCCTTAAAATTTCTGAGAATATTTTTGTCCTGACTCTCTACTTTATTCCTACCACATTCTATCTTCTTAATTTCTATGTGCGTTTTAAGCCAATTAGCCAACTAACTCTAAATTCCTGAAGGATAAGCACTATGCCATTAAAAAAATTAAATCACCAATACCTAGAACAGTATCTTACACAGAGTACTTGCTGAATTCAACTGCAGTGACATGGCTAGTAAGTATGTCAAGTGTCTGAGTCCAGATTTGAATTCAGATCCTCCTGACTCCAGGACCGGTGCTCTATTCACTTTGCCACCTAGCCACCCCTTAGAATAATTCTTTTTTAAACCACCCATGTTTCTTGACTTTAGTTTAGTCTAGCAAACACAGACACTAGTACAGGCAATTTAGCATCTTGGTCTTTTTCTGGAAGTCATTTGGTGACTTGCATAATAATTGTTTTATTTCATAGAAATATTGATTAAGTCTGCTTTTGACTATGATATATATCTTGAAAAGAAGAGCAGATGAGCTATTGTGTTAGTGAGCAAAAGGCTGAGGAGTGGAGCAGAGTACATTGTTTTTAAATGGCCAGATATTTGTAATGAGGAAACAGTTGAAATAATTTCAAAATTCTTAGTGAGCTTCCAATCCAAAAGGAAAAAAAGAAGAGCATATAAAACATGACTCCTAAATTTTCGTTCCCTGTTCAGCCACTTTTCATATCTATGAAGAAATGGAAATAGACAATTTTTGTTATTTAGAAATTGAAACACAACCAATTTTCTATTTTCTACTCTTGGAACACTTCACAAGAGAAGCAGCCCAAACCATCCTATGCTTCACCACATCATGAGCACCAGAATAGAAGGGAATATATATTAATAGGATGATTTTAGCACTCTTTACTTCTGAAAAAGTCACAGATTAAGTATTGATTATACTGACTTTCAGTATAATATGATTTCTCTCAATGAAAGCTATGACTAAGTGCTTTCTTTCACTGAAGGCTTTTGCCTACACCAGAACAGCAGTGCTTTCTATAAAATCTTTCTTTATATAAAAGCTGCTCTTTTGATAAAATCTTTAGGTCAGTCATGTGGATCTGAAGCAACTTTTTATTCCTTGAATGAACTTGATCTAGACATGGAGCCTTTTCAGTAATATAACAATACAATGGGTAGACTCAGTCGATATTTCTATGAAATAAAGCAATTATTATGTAACTCACCATATGACTTCCAGAAAAAAAGACAAAAATGCTCAACTGCATATACTTGTGCCCAGAATACAGGATTTATTCTTGAAATTATGTTATTCCTGGAAAAGAAAATTAGTATTCACTAGCATTACCCTAAGGAAATAGGTACATTGAATTAATGGCTGAGTGTTTGTAGCTGCTATAATTGGTTTTAAAAAAGAGAGTCAATCAACCAGCCAAGAAGCATATAGACATGTATTAGGCACCATCTATGTCCAACATCCTGTGTCTTCATCTCACCTGGGAACGTTATAAGTGACTGTGACATTCGTTCTTACGCTTTTAATTATACTGTGATTTCATTGAGAGGAGGGACTGGTTTCTGCCTTTCTTTGTATATAAGAAATGCTCAATATGAGAAAAACACTTTGGGGGTTCATGGGACCCCGGGTCAGGTAGGGACCCCGGGTCAGGTAGGCAGCCTTGACGAGCTTCCATGTCTGCTACTTCCTTTTGGGGACCCTTAGGAAGATTTACATGATGTACTCTTTAATTTTTCTTGAATAAAGTATTGGTTATGGCCATCCCTCTCCATGTATACAGATCATAGCTGATTAATTCAACCACACGTTAAAAGAGTTCTGTGACTCTCTTCCTGTAAACACAAGTAAAGTCCAGTGTCACACTAAGTCATTTCATATCCAGTAATTGACTTTTCCTAATCCTAGGTTTCTAAGTTTTAGAGTTGGAAGCAACCTTAGAAAGCAGTTAGTCCAACTACCTCATTTCCCAGAAAAGGAAACTTGGGCCTGGGAAGAGAAGTTACTTACATATCTTCAGTGGTGTTTTTACTTTCTAGCCCCTTTGTTGGAAACCCTGAAAAGGGTGAATTTAATTCTTTAATGGTTTAGTGGCTTGAGCTGCGGTTGGCATAAGTAGCTTGTTTCTGGATGGTGAAGCCTCACAAATTATTGTAACCACCCTTGGATGAACAGGAATTGAAAAACTTTTAAATGAGCATTGTTTGGCTCAAGCAATTTCAGCAACTCTGTCAGAGAGTCAGCCCCCACCACAAGTCTGATAACAGTGGAACACTTGGTCTTTATTGCCTGTCATCAATTCAACGACCTTTTTATTTGGCTTTTAGAAGATGAGCTTAAATCCATAACAGATTCTACATCTGTCCAGATAGCTTGAGATGTTGGGCCTTGCCTGGTAATTCTGAGTGACTTGAGAGACCAGTTCAACTGTGTCATTTACCTGGCTCTCTGTATATTTTCTTTCTCATTTTCCAGTATTAAATTGCTAAGTGAAGATCATTATATTTGCATATTACTTCATATGCACAGTTAACTTTGATATTCCTTTCATCATCAGGATCATTATAATACATCCACCTGAAAATGCTAGTAGAATATGAAAGAATCCAGGGGCATGTTTTATTAATGTGTGACAGACACATCATTTTCCCTAAGTGAAATAAACTGTTCAGACCAATGGGTCAGGGAACAGCAATTACTATAGAAAGAATAGTGCTTATGAGGATTCTATGGAACCATTAATAAAGTTCTTCTTTGAAGTGGGTACTTCCCCAAGTGGATTCACCAATTGATGTGTTTCCTCCAGACAGAATTATTTTAAAAAACCAGCAGAGAGGCAGCTTGCCATGATGTGTAGAATGAAGGAAGAATGAGATTCAAAACACACCTCTGACACTGAAAGCTGTGTGGCCAGGGCAAGTTAACTTAATGTCTCTGATCCTCAGGTGACTCTCTGTGACTCTGTACAAGTAAGAAATGGATTAGCATCTGCCTAGAGCAAACCTGAACAGCTTGTTTGCATAGCTTCTGGTTGCAGAGAGGTTAGACCAATGGCAGATTGATGATGGCTGATTGCTGTAGGTCGAAAAGCAGGGGAGTATGCAGTGGTAACCCAACATTTTTGCAGGCTGCTTAAATTCTTTGTTGTGTGTAAGTGCCTGTGGGCCGTATGTTGTACAGGCCTGACCTAGATGAAAGAAATTCTCCCATCAAAGAAATCCTAGGCCCTTGACTTTTTAAAACTTCATTTATTTGTTTTAATCTCCCATTCATTTCCAAATATATCCTGGGAGACAGTGTCGTATAATGGAAAGAGCACCAGCCCTAGAGTTCAAGGGTCTGTTTCGAAATCTACCCCTGATGCTTATTTTGTGGTGGACTAGTCACCTAACATCCTTGGGCTTTAGTTTCTTCATCTATAAAATAAAGACATTTTGTTAGATGGTCTCTGAGGACTTTTCCCATCCTAGATGATAACTTGAGTATATCTAAGATACAGGTTTCTATGATCCATGATTGTACAATCATGAGTAACAATGAAGAAAAAGTTAATAAAATGTATCAAACCAACATATATTTAAGTACAATAGTGTATGGAATGTCCCATATCCATGCTACTCCTCTTTCTACAAAGAGAGAAGGGAGACGCAGATTCTTATCTCTGTTTAGGCAGTCTGGTAGCCCCCTGATCCCAGGGGCTCACCATAGGATTGCCAAAGCTGATGCAGATGGGGGTGCTGGGTGGTGCAGTGACTAGAATGCCTGCTCTGGAGTCAGGAGGACCTGAATTCAAATCAGGTCTCAGACATCTGACACTTCCTAACTGTGTGACCTTAGGCAAGTCACTTAATCCAAATTGCCCTGCCTTTCCCCCCTCCAAAAAAAGGAAAACAAAAAAACAACAACAACAAAGTTGGTGCAAATACTTTATCAGCATTGCCCGCTGCATCTCAGAACTCCTGAGCTCAGGGCACTTGATCGATTCAGTCTCCCCCAGTAGCTGGGATTTCCAGACATGCAGCACCATGCCTAGTTAAGCAGAATTACTAAGAGATGACTTTGGCTCCCCAATTACCCACCACAGTCTAGGTTATTAAGTGAACTTGTCACATGCAGTCCAGGGAACATGGTAACATTTACTTGTTTCCCACAAGTTCGGCTCCATTTGCCTTTGGCTGGCTGATGGTGGCAGAACAACTTAAATCCTAGAATTAATCCAAGTGGATTTAATCAAAGCAGATCTTCCTTAGGATAGATTTCAACCTTGAAAATTCTGGAATTGTTTAACAAAAGTGTATGGTTTAACCTGATAATGCATATATCCTAAAGATGATAAAAATGCATGCTGAAATGTTTATTATTCATTAAGTTCATATTTTGTTAAATGGTTAAGTTTAAAGCCAGGATGAAAAAAATCATAAAATTTGTTCTTGATAAGGATCACCAGAAGCAAAATTGTGAAAAAGGCAATACTCAAGTTTTAGTCCACCTTGCCCCCTGGCACTTACTGCCACCCTGTTGTTTCCTTCAGTCTCTTGACCAGGATTTCCACCATATATGTTCTATGAGCCTAGTTCATCCCCCCTGGCAAAAAGATCAAAGCAAAATAAATCAAATGATTCAGTCTTCTCATCATCCATCATCACCACCCAAGTGATGCACAGTGGTCTTTTTTGATCTTTGGGAGTTCTTTGGGGGTTGCTAGGTGATACAGTGAATAGAGTGCTACACCTGGAATAAAGAAGACCTGAGTTCAAATCCTCTCTCAGATATTCCTCAGCTATATGGTCCTGGACAAGTCACTTGATCTCTGCTTGCCTCAGTTTCTTTTTCTGCAGAGTTGTTTTTATCAAATGAGATAATAGTTTTAAAGGTGCTTAGCACAGTGCCTGGCACATAGTAAATATCATATGACTATTATTATTTATTACTATTATAATTCCAAACTATTTTCTTGTTATCACTTATCTCCAGCTTCAACTCCCTCTGGGTTCTAACATTCCCAATTCTCTTCTTACAAGATCATGCTTCTCCATTCAGCTTCTCCCTTAGGAGCCATCATTTTCTTCTATCTTTTAAACCTAAACCCAAAGGACCATGAATTTAGGGCAAAAAAAAGACTTTAGACTTCACCTGGGCAACCCCCCCTTTTTTTTTACAGATAAGAAAATTGAGGCCCAGAAAGTTTCAATGATTAGCGATAAGAAGTGTAAGAAGTGATAGTTGAATTCATGTCCTTTAAATTTAAATCTTAGACTTTCTACTATATCTTGCTGCCTCCTGTTTTTAAAGTTCCTTCTGTCAGTTATTGAGTGAATGAATGAATAAGCTTTCAAGTGTATAATACCAGCACTTGGATGGGGCAATGAATAGAGCGCCCCCTCTGAAGTCAGGAAGATATTCTTCTTCCAGACTTCAATCTAACCTCTGACACTTACTAAGTGACCCTGGGCGAGTCACTTAACCTTGTTTGCCTTGGTTTACACATCCATAAAATCAGCTAGAGAAAGAAATGAGAAACCACTCCATCTCACAACTCCCAAGCTCAGGACACTTGATAGGTTCAGTCTCCCCCAGTAGCTGGGATTTCCAGGCATGCAGCACCATGCCTAGTTAAGCAGAATTCCTAAGAGATGACTTTGGCTCCCGGTATCTTTGCTAAGAAAACCCCAAACAGGTCACAAAGTATCAGACATGACTGAAAAATGGCTGAACAAAATGGGCAAAGCGCTGTGCTAAGTACTAGGGATACATAGAGAAAAGCAAGATAGTCCCAGGTTTCCAGTAGTTTTAATTCAAACACAGTAGATAGAGGGCCGGGTGTAGAGTCAGAAAGCCCTGAGTTCAAATCTGACCTCAGACACTTGTTAGCTGTGTGACCCTGGGTAAGTCACCTTTCCTCTGTCCCAGTTTCTGCAATAATAAAGTAGGGATAATAAAAGTACCTACTTTATGGAGTTGTTATGAGGATTAAATAAAATAATATTTGTAAAGCATTTAGCACATAGTAGGCACTAGATTAATACATTCTTACTCCCTTTCCCTGGGGGGGGAGGTGGAGGAATACATAGAAATTTCAGCTGAATAATGGATAAGAAAGGCTATGCAAAGCAGATGATCATGCCTTTAGTGACTTTTCTAGTGATAAAATCATATCTCTTTCTGACAATGAGATGTTGGAAAGCAGCAAAGAAAGGGCTTTAGTGGGGGAACTTTCTTCTCTGCATCTTTGACAGCTGTGACGCCTGAGGAAGCTGGGGACATGGAGCACCTGGAGAGCCTTTCTGCGAGTCCTGTCTCTGAGCAGGCTGCTTCCCCAGCCGACGACTGTGGGGGCCGGTCTGGAAGCAGAGGCAGTGGTCTTTGGGGCATCCTTGTTCCTGGGACTCTTGGGCTTACACCCAAGGGTCTTTGGCATTTGTTTGGCAGTTGTTACTGGTCGTGATAAGGATGGCACGGTCCTTTACACAGGAGAGTTTCTCCCTTGGAATGATAGCTGCAGGCAGAGGTCAAAGCAGGGCTGGTGGTCTGGGGGCCGGTGGTATTCCCGGGCTTCTTGGGATCAGTGTTCTGGCTTTTCTCCCGTAGGGTTTGAGGGGATGTGTCCATAGCGCTTTGACTGCCTGGCACACGGTGCTTCGTGTCTCTGCCTCAGAGAGACTCCTTCAGCCAGGTTGGATTGCCTGACACTCCACAGATATTCAACAATTATGAGTTGAGTCAAACTGAAATCTATCTAATCTTTAGAGATCGTTGTCTTCCCTCCACCTTCCAAATTTTAAATAGATTCCTGGAGACAATAGTTTGATACTAAGAAATTATTATAGTAGTGGGAATTTCAGTCAATTGAATGAACTTTGTAATGGGACAAAGAGGGAGAAGAAATTTGTGGTAGAAGAATTTTATAGGGCCCTTCATATCAGCTCATGGGGGTAGTGACGTATCTATGTGTGTGGTTGGCCCAGTTCCTTGCATTACACTATATATTTCTATTTGTTGTTGTTGTTGTTGAATCATTCATTCATGACCAACTCTTTTGGACCCTGTGGTCAACAATGTTTGTGAGGTTTTCTTGGGAAAGGTACTAGAATGGTTTTTGACATTTCCTTCTCCAGCAGATTAAGGCAGAGGTTAAGTGACTTGCCCAGGGTCACACAAATAGTATCTGAGGCCAAATCTGAACTCATGTTTTCTTGACTTCAGACCCAGCACTCTAGCCACTCAGCCATCTAGCTGCCATATGTTAGGGTACAAACATGCATACAGGCATAGGACTTCATGTATATACACACATATGTATATATACATGTGCTGTACATATAAAGTATAACAGATGGAATAGGGTCCCCCTTGATACTCATGAAGACTATCTATGAAGGTATAGAAGGTTACGTCTATGAGTAGAGGGAATACCTACACATTTATATAGATTAATGTGAGATGAAAGAGTTCAGAGTCTGAATCTGAGGTCAGAAAAGGTCTTTATTCTTTCTCATGAGAAAGGACTCTGCCCCTGTCACCCACATGGCGTCTGCAGGGAGAGAGCAACAGGTAGAAGCCAGCCCATGGTTATATACTGTTATATACTGTTCTAATGCAGAAAACCAACCCCTCCAACTGACCTTCACTCTTATTGGTAGGGGGGCTGACCCACAACCTAAGCACGGGAATCTTTCTGAGGCAAAGGACCCAGAAACAGGTGGGTGTCCAATGAAAGCAGTCTTAGCCTTAGAGCTGGCTCTGGGGGAGCAATGTATTGCTCTAAGCACCAGATGGCTTGAAGGTCAGGTGACCTAACCCTAGGCCTAGTGAATACTGAAGCCACTCTAGATTTGACTTTTCAGAATGGGAAAACTTCACTATAAATGATCCCTCATAGGTTTATGTGTATATGTTATATTTACATATTATATGCAATGTATATATGTGTATTTTATATGAAATTGACATGTCCATTAAACCATAATTCTGAAAACTGAACATTTTGCTATGAATAAATGCTAACGTTCTAGTGCAAATAGAATATTTACATAACTTATCAATATCTACAACTTCAATCTTTGGAGAAAAATATTTTCTTGTATATTAGCAAAAAAAGAAAACTGCATTGAATGACAAATAGTTTTTTTCCCCTTTAGAGAGTTATTAGGCATGGATATATGTTAAATCATTTGCAGAGAAAGCCAAGCAGTGAATAGTATAAGCCTGAGTTATATTTTAATTAAAAGCTCATTTGTAATTGCCTAACAATCAAGACACTACGTCTGCTCTAGTTTACTATAATGACAGTTTAGCAAACTGGAATTCAGTATTACTTAAGACATCAATTGCTGAACCATAACATTAGCAATTTCACTCACTAGAGCTGTTATTTACTTGTGCAGCGGCAAAGCCATTTTACAGTTATTTGCCCCTATAACTTTTGGTCAAATCAATTAGCTGTTGTCCATCATTCATTCATTCATTCATTCAACAAATAATTTTTAGGTACTTAGTATGTATATGGAATTCCACTTGACTGGAGCCATCTTAAGATACAATTATTAAATAGGCAAAATTTGTTTTACCTCAGTTACTATGAAGTTTATATATACATACACATGTACATATATACATGCATGTAGACACATATGTGTATGTGTGTATATGATAATAATAGCAAATACCTAATACACAGAGTATTTTCTATGTGCCAGGCACTGTGATAAGAACTTCACAATTATTATTGTATTCAATCCTCACAATCCACATGTTGGTGCTTCCCTCTCTGGTAACTGACTATGTATGGATGTAATGGTCAGAGGGCTGGAAGCCCATCTGCTGGTCTGTTTCTTTATCTGTTTGCATTCTGTTTGCATTCTCTTAAGTCCAGGGTGCTGACCTTTTCCCCTGAACTAGGTAAATGATATACATTTGATTGATTAAAGTAAAATTGTTAATCCATTTTGAGTTGCTTTCCTTTAGAAAAGCAGATCTAAGAACCTGTGCTCACAGCCACCCGGGGTACACTGGGGTGCTTGCTGATACAGCAAGTCAAGTCTTACAAAGCCAGGAAGGTTTTGAATACAAGTGTAATGATGGAATTTATTTCAATACATCAAGAAGCATCCTAGGGAAACACGGAGAAACATCACTGGATGTTGTACACAGGACTTTTTTGTTTGTTTTGCTTGTTTTTGTTTTCATTCAATCCAAAAACATTTATTAAGAACCTATTTTGTGCCTGTACTGTGCTTAGTGCTGGTGATACAAAAAGAGGCAAAAGACAGTCCTTGCCCTCAAGTAGTTTACAATCTAATGAAGAAGACAACATGTAAACAAATATATAAAAAGTAAGATATGTATATATATATATATATATATGTATATATATGTATATATGTGTGTGTGTGTGTGTGTGTGTGTGCGTATGCATAGTTTCTAGTTATAGGAATCCATCCAAAGGAGACTATCTATGAAAGCATAAAGTATCTATTAATGGAGGAGTTACCATACAAATAAAAACATGGATCCTTAGAGTATTAATTCTAATCAATTCAACAAACATTTACTGAGCACTTACGACATTCAAGGTACTGATGAAGTATTGAAAGCAACATTTTGAATTCACAAATACAAATAAATCTATGGGAAGGATCAGATTCTGAAGAGACATAATGATTAAGTTGTAGAGGCATTGGCAGAGAATACCTTTTTTATCAAGATCATTTTAGTTCAAATGTTTCTTTTTTATATTTGAATTTTAAAGGATTTTAGCATAAGGAATTAAGGATCACCACATATTCATAACGCTTTGGAACAAAAGAGATTCATTCTTGGGGGAAACAATCTGAATTGACTGTAGCAGGAAACCGTGTGTGACAAAACCTCTGAGGCAGGAGGTTTTTGTTGTTGTTGTTTGAGGAGGGAAGGCAGGAGAATTGGGGTTAAGTAACTTGCCCAAGGTCACACAGGTAGTAAGTGTGAAGTGTCCTGACTCCAGGGCCAGTGCTCTATTCACTGAGCCCCGTAGCTGCTTCAGGCAGAAGGTTTTGGAAGATGTGTTTGGGGACTAGGAAGGAGAAGGAGGAAGTACAGGAAGGAAATAATTACTAGGTTAGGGGATTATCCCAGTGTTGCAAGGTGTCCTCCCATAAAATGGACCTTTGCTTTGGGTAGATGGAATAATGCTGACTGATGGAAGTAAGAAGGGAAAAGATCTTAATTCTTACTTAGTCTCTGTTTTCAATATGAAGGAGAATGCACTTTGGCGTTTTCTTGCCAAAGATACTGGAGTGGTCTGCCATTTCCTTCTTCAGTTTATTTTATAGATGAGGAAACTGAGGCAAATAGGGTGACTTGCCCAGAATCTCCCAGCTAATAAATGTCTGAGGTTGGATTTGAACTCAGCTCTTCCTGACTCCAGGCCTGACTCTATGCATTGTATCTCCTAATTGCCCTATAAAATTCTAGAATAGATCATTAAAGGGATGGTTTGTAAACATTAAGAAAGGAGAATTAAGATTAACCACGTTAAGTGAAGGTATTTGTAGAACCTATATAGGACTGCATGCCACCATGGTGGGGGGGGCAGTCAGGGAGAAGGAGGGGGAGAAAATTTGGAATTCAAGGAATTATGGAACTGAATGTTTTAAACTAAAAGCAAATAAATAAGTTTAAAGTGAAAGGTTAACCACATTAACAAAATTTTTGATAAAGTATCTCATACTATTCTTAAGGGGGAAAAATGGAACTATGTGGAGTATACAATAAAATTACATGGATTCGCAATTGTTTGGATTCAGAACTGGTTGGATGACCAGAATCAGAGTGGTAATAAATGTTTCTGTGTCATTGTAGTGAAAGATATTCATTCATAGATCTTCTAGGGATCTATGCCTGACCTCCTACAACATAATATTTTTATTAGTGATTTTGATGACATACCTAGCACATTAGCAAATCATACAGAGCTGGATGGTAGAATCAGTATCCAAATTTACATTTTTGTACTAGTTAAAAGGTCAGCAAAATATGGCCTAAGGGCCAAATCAGGTCCACCTGTCTGTTTTCATATGTTCTTCTATCTAAAAATGTTTTTTTATATTTGTAAATATAATAAAATCTTACAGTAAAAGTGTGAAAACCATTCTTGGATCAAGGCTATACAAATCTGGCCATACAACTTGGCCCTTTTGTGTAGTTTGCTCAACTCCTGGTCTGTAGCATTGGTCTGCATCTAATGATATGGAATTCAGAAGGAATAAATGTAAAATCTTAAACTTGGGTAGCAAAAACTTCAGCTTCACAAGCAGAAGTTTGGAAAGGTATGTTTTGACAGAAGTTTGCTTTGAAAAAGATCTGAGGACTTTCACGGACTTGTGGGAATGATTGCTATTTTCAAGTATGTGAAAGGCTGTCATATAGAAGAGAGTTTATACTTGTTCTATTTGGTCCCAGAGGATAGAACCAGGAGTAACTAGTGGAAGGTGAGAAGGGGCAAATTGAGGCTTGATGTAAGGAAAATTTTACAAATTTTTACAAATTTACAAAATTTTACTTTTCAAAAGCAGAATAGATTACCAAGTGGTGGGCTGTTCCAAGAAGCTGGTTGACCACTTATTTGTATGTTATCTTGAGTATCTCTTTCATGTGTTATGTTGGGGGCTCTGCCAATTCTCGAATTCTGTTATTCTTTGATTTTGGTTTGATGTTGAGGTTTTCCTTTCCCTCCTACTTATGCTAGACTTTTAAATGTCAATGAACCTCAGAGTGGGCCCTAAGATGGTTTTATTACTCCTACTAGTACCTAACTTAAGCACTGATCCAATCATACCCTGCTAGATCTTATATAGCACACTATTTCACACCACAAGTCATAAGTAGATTCCTGAAGACTCAGTATTTCTGGGGTGGGCAGCAATGGTGACCTACATATAGAGAGGTAGGAACTTGGTGTTTCTTTGAGGAACAAATTATTATCTTTCAAGTTTCCTGTTCCTCTAGAGTTTGTACAATCTAGGAACAGGGTCAGATAAAATGGTTATCTTTTCTAGTGTTTGGGAGGTTATTAGTTTGAGGAAAGAATATGAGCATATGCATTTTTCATTGTCGTTTTCAGGTATTCACCCTGCTTTTCTCATTTCAATTGTCCTTTTACATTGACCTGATAAATATCTTATGACTAATATTAACTGTTCTAAGGAGGCAATTCAGAATCAGATATCAGTGCTTACAGTTTTAATCTGAACAGATAGGAATCCAAACACAGGTAATTGGAAGTAACCAAAGTGAACTGTTGCATTAATTTTGCAGACAATTTTAATCACTAAGACTCACATAGCTGACTGATCAGATATATTTTCACAAGCAAATAAATTATATTCTCTAAGGTCCTATAACTATTTTCTCAACTTAAAAAATATCTTTAAGAAAAAGTTTAAAATTTGTGACTACATAATAGAATCATTAGAAAATGTTTACTTGACCTTCAGATTATAGAATTTATATTAGAGTATGAAAAACAGAAGCAATACTATCTTGCTCTCACTCTCCACATATATATACATATAGATATGTACACATGATACATATATACATACATATATACATAGGATAACTTGACTATAATCTCAGAGACAAGGTGCTACTATTAGAGGGTATAAAGCTAAGCACGAGAGGATAGCTGCTGTGAATGACTTTAAGGTTATGATCACATAGTATAGTGAACTCTCTATCTATTCAACAGTAAATTAAAGCAAAACATTCACAGAAACCAAAGTACAACATTCACAGCAATATAACATAACTTATTACTAAAGTTGCCATATATTCTTAAACAAAAGATAACATTTAGTAAGTCACAATCTGAATCAATCAATGTAAAACACCCATTCAAAGCCTTCTTTCATCTTGGTTGGAGACTGACTTCCAGTCACCCTTAAGGAGCACAACTACAAAGGTCTCCCACCCCTAGGGCACAGTCTTAATCTTTTCAGTCAGCACTAAGTATCCAAGTAGAGGTCTTTTCTTCTTGACTAGAGGCTGACTCCCCAACTCCATGATTTCTCTTCCATGCTCCCAGCTCTTGCCTGAATTCACCCAACTGTCACCTGGAGTCACAGGTAGGCAACTCCCAGCTCCCTTTATAGCTCTACAAATCAAGCTTAGCAGAGTTACAATAATATTCTCACACCTTGCTGGCACTGTCATCAATTCGCTTTCTGCTCATGAAATCAATATGGACAGAACAGACAGACAGAATGCTGGCACCACAGGTATCCTTCTTCTCAGTTCTTCTTGTTTTCAGTTTGTGCTCCTGTTTTTATATGGTTCTTCTCCTTCCTGTTACACCCTTCCAGTTGAATCAACAATTTCCTCCAACCTCCAAATCACAGGTGGGTTTCAAAGGCACTGAAACAAGGAACTAAGTACTTGAATGACTGAAACAAGGAGCTTAGTACCATTTTGCTTGCCATTACAGGGGGGACTTCCAGGAAAAGGTGGGATTTTACCTGGGATTTGAAGTAATATAAAGAAACCAGGAGGCAGAGCTCAGTGAGGAGAGCATTCTAGGCATAGAGAGCAGCCAGTGAAAAGTCATGGAGCCAGGAGACAATGTCTTATGGAACAGCAAAGTAGCCTGTGTCACTGAATCTTTAGTACATGTATAGGAGTTCAGAAGTCTGGAAACATAGGAAAGGGATGTTAGAGATATTATATTCTCCATACATCTCAGTTCATTATATAACCATGAAGATGTGATCAGTTGTTATAAAGCCAAGCATGAGCAGTTTTCCATAGGACTGCTGTTGTGAACAGCTTTAAGGTTCTGGTCACACAGTATAGTGAACTCTCTATTTATTCACCAGTAAACTAAAGCAAAACATTCACAGAAACAAAAGTACAGCATTCACAATGTTATAACAACGCAGAACTAAAGTGACCACATAGTTTTTACCAAAGTGGACACATAGTTTAAACAAAAGATAACATTCAGTAAGTCCTTAATTCAATCATCCTTAAGGAGCAAGTCTCCTTAAGGGACACAAAGGGCAAAGGTCAAAGTTCTCCACCCCTAGGTTACATTGACTTAATCTCTCAGTCAAAAAGTCTTCTGTCTTCTTTATTGGACATTAGTTTCCGATCATCCTTAGCTCACTCATCCTTAAAAGGCATAAGGTACAGAGTACAAAGTTCTCCCACCCCTAGGCCACAGTAAATCATGATCTTCTCAGTCAGCATTAAGTATCCAAGGAGAGGTCTTTTCATCTTGAATGGAGGCTGGCTCCCAAATTCCATGGTTCCTCTTCCATGGGTCCAGCTCCTGCCTGAATCTACCCAACTGCCATGTGGATTCACAGGTAGGCAACTCTCAGCTCCTCATCCAGTTCCTCATCCAGTTCCATATTGAAGCTCATGGTGTCCAGTCCACCTTAAGCCCTTTGTAGTTTCTGTTTCTGGGAAGACAACGCTTAACAGAGCCAAAACAATATTCATGCACATGCACCATTATCAGTTCACTACCTGCCTGTGAAACTAACACAAATGAGGTCTGAGAAATCAATACAGACCCACAAAGTCTGAGAACTCAACACAAATTATCAGTATAGTTCCAGGACCCCTGAAACCTTCCTCTGGGACTTCTGTAAACAAACAACAAAAAAATCCCCTTTCAGGGCTTCTAGTAAGGTCCCAAGGCTTCTGTATAAAGTATTACAAACAAAAATCAACACAGAACAGACAGTGCCGCCGCCACAAATATGCCCTTCTCAATTCTGCTGTCTCCCTGCTTGTGCTCAGCTTTTTATCTGGTCATTAGCTCCTCTCTGTTTACCCACCTCTTACTTTCTTCTTGTTCCTGTCTTTGGCAAGTCCCTCCTGCTGTGAGTTTCACAAGTTCTATTTCTTCACACAGACTTGATATAATCATGGGCAAGGCTCAAAAGGAACTTGAACTGAAACAAGGTGCTAAATAATTAAATAGCTGAAACAAGGCACTAAGTACTTCTTTGCTTGTCATTGCAGTTAAGGAAAATAACCTGTCTGTTCTCTTATTGTATTTGATCAATGATCTCCTTCATAAATACACAGAACATTCTCATAGAGATTTTATAGGCATGAAAAAGAAAGTTGTCATATGGGTCAGCAATTGTTGATGACCTTTTGTTTTCATTGGTGTGGAGAGGGAGGAGAGATCAGTAATTGATCCACTATGTCATGCTACCTGTTAAGAGGCTGCATTACATAGGAGATAGAGAACAAGAGGATTAGGTTTCAGATCTTGCCATTGACACTTTGACTGTGTGTTCTTGGGTAAGTCACAATCTCTCAGCACCTCAGGCAACTCTTTTAAAATTTTAAATTTCAGAGAACCTGCCGGTTTACATGTGTGGAGTCCGTTTCCTCCTAGGCCTTTCCACAACAATGAAATCTTTGATCCAGTTTTTTAAGTTATATAGTACCAATGGCACTCTTATCCGCTCTAGGAATATTGTCTCTTTGTGGTATCTTGGAAAGTTTTTGTGACTTCCAGGGCTGACTTCTTATCTTTTGTCAGATCTATCGCTTCCTTTAATTTCATTTGCTTAAATTCTATGCTACTGACTCGATGAATTCATCAGTCGACATTTAATAAGCACCTCCTCCGTGCCGAGAGCCACTACTGCGTGGCAGAGACAGAGAGATCATGGGCAACTTATGCCCTTTAGTAGTACGGCACACATTGATTCCCACTCTTCTACCTTGCCCAGGCTGCAAGTAGAACTTTGTCATGCTCCATTTCCGAGATTTCCATTTCTGAGATGGTTTGCCGCACCCCTTCCTGTGTCCTAGTGACTCCCCTGATTCCAGAGGCTAACTGTATTTTGTCAGACTCAGGCAGACATCCTATTGGCTTAAATCCCACTAAAATTCAGAATTCCTAAGCTCAAGTGACTAACTAGCCTCAGCCTCCCTAGTAGCAACAATTATAAATGCACATGCAGCCAATCCCAACCTTATTCTTTAAAATTCTGTTTGGTTTTTGTGCTGTCATTGGGTTTGAAAGAAACTGGTCTATATAAGATAGCATAGTTCTTTACTGAAATACTGAGATGGGTGTGATTTGGGGAGTATAATAATTGCTGCAAGAAAAGGAGTCAAATCAATTCCTAAGTAACCAAAGCGAGAGATTGATAGATTCAATCACAGAGGCATTCCCTGGAAAAATCAGGGGCTCAGAGCAGCAAAAGAGACAGGATTGATTCATAATTTTATAACGTCACCAAACCAGAGAAAGACCAAGTGAATTCAACCTCAAATTTAGGTACTATTGATCAAATAATAGTCTTTACAAGGAAACGTGGCCATAGATCTGGGGGGAGGGGGAGGAAGAAGATCTCTCTTGAGACTGATGCCTTAGGCATTTTTTATTTTCCTTTGATGCTTCTGTGATACACTTAAAAGAAACTCATTCCACTGGAGAGAAGAGCTGATTGTGAAAGACAGGGGGAAAAAGGCATAAATGAAGGGAAGAGTTGAGAACAAGATGGCACCATCCG
>CM053594.1:204373804-204392429 GCA_028646575.1 Pseudocheirus occidentalis
ACTCACCTCTTTTTGCCTTAGTTTGCACATGTGTAAAATGGAGAAAACAATACTTACTTCCTAGCATCACGGTAATGATCAAATGAGATATATGTAAATCACTTTTCAAACCTTAAAGCATTAAGTAAAAGCTATTATCAAATTTTAAATATTATAATTATCTGACCTTCATATACACATGTATATGAAATAGTTCTTCAGTCCTTTCAAAATAGCATCATCTGCATCATTTATTTTTACCTGTTCCTACTACTCTAGATTTATTTATTTTTCCTTTTGTTTTATGGTTTTTTGAACTCTTTACCATGGTCAGTACAGAATAACTGAATGTAAAACAAAGGCCTAGGTGCCGCCCTCATAGGATGTTTCTTGAGAACAGAGATAGGTTTTTGTTTTGTCTTTGTATCCCTCACTCCTAGTACAGTGCTGCATCTATAGGAAGCACCAAAGAAATGCTTCTTGGATTAAACTGGATTCTTCTGTGAATTTAATGAAATCACTTAACTTCTTCTGAAAAATTGGGGAGGCGAGGATGACCATTCAATGCCACTTACTACATTTATTTTGTGAACTTGTAGAAATTAGTAAGTGAATTAGTCAGGGCTTCCCTTTCAACTTTGCAAAGACTAACAATGTCTACTTCCTCTTCCATGGAATAAAATGACAGAAAAAGAAATGCTAATTTTATTTTTTTCCTTTAAAAGTTTATTACTATTATTGTTATTGTTCTTATATCAACAGGAATTCATCTTCTTTTTCTTATTCCTTTATGTTAGAAAATAAAGAAAATAAAAATAAAACTATTATAATAATGATGCTTATGTATGTTTGACTGATGCTTTATTAGAGTCATATCATCAAGGATATATTAATACCTACTATGTGTCATGCATTTTACTAAGTACAGTTAAATGAAGAAAATTCTCACAGCAACCATGTCCAAAAATACAGTTCTCATTCTATAGCTTTATTACATCGCTTTTTTGGCAGGAGAGGGATAGCATACAACACTATTTCATTGAATTATAATTTGTCATTACATTGACCAAAGGTCTTAACTGTTTCAAAACTGTTTTAAAATAAATTTAATAATACATTTTTATCTTACAAATTGTTCATCTGGTTCTGCTTACTTTGACTCTGCATCATTTCACACAACTCTTCTCAAATTTCTCTGAAACCATTTCTGTCTTCCTTTCTTACAACATGAGAATTCTATTACATTCATATGCCATACATTTGTTTAGCCATTCTCCAATTAATGGGCACTCTTCTTAGTTTCCATTTTGTTTTTGTCTAGGATAAAAAGTGCTGCTATATATATATTTTTGTACATTTGGGTCTTTCATTCTTTTGTTTTAATCTCTTGGGGTATAGATTCAGTAGAGGTGTCAGTTAAAGGGTATGTAGGACCATTTTAGGATTTAATAGTGATATCCTGTGGGGAAGGAAAGTTTATTTATTATGAAATCTATTCTTATAGTGTTTTGCAGCTTGACATTCAATAGTTCTTTGGACTGGGCAGGTTAGTACTTTAGATTCATAACCTGCCATCCACTGGAGTGATATAAAGCCATTTTAAAATGACTTGCTGCTGAAAAAAACATAATAGATGATCAAAGAACTTAAAGGTTCTTAGGGAATAACTGAAAGTATTGCCTCAAAGTCAATCATTAGAGAAGGAACTGCCATAAATTCTATCAAGAAAAATTATGGTAGCTATATCTTCTGAACAATGATTAGAGATATCATAATACTTATGGGGAAATAAAAACCAGCATTATACACTGAATCCCTTCTTTGTTGGAGATTTCTCCTGTTTCACAGCAAATGAAAGGAAAAAAAGACAAAGACGTGTGTATTATCTCAATTGAGCCTCATATGATGAATGTAAAACCCCTAGAGACAGTGTTTCTGGATAATTAATGACTGATTTATTAATTAGTCTAGCTAATAATCAATAAATTGATGATGGGTGGCTTCTCTCAGAAAACAAAAGACCCCCAAATGAGACTGAAAGAGAATGCCCCTCAAGTGAAAATCAACCCTGATCTGTAGACATTTAATGAGGAGGTGTTCTAGGAATCTTCAGCTCCTCCTGAGAATGTGGCTTGATCATGCAACTCAGCCACCTCCAGCAATCTGGACAGGTGAATCCATCTCCACACATAGCACTTTGCTTGGTTTCCTCCTTTATGAGCTGGGTTCCCCTAAACTATAATGGAGGGGAAAAGGATATACATTTTCTATCAGCAAGAACTCACTCAGATGGGATTCTACTTCTACTCTAAACAGAAGTAAGATCTCCTAGCTGGGTGGGGTCTGTCCAGGATTAAAGAGTTTGTTCCCAGAGGATTAGAGTTAATCTTAATCAGCCATGTCCTTCAGAGGTGGACATTCCACAGAAGTTGGGCCTTGATAAAGAAACAGGAGAAAAAGTCTGAATCCTAATTTAATAATTAGTGATTAATATAATAAAATTTTATCTCAGTCACAACATGCAATAGTTAGGTACTACCATAAACCCCAGTTTTACAGATGAGGGAACTGAGGCAGAGACAATTAAATTACTTGTCCAGGATCAGAGAGTTTGTAAATAGTAACCCATCACTACTAACGGCAAAACAGGCGGGTCATTAGTTTCATATGAATCAAATAAAATTACATAATAGATGACGTTTACCTTTAGGACTCTAAAACTACTATTTTGTTCTTACCTTCTTCTCCCTTCCATTCCTGTATTCTGTATCCAGTTTTCCTGTAGATCCCTATTAGGGCATCCAGTCCTGGCCCTATTCCACTTTCACTTTGTGCTGTTGATATTTCCTTATGCCCTCAACTCCAAACAAAAATTTATCTGTCCTGTGCTGTCAGTCTTTCCATGACAATGATTGCTTAAAATAATATATATATATATTTTTAAAAATAGAGTTCTAAATACAGACAACAGTTGCATCCTGAATAAAGAGTCAGTAAAAGAATAAGTTATAGAAATAATTAATAACTATGTGAAAGAGAATGAATGCAGTGAGACAACAGAAAACCAGTTTGAGGGTGTTGATTAAGCAGTCCTTTCATAAAAAAAAACATAAATGAACAAATTGGAAGGAAAAAAATGAACAGATTTAGCATACAATTAAAAACAAGCTAGAAAATCAGCAGATCACCAGACATAAAAAAGGCAAAGAAGTAATTTTTGAAAATGAGGGAGAAATAGAAAATGGAAAACAAAATGGTAAACTGGAAAAGAAAGCTTAAAGGTGGAAAAGACTAGCAAAACCAATAACTGTTAACTAACGCAGTTCTCTTTTTAGATAAAAGAAAATCAAATCGCCAAAATGAAGAAATTAACAAAGTGAATTCTCAATAAATAGGAAATTAAAAAAAGGTTTATCAAATTCTAGTCTTGTTGTTATTCATCTTTCTGTTTTTGAAAAAGACCAAAGACATCAGGAGAGCTATATCTTGACTTGCAGGTGAATTGGATTTAAGAGTTGCCCAAAGTTGTCAACCTCATTCTCTCTTCCAGAGTCATTAGCATCCAGTGGGAAGACAAAAGTCAAGATGACTGACTGGCTCAGGATGCAGTAGATAACCTTGGCCTTTCTAAATCAAGGTCCTTTTCCAGATCTCAGTCTGTGTAAGGCTATGCTCATTCAATGACTAAGAGTTAGGGAAGAATTGAGACAAAAGATGTCCTAATTTACCATCGCAAAAAGATCAATTTGGGAGGGGAAGACTCTCAAAGTTTCTTGCCATAACAGAAAACAATTTCAATTTAGACTCATTCTAAGCCATCAATCCCATCCCCTCCTTCCCCATCATTTCCTTGTCTTGGCAAAGGGGTTTAGGTAGTTCAACAAAACTGTGAGCTATGCCATGCAGAGTTACCCAAGATGGACAGGTCTTGTGAAGAGTTCTGGTAAAATTTTATTCACTGGAGAAGGAAATTGCAAACCATTCCAATATTTTTGCCAAGAAAACCCCATGGACAGTACTAAAATAATGATATGCTACTGGGGAAGAGCAAACATGAAAAAAGTAATAGGCTTAAGATTGGAAAAGGAGTACAACAAGGCTGTATATTGTCACTTTATTTAACTTATATGCAGAGTACATTACAAGAAATGCCAGGCTGGATGAATCAAAGGCTGGAATTGCTGGGAGAAATATCAACCATCTCAGATATGCAAATGATACCACTCTGATGTAAGAAGTAAAGAGGAATTAAGAAGCCTCTTGATGAGGACGAAAGAGGAAAGTGTAAAAGCTGGCTTGAAGCTTAACATAAAAAAAAAAACCACTAAGATGCTGGCAACTTCCTGGAAAATAGAGAGGGAAGAAATGGAAGCAGTGTCAGACTTTATATTCTTGGACTCAAAGATCACTGGAGATGACAACTTCAGTCATGAAATTGAAAGACACTTTCTCCTTGGAAGGAAAACTATGGCAAATCTGGACAGTATACTAAAAAGCAGTGATATCACTTTGCAGACAAAAGTTCTTTCAGTCAAAGCCCCGGCTTTTCTAGTGGCAATGTATGGCTGTGAGAGCTGGACTATGAGTAAAGCTGAATGCCATAGAATTGACCCTTTTGAACTGTGGTGCAGAAAAAGACTTTTGACAGTCCCGTGGACACCAAGGAGATCAAATCAGTCAACACTTAAACTAATTCAGGCTCTTCACTGGAAGATCAACTGCTGAAGCTAAAGCTTAAATACTTTGGCTGCATAATGAGAAGACAGGACTCAAAGGAAAAAGGGAAAGGGCTTGGCAGAGGATGGAATGGATCGATGGCTTCCTGGGAACAACGTACATGGACTTAGACTTCAAGAGATAGTGAAGGATGGAAGTGCTTGGTATACTATGATCCATGGGTCCTACAGAAAGACTGAACAACAACAACAACAACAACAATAACCTACCAAAATCCAAATAAGAAGCTCTAGTGGCTTGAGTTGAAGGCGATTATTGGTCATTCAGTGAAAACCAAACAATTTGGGTTTAAAGGTGTAGTCAAGTAGCTCCATTTGAAACAAAATGGACTGTTCCACAGAAAATATACTGAAGCAGCAAGGGACAAAAAGTTATTTGCCCCAGCTTTTAGGGAAAAAAATCTAGTCACCAAATTCTCAAATATCTTACAAAAATATGCAAACAAAAATTATATTTGTATGGACAGAGTATCCACATGCGTGTATAAGGTGGTGGGGAGGTGCTGTATCTGTGTGTGGCTAAACGAGAAGCAGAAGACATATCTCTATCCTCTTTTCCTTCTACCCTTCTGCAACAGAGACTGCCTGGAAGGTGTGTTTCCAGAGTTAGTTCTGGAGGTCATAGGCTATTGTATCCTAGGCCATCTCCAGTTGCCCTGATGAATATTAGGACACTGAACTCAAATAGCTCTGGAGAAGAAAGTGAGGCTGGTGATGTGGCACAGCTCTCCCTTCCCCAAATCCAAGTCAAATGTAAGTCATATCATCATTCCCTGGTGTTATGGTCCTGTTCAATAATGAAGGACAGACACAACAGTTTTTTAGTTCTTCCAAGATGGCATGACCTAAGGAGAGGTTTGCTCACTGCTCTCCTGGCCTGTGCTCTGATCTCTGACTGACCCCAAGCACTCTTCTCTGCCATGGGACTGCTACCAGCGTCCCTGCATCCCACCTATAAAATGGAAGTAATGATAGCACCTACCTTCCAGGTCTGATTCTATTGCAGCTTCCTGAGCTCTGCTTGAAGATGCCAAAGGCAGGGAAAGACTGGCCATAGGGAACCTGAGTTTGATTCCCTGTTGCCATATTTGGAAAGCTAGATGGCACAGTAGATGTTTAACTTGGAGTCAGCCTAAGACCCCAGTGTAAACAATTATGTGCTAGGAAAAAAGGAGAGCTTAAAGGAAATGGATGATTACCTACAAAATATAAAATATCCATGGTAATAAAATGAGAGATCTCAATCAACCTTATCTGAGAAAGTGAAATTGAAAAGTGATTTAAAAAATTACTAAAGCTAAAAGACTTTTAAAATCTGATCCAGTTGCATTTATAGAACTGTTATTGACCATTTAAAAAGCAATTTTATTTATTTATTTTTACTCTTCTAGATATATATATGGATTATTCCTTCTTGAACCCATTCCTGATGAAAATGTGTTTCTAGAACTACCAGCCCTCCTCCCCCATCTAATTCCTCTGTGTTGGTTCTTCCTCTCATACATCTTCTATTAATCTTCTATTAATTTCAGATTGTAATCACCCCTTTTTGTGAGATATGGGGTATGGTGTCTCTGACCTCAGATCCTCCTTCAGTTCTCTTCTTTGACATTGATCACAAACTGAGACCTCCAGCATCCTGTAAGTGCCCACAGACAGCAGTGACCCTGCCTTACTGCTTCTGCACTCATAGGGCATATGCTGGTTCCTTCTCACCTTGCCACATCTCTGCAGCACAGTTGATTCTAGTGTTCCTTGTCAGCAGAGGTTCCCTCAATTTTCTGTACTCAGAGGCCCAGCCCTTCTCACTGTCTCTGTAATAGTAATCAGTTTATCAGATACTTAGCACTCAGAAACTTAGGGCTAAGTAGCACCTACTAACTTAGGGCTAAGTATGGAAGGTGTGAACTCTGTCCATTGTTGAGAAGGTATGAACTCCCCTGTTGATGTGGAAGAAGGCTATTGGCTGAGACAGGAGGCCAGTGCTGTATATAAATTCTAGAGACAGAGAGACAGAATTGGAATTTGCTCCTCTTGAAGGCAGATTCATGAAGATTGAAGCCAGTGGAGAGAGAGAGACAGAGAGAGACAGACAGACAGAGAGACAGAGACAGAGAGAGACAGAGAGACAGAGAGACAGGGACAGAGACAGAGAGACAGAGAAACAGGGAGAGACAGAGAGAGTTTCTCTCCCAGTATCTGGAAGCTGACTGAGAACTGAATTGGAATTTTCCTGAGAACAGAATCTGGTGAAGGCCAAACAGAAGGCTGATATTCCTTCTGGCTCCTAGAGCCAGCTGAACTGCTGGAAGACTGAAGAAGCATGACCAGGATAAGACTTTGTTTATTTGTGGCCTGGCTGATCCTTGAGTTCCAGGTAAGAGAAGTGGTGAAGGGTTTGAGATGTGCTGGACCCTGTGAACTTCAGTGTGTGCCAGGGATTGCCCTGAGAACTGGACAAAGACCTAGGAGCTGTCTGCTTCTGAATCCAGGTGACTGTTTGGTCGATTCAGGAGGGAGATGGAACCTTGGAAGGGGATCCAGGGAATCATAGAGACCTCCTAGGGTCAAGATGAAGAAAAGGCCTCCCCTTGGATGAGACTGAGGTTTGCTGGACACCAAGGGGTGGAAAGTTTGTATGGTTTTCTAATGACTGTGTTAGTGACTAATGATATTTAGTAATTGGGAATCTAGATTAGTGACTAACTGATAGATGAGTGACTGATAAAATTAATGGTTGCTCCATGAGTGGAAGATTGGTATATTGTGAATTGATTGAATTTGTAAGTGAGAAGGGTTTCCCCTTAGGGAAACCAGGTGATTCTTTTTTTATTCCTTGTTCTAAATATTGTGGCCACTATAGTGAAAACTGTGTGGCCATTCTAATGTTAAGCTGTTATGAACATTATATTGTGACTTTCTGCGATAAGATGTAATATTGAGAATACTATATTGTGAATATTGTACTGAAGCTTCATTTTTAATGGAATAAACAGAGTGTTCACTATTACTGTGTAATCTAAATCCTAAAAGCTGTTCACAGTAGCATTCTTTTGGGAATCTGCTGGTGCTTGGCTTTAAAGTCCCCAGGATAAAAGTTCCTGTGCCTGAGGCAGAGGCAGTCTCCCAACCCAGCTAACTCCAGGGCTTGCTGGTTAAGTGTTCCCTAGCCTGGAGCTCTTTAGTCTTCACAGGGACCAAACCTTGTCCTGGTCACTCTATGTTTCACCTGAGGAACTGTTTTATCTCTTTTGTGGAGGATAATCTTGAGAGGTTAGAATTTTCTGACTTACTCCACCATCCTCTTTAAAAGCAATTTATACAATAACTCACAAGTTATTTTCACTAATTTATAAAGAAAACAAACTACTAAACTCTTTTCATTGACAGTGGCTGCCCTAACATCTAAACATGGAGGGATAAGGCAAAGAATACATACTCCAGGACATTACATTAAGAATATTGATATAAAGCAACTAAAATACAAGAGAAAAAGTATAAAATTATCCATTCTGAACTCTCTTTATATGTATATGTATATTGATTCTATGCATGGAAGCACACATAACCATATACCAGGGATGCCAGGACAATTCAATATTGACAAAACAGAAATAACTAATAAAATAAACCTCCCACAATCCACACAGTATCAACTGATGCAGTAATAGCCTTTAAATACAAAACTAATTTATGCTTAAAACTTTAATGTTATAGAAGTGTCATTTAAATTATATGTATATATACATATGTAATATATATGTATATGTATACATACATATATACACATGTATAGGAATAGTGCAAGCATCTGAAGGTACCAATAGAAAGATAGGATTTAACATCATGAATATCACAATGCCTTGCCCAGTAATTGGTACTGGGCAAGTAGTGGTTGAACAAAATGAATGAATATGTAGCCCAGACTCTGGACTTACCATCTCAATCCAAACTGGAATTGATGGGTTGGGTGCTCAGAGGATACCTGGCAACTTATATCCTCCCTTATATCCCTTAGGATAGCCATGAGTGACTGGAGATGGTTTCTCTAGTAATATACATCACAAGTTCTCAGTGGCATTCTGTCCCCTACACCCAACATACACACACACACACATATACACAATGTTTTGTAATTGATATTAATTAGCCAACATGACTTAGTTTTTTTAAACAGCATTTGCATTGGTATGCTAAGAACAGCTTATAGAAAATAACTCCAAAAGTTGGAGACATACTCTTCTTTTATGTTCATAAAGGATGCACTTAAGATGAATTTCAGGGGAAAGTGGGTTCAGGTAGAGAGATAACATGTGGCAAAGGGGGTAATTCATAGCTCCTGGTTTATGGAAGGCATTTTCTTCCTATCATGGGTCCCTCACAAAGTTCTCTTTAAGCATGGTGTAGGCTTCTGCATGGATTCTTGTAGACTTATAAAGCTTTTATTCCTCAGTGCATTCAGTTTCTCTAAGGCACACAATGGACAAACTGCTGCCAGCTGGCCCTAGTCATTCCAGGGTTAGTGCTAGGATGTCAAAAAGAAAACCAAATCCTCTAGGTTCTTGAGAGTGCACAAGGTCTCTTCTGGTTAAGGGATCAGGGAAGGAGACAAAGTCCCTTCTGTCCTACAAACTGTGGGAAATGAAAAGCCTGAGAGACAGTTTTTGGGTAATTAATCATCAATTCATTAATTAGGTTAGCAATAATCAATAAATTGATGATCGGTGGTTTCTCAGTAACCAAAGACAAAACCATGGAGATCCCTGAATAATTAAATACTTTGGAAAAAGAGGTGCCCCTGACAGGTGAAAATCAACATGACTAGTGAACAATTGATGATGGGGTAGACATATTAATGAGGAGGTGGGTCTTTAGGCCCTCCTGCTGAGAATATGACTTGATCATGCCACTCAGCGGCCTCTAGGAACATGGCCAAAGGAAACCATCTCTACTCAGACCACTCTGGTTGGTTTTCTCCTTCATAAGATGGATTTTCCTAGACTTTAAATGGAGGAGTACATTGACAAAGGTCTAAGGGCAAGAATTTACCCAGATTAGATTCTGTTTATAAGGTTTTCTAGTTGAGGGGGATCCCAGTATCAGAGTATGTCCTCAGAGGATTTGGGAAATCTCATCTATCAGCAATGTTCTTCAAAGACTAACTGAATGACTTGCAAGGGTTGGTCCCTGAATGAGGAAATAGAAAGGAAAAGCTCAATCCTAATTTAATTATTCGTTATTGACATAATAAAAAATAATCATTTATCTCAAAACAATTTCTTTTTGCAGAAAGGTTGGAACTGCTGCTCCCACCAATGAATTGGCCTGTCTCTTACATACAGAAATTCTAACTGGATCACAATTTATATGAGATCCAGATGTGATTGAGTCTCTTCAGGCTATCCTAATACACTTTCTATATAATGACATTTCATTTCATCCTATGGCTTTCAGTCTTTCCAAATTGAAAAGGATCTCACTCATCTAATTTAATGACTTTATCTGATTGATTTATTCAGTAGAAAGGTTTTTTTTT
Organism: Pseudocheirus occidentalis; assembly: GCA_028646575.1. Classification (NCBI taxonomy): domain Eukaryota; kingdom Metazoa; phylum Chordata; class Mammalia; order Diprotodontia; family Pseudocheiridae; genus Pseudocheirus; species Pseudocheirus occidentalis. The sequence goes on from CM053594.1 coordinate 204,384,056, forward strand.
TTTACCTTACTAAGGGTATGACTTTAATTGGGGTGGGTTGATTGTATTCAACTTATCACAATGTGTTATCTTTACAAATTAGCCTAATTTTCCTTATTTTATGCCTGAAGTTGTAACACATGACTTTAGAATTTTTTAGCCATTACCACAAATTCACACTGGTGAGCAAAGCAGTCCCCAAGTGTGTAATATAATATGTAATAAATTGTTACAGTATCTTGCATTTGAGATCCTTAAAATGTTTGTTGAATAGGATTAATTTTTTTAAGAGAGGGCAGGGGAAGCTATTGGCATGAGTAGCTGAACAGAAAATATAAGGTTGTTATAATTCACTATTGCACAGGGAAACAGCAGAAGCTACTAGTGTCATATAAATGAGACTATATCCTAATAAATATTCAAAATGCATAAACTATTTTTTCCATGCTGGATCTTTGTTTCTAACCTCGTAAGGCAAAGACTAGAAAAAGTAGGGGAGGAGAGGCTTTTTACCAATATAACTTTCTCTTCTTTTTCATAATTGATGCAAATCTGAGGAGTTGGAGGGCAATTCCTTGTGCAGCATTATAAAAGAGGTTTGTCATCAAATCTACATAAAGGGAAACAGTTCTATTGAATCACTTTCATATCAATAACAATCTTCTTTTAATTCAAGAATCACTCAAAGGGAAAATGTCTAAGGTTTTTTTTTAAGTTCATAGACTTGTAGTTAATGACAATGATTTTCCATGTTAGTTGCATGAAAATTGCAAGAAAAAAATAGTCTAGAGAAAGCCTTCTCCCAGAAAGTCATAGCTGTGATTTTTATCACCCTCTGTATTGCTTCTACATATCAATGCAGATCACAACCACATGAATCTAAATCATTTGCTGTACACCATTAGCCATTTGAGTTTTTATTTATTCATGCTATTAACTCTGGGTCCCTACACAAAATTCTGAAAAGGCTGTATTTCTCCAACTCCTTCCCCTTATTCTTACAGCTGCCTTGTAACCTTGTCCACCGAGATGAGAGGATATTTCAATTCAAGCATTTCCAAGGATTTTGGAGATCATTAGGTAGTAATCACACTGATCTTCCTGCTCTTTCTACCATTGTTTCAAAATCAGGAATCTTTTGTCTTTTTGGGAAGCAATCAAAAGTAATTTTGAGTTTAACATAGGTTTTAATTTCCGGTGTACTTAGACCAAAGAAACAGTTTCTTGTCTTGTAACTATCCATAGCAAAATAACTATGTTGAAAATGTGACTCTTGTTAAATGAAGTACACATATCAAATGATAAATGTTTGTGAATGACTTAAAAAACACACCTTAGACTAGTGCTGTAACATTCCCCTTACATAACAACACATCCTTTTGATACGTACTATTTCTTTCTCAATCTTGAGTTTCTTTTTAACACTAAGCTTCTTGCTGAAAAGTATGGTGTTGACCTCTGTCTCATGACCAGTAAGACAGTACATAGGTAAAATTCTCCCACCCATTTCATCCTCCTGAGCCTCACAAAAAATAAATTATGAATCAGATATAAGGGGTCCTCCATTTCCACAGCTGTCACAAGCTCTGCCATGCCACCATTCCTCCTCACCCTGGGACCGCCACCCCAGACTGTGACCTAGATCCAAGCAGGGCAAAGCAAGAGAATCCTGCTTCAGTGCCAGCAAAGAGATCCCTGCAATTGTCCTATGATCAGTCACCATCTGTGGGCCTGGAGCTCTGGAAGCAGCAGTAGCAACAGCGGCTGCCATTGCCACCTCTACTGTCTGATGGCTGGGGCCAGAATATGCTTTTCTCTCACCCGGGTCCAACAGAGTTTCCCCAATGATCTTTTACTTTGTCTGTGGCATTTGTGGGTTGAGAAGTCTGGAAACAGCCACAGCTGCCAATGATTCAGTCACCTAAGGCCTGGTCTATATTGGCATGTCCCTCTCAGACCTGTACCTCTCCTAGTCTGGTGTGATAGACCCTTCCTTTTGGCCTACTAGGCTGTCTTCAGTGGGAGATGTGTGCCATGCCATCATTTTGTGGGTTCTGTACCTCTAAAATTTGTTTAGATTCATGTTTTATAGGCATTTGGAGGTGATTGGAGGACAAGCTCAAGCCAGTTTCCTTCTTTTACTCATGTATCTTTGCTCTATCCCCTCTAAAAACATATTTTAACAAAATATTTAAAAAGAAAGGATAGGGGCAGCTAGATGGTGCAGTGAATAGAGCACCGGCCCTGGAGTTAGGATAACCTGAGTTCAAATCCAGCCTCAGACTCTTGACACTTTCTAGCCATGTGACCTTGAGCAAGTCACTTAGCCCCAATTGCCCTGCCTTCCTACTTGCAAAAAAAAAAAAGGATTGATGAGATGAATATGTAATGAATGCTTTAGGAAATAAAGACATATATCTAAAATAAGCATAAAAGAGATAATCTTGAAAATTATAGAAGAAGTAGATAAATTTTCTTTTCAAAATATTATTGTGGAGCTGTGAGCTGATCCATCCATTCTGGAGAACAATTTGGAACTATGCCCAAATGGTTATAAAAATGTTCATATCCTTTGACCCAGCAATATCACTTCTAGGGCTGTATCCCCAAAGAGATAATAAAAATGGGAAAAGGACCCCATATACAGAAATATTTATTGAATTTCTCTTTGTGGTGACCAAGAACTAAAAATCAAGAGGATACCCATCAGTTGGGGAACGGCTAAACAAATTGTGGTATAAAATTGTAATGGAATATTACTGTGCTATAAGAAATGATGAACAAGTGGATTTCAGAGAAACCTTGGAAGACTTATATGAACTGATGCTGAGTGAGGGGAACAGAACCCCGAGAATATTGTATACAGTAACAGTCACTGTGTGCTGATTTTGATGGACTTAGTCCTCCTCAGAAATGCAAGGACCTAATGCAATTTCAAAGGACACATGATTGAGAATGTCAGCTAAATCCAGAGAAAGAACTATGGAGTCAAAATGCAGAATGAAGCAGACTATTTTCTTTTTTTTTGTCTATTTCTTTTTCTTTCTCACGTTTTTTTTTCTATTCCTTATAGTTTTTCTATACACCATGACTAATGTGAAAATGTTTTTAATAGGAATGTATGTGTAGAGCCCATATCAGATTCCAAGCCATCTTGGGGAGGCAGGGGATAGGAAGGGGGAGAAAATTTAAAACTTATGAAAGTGAATGTCGAAAACTAAAAATAAACAATTTAATAAATTGGGGAAAAATAAAAATATTTGTAAAAATATTTATTTACTTTTTTAAACATTCTTTAATTTTTTTAATCTTGAGGTTCAAATTCTCCCCCTCTTTCCCACCCCTACTCTACTTATAGAAAAGGCAAGCAATATATCAATTATGCATGTGATATCATGAAAATATATGTCTACAATAGCTATAATATAAAAAAAGACAAAATGAGAAAATTATACTTAAATTTGCACTCAGAGTTCATCAGTTCTTTGTTTGTAGGTGGATAGTATCTTTTCATCATGAGTCTTGGAATTGTCTTGGATCATTGTATTGATCAGAGTTGTCAAGTTTTTCACAGTTAATTATCATTACAACATTGCTGTTACTACACATAATGATCTCTTAGCTCTTCTCACTTCACTTTGCATCAGTTCATAAAGGTCTCACCATGGTTTCCTAAAACCATCCACTAGTCATTTCTTATAACATGATAATACTCCATCACAATCATATGCCCAAACTTTTTGAGCTATTCCCCAACTGATAAAATTCCCTAGAATATATATTTCCATTTAAGTTCCCTCTCTTTTTCTTGATCTTTTTAGAATACAGACCAAGTAGTAATATTGCTGGGGTCAAAAGGTATGCACAGTTTTATAGCCCTTTGGGCATAGTTCCAAATTGTTCTCCAGAATGGTTGAGCCAACTCACAACTCCATAGACAACGAAATAGTGTCTTTTTGTTTCCACATCTCTTCTAGCATTTACCGTTTCACTTATTTGACATGTTAGCCAATTTGATACATGAGAAGGGAGGCCTCAGACTTGTTCTAATTTGAATTTCTCTAATCAACAGTGATTTAGAGCATTTTTTATGTCACTACTGATCACTCTGATTTAGTCTTCCGAAATCTGCTTGCTAATATACTTTGACTATGCATTGGGAAATGGCTTTTCCCCCCATAAATTTGACTCAGTTACTTATCTATTAGAAAGATGAAGCCTTTATAAGAAAAAAAATCTTGCTCTAAATGTTTTCCCCAATTTCCTTCTATTTTTGATTGTGCAACCACTTTTTAATTTCATATAATCAAAATTTTCCATTTTACTTTCCATGATCCTTTCTAGCTCTCATTTGGTCATAAATTATTCTCTTATCTATAAATCTGATGCGTAAAGTTTCTATCCTCCTTTAATTTACTTATGATATCATACTTTATAACTAAATCATGTACCCATTTTGACCTTATCTTGGTATATAATAAAAGTTGTTAATCTATACATAGTTTCTGCCAAACTGCTTTCTATTTTTCCTAGCAATTTTTGTGAAATCATGAGTTCTTTTCCTAAAAGTTTGGATCTTTGGGTTTATCAGACATTAGATTATTATGATCATTTACTACTTTGTATAGTGTACCTAATCTATTCCACTAATTCACTACTCTATTTCTTAGCCTGTGCCAGATTGTTGTGTTGATTACTGCTTTGTAATACAGATTGAAATCTGGTGCCTCTGGACTGCTTTTCTTCACCTTATTTTCTTTGATTTCCTTGATAGTCTTGACTGTTTGTTTCTTCAGAAGAATTTTGTTGTTGTTGTTGTTGTTTCTAGCTCTATAAAATGTTTCTTTGGTATTTAATTGGTATGGTGTTAAATAAGTAAATTAACTTAAGAAGAACTGGCATTTTTATTATATCTGCTTAGCCTACCCATGAGTAATTAATATTTTTTTTTCTAATTTAAACAAATCTATCTTGCATGGAAAGTACTTTGGAATTGTGTTCATATAGTCCCTGGGTTTGCCTGATCAGGTAGAATATTTTATGTTGTTTGCAATTATTTTAAATGGAATTTTTCTGTCTATCTATTACTACTACTTTTTGGGGGTTTTTTTGGGGGAGGGGGGAGGAAGTAATATATAGAAATGCTGTTGATTGATATGAGTTTATTTTATATCCTGCAACTTTGTTATAGTTGTTGATTATTTCAACTAGGTTTTTACTTGATTCTCTAGGGTTCTCTAAGTATACTATCACGTTTTGCAAAAAGTGATAGTTTTGTTTACTCACTGCATATTTTTATTCCTTCAATTTCTTTTTCTCGTTTTATTGCTATAGTTATCATTTTTAATACAATATTGGATAATAATAGTAATAATGGACATCTTTGCTTCCCTCTTGATTGTGAAGACTTGAATAAATTGTATACACCCCAAAAAAGTACTAGCATTATATTCAGTCAGTAAAACATAGAAACTCTCTCAACAATTTAACAGTTAAGTACACATCTGTCATTTCCCTGTGGTCATTTGGCATAATTATAAAAATGTTAGCAACAACAATAAATAAGAGGGGAAAAGGGCATAAAATAGGTGAAGTAGAGAGTAATCTATCCCTATTTCCTGATGACATGTTTTTTCTTAGAAATTCCTAGACAATAAGCAATGTTTAATATGCAAAGTTTAATAACTTCAATAGAAAGGAGAATAATAAAAAAACACAAAAATCAATCGCATTTCTATATAGCAATGACAAAATCTAGGCGAAAATAATAGGAAGGGAAGTCTCATTCAAAATACCTACTAAATATATAGCATATCCAGGAGCGAATTTCTAAAGTGACACTCAATAGATATAATTATAAAATTCCTATCAAATACATAAATGAGGTGGAACCCTCAGTGTTCATATCTGTGTCACGCATATCAATATAACAAAAATGCTAACATTACCTAAAATAATTTACAGATTTGGCATAATATTAATCAAACTGCCAAGGAACTATTCTACAGACTGAGACTGAGATAGACAGAAACAATCTCTTTGGGGGAAACAAAGGATCACAGTGCTTGACATATAATAATTGATTAATTAATGATTTTTGATTAATTGATTGATCCAAATTTTCAAAGAAATGTTTTGTAAGGAAATAGGGTTAGCACTTCCAGCTCTCAAATTAGATTATAAAATAGTAAGCTATTTGGTATTGATTAAAAATAGAAAAGTAGATCACTAGAACAGCCTAGATGAAGAAGAATCAGAAACAACCGAACTCACTAGCTGAGTGTTCAACAAATCCCCAAACATAAATTACATGTAGTAGAACTCCCTATCTGACAAGAATTTCTGGAAAACTAGAAAGAAATTTGATAGAAATTAGATTTAGATCAACACTCTATATTCTATACCAAAATAAATTCAAAATAGAAAGGATATGATATTAAAGTTATATATGAAATAACTACAAGTATTCATAGCTACAGCTGGGGGTGAATTTGTAACGAAACAAGAGGAAAAGGTAATCATAAAAGATAAAATTGATTATTTTATTTATGAAAAGTTTTTACACACAGTTAATGTAAGTAGAATAAAGATGGAAAAAATAAGCTGGAAAAAGTCTCTGAACCTCAATTCTTTTTGAGGTCATACCTTTGTGGCTTCCTCCTAGTTACTAAGCAAACAGGGCATGCAAATGAAAAGTATTTATCCTTTCAAACTTCAGCTTTGAATCGCATTAAGAACAGGTCCAGGGGGCGGCTAGGTGGCGCAGTGAATAGAGCACCGGCCCTGGAGTCAGGAGTACCTGAGTTCAAATCCGGCCTCCGACACAAAAAACTAGCCGTGTGACCTTGGGCAAGTCACTTAACCCCAACTGTCCTCCAAAAAGCCAAAAAAAAAAAAAAAAAAGAACAGGTCCAGTAGGAAAGTGTAAAGTCCTAGAAGATTAAAATCAAACTAAAATGCTCATAAAATTGTTTTTGGAAATAAAAGATAATATTTTTTCAGAACTACTATGCATATCAATTACTATATATAAAATAGGGTCTATGGGTTTGTCAAATAAATTGAACTACTTGTTCCTGTTATTAAAATAATTTGAGATAAGATTATTCAAGCACAACTAAAAAAAAACTTGAACACAAAAATCAATGTAGTCCATTCTAGTGATATAATTTAAATATCCATTATCAAGGGCTGATTACAATAGTCCCATTTGTACCAAAACACTTGCTGCTCTTAATTCCTTCACAAAATTTCTTATTTTAACATCATGAAAATACTGAATTAGATAGACACAGTGAGAATGCAGAAATTGATTTCTGATGAAACTAGGTCCATTCAAGGAAAAATGGCAAGAGAAGACAGAAGTCTAAGGGAGACAGAAAATACTACAGTGGATTAACAACATTATGCTAGTTTGGAGTGGTAAAAAGAACATTGCTAAGTCTTAAGAGTCAGAAACCTTTGATTTCCTGGTTCTTCATCAGTTACCTGATCATGAAAAAAGTCAACTCACATCAAGCCTCACTTATATCAGTTATTTGAAGCTAGAGGAGTAATATGGTATAATGGAGAGAAAGCTGGTCTCAAAGTTGGGAATAGCTGAGTTTAAGTCCTACTTAAGACACGATTCCTTGTGTGATCCTGGGCATGACACGTCCCTTCTAAGAGCCCCTGACAACTCTGTAGCACTGGAATTTGTCCAACAGTTGCCCTTCTATACTAGTAGAGGAAGTTATTTACTGAGAGCTCTGACTCTGTGGTTGTGGATCCCAATATCTATGAATAACACAGTAGGTAAAAAAAAATGAGGGTAATAATATTTCTATTCCCAGCATCTCAGACTTATTGTGCTAAAAGAGTTTTTTAAACTTAAATTTCTATATCAATATTAGCTATTATTATTTACCAGCCATGGCAGTGCTGAAAAAATGATCCCAATAGTATGAGTTTCTCAGTTGTTTTAAAATAATTTTTCACTTGATTTCATTTTGGATTTGAAATCTAATTTTCCTAGTGCAATTTCAAATGGTAGAGTCAGTTTACAATGTAAGGTTAATTTTTGCTCTTGTTTCAAGCATAATAAAAGTGAAAGAGAAAGAGATATATTTTGTATTGAAAACATGGACTCAGCCACATCTGGTGAAAATCAGAACTTGTTGTAGACCAGCCAGTGCTGCCTTCATCTTTCCCCACCATCCTAAATATTTTGTGGCTTAGAACTCTTTTCCAACCAATAGCTCATGAGCCACCAATGTATTTTATTTCCTATCAGTCAGGCAGATGACATTCTCACTATGTAACAGTTATTTTAATTAAATAGAAATGTTAATTAAATAGTACAACATTTACCTAACAAACTTTTTACTTTAATAAGCGAGATAAGTGTATACAGTAG
>CM053594.1:204392929-204416167 GCA_028646575.1 Pseudocheirus occidentalis
AGCAATCTCTCTCAGCAACTCAGGCACCACTGGATACTGCTCTTCCCAAAAGTCCTTCTCCTTCTGGCCTTCTCTGGGCTTGAGCCTTCCTTTCCATTCATGGCTCCTCCCAGGTCAGCCCCCTCTCTTCACGTCAACAAGTTCATCCCACAAGTGGGATTCATAACATAAGGAACTGTATTAAAGGGTTGTGGCATTAGGAAGGTTGAGAATCTTCTCCTATAGGGTATTCAGGGGTACTAGCATCTCTAGTCTGAAGGCTTGCCAAGCTCTTTTCAGGGCTACTCATCTACTTTTGGTGCCCACTTTATTTACCTGATACTCAGCAGTAGTTCCAAGAAGCTGTAGCATGTGTTGTGACTACACCTTGGTAAACCAATTTGACAAACAGGCTAAGCCAGAGTCATGATGACTAATAGGCCTCAAACTTGTTGTAAGTTAAGGGACTAGCTAGCCTAAGCATGTAGAGCCTTCTTTTGACAGAATGGGTGGGTGAGAACAATTTGTTCCAATAGCCTTAAAGGTGGCTGAAACAGGAGACATTAGAGCATGGTTAGACATTGAAGATTTGAAGGATATTCATTGCCTGTCATCTCAACTTTTGTCCTGTCACCAGACTTTGATGTTTTGAGAAGAGAGAACAAGGCTGATAACTTTGCTCATCTCTGCCTCCTGAAATCCAATTTGAGTGCAAGTCATCACCTGCAATATTGTTTGCCATCTTCAAAATGAAGGATGAACAATATTCATCTTCTCAATGGAGAGTAATTAGAAGGAAGAAGAGGATAAAAACTCAAAAATAATTTTAAAACAATGCTAAAAATAAACAATAATTTTTACAACAAAAAAGTAATTGAAATAGCAATAAAAATGAGTCAACAACCATAACAACCAAAAGAGAAGTCCTTGAGGGTAGAGATGATTTTCTCATTTGTCTTTGTACACCTAGTATTTGGCAGGGAGGCTAGCATACAGTAAGTAATTTTTTAAAATGTTAAATAGATTGATGTGATTCAATATCCTTTGAGAATTGATCTGTCAGTGAATTACTCCTGGTAATTATTTCTTTTAGTTTTCTTTATATGAACATTTCATATGTATACAGATGAAGAGTTTTCAAAAGAAATCATAATCTTGGTATAGAGAAATGATATAATATTACTATAACAGAGAAAATCAGTTACAAAGAAACCTGAGGAAATATTTATATATATTTGTATACATCTGACAAACACAGAATAGTTAATGACTTATTGACTTTTAGAGATAATTTCATCTTCCCAAAGAGGAGGAAGCAACGAGGAAAAAAAATCCATTTTGAATTCTATTCCCAATAACTAGGAAGAATTTGCTGTTACAGCAGAAAGAATGGGAATTTTGGGGCAACAGGAATACTCCTTCACTGTAGAATTTATTATGGGAAAAGATGAGGAAATCTAAACCTGGTATATACATCATGTTTTTAGAACACATTATTCCAAGGACATAAAGGAAGAATAAATGGCATCCCATCAACTAAAATTCTATAGAAGAAGTAAGGCTAAGAGGAATGGGAAACTCTTGAGAATGCAATACTAAAGGCAAACATTTCCTATGAAGATGAAAAATGGTATTTTCCTGAGAAGACTAACATGCATGCACAAGAAACACATGGAGGAACTCAGATTTTAAAAGTAATATACAGAATAATAAGAGAAGATGACATAACCCCGTAAAAATAGTGTCAGGAATGCTGAAGCTCAGGATGAGCTTAAACTAGAAAAAAGCTGAGAATGACAAAAAGGAAGATGAAAGGAACATTGCAAGGAAAAAGAAAGATCAAAGAAGGGATAAGGCAATGACAATTGACAACAGAGAAAGCAGAGCTGCTCAATTTGTACTTTCATATTGTTTTCACTACCAAGAAGAACGACCTTTACACTGTAAATGACAGATGTTGATGACCAAGTTAAGAAAGGATATAGTAAGAGAGAACCTAGCTAGCTTTGGTGAATTCATGCCACCCTGTGCTAGATGAATTATGTGCCTCAGTAATAAAAGAATGAGCAAATACGATCAGTGAGTCATCAGCACTAATATATGAAACTCATTAAAAATCTTAGAGACAGGCAAACATTTTCCCAATCATTGAAAGAGTGGTCCTTGGAGAATGTCTAGAAACAGAAGCAGTATTATAAAGAGTCAGTATTCCCCTCAAAAGAGAAAAAGACAGAGACAAAGAGACACGGAGAAATCATAATTGACTAGATTTATTTCCTTGACAATGTTGATATAATTTCCTTAGATTTTAGCAAAATATTTGATGAAATATTTCATTCTATTATTGTGAAGAAGTTGGAAGAGGTAGACTAGATGATAATACAATGAGTTGTACTCAGGACTAGTTGGAAAGCCAAACTCAAAGAGTTTTTGCTAACAGCTTAATGTGTACAGGTCAGGTGATTTCTCATGGAATTTCCCAAGGGATCTGTGCTGGACCCTATGCTGCTGAAAATATTTATCAATGATGTTGATGATATGCTCATCAGATTTATAGATGACCCCACACTAATAGGAAAAGTTAACATACAAGATGACAATATGAAGGTCTAAAAAAACATCTTGACATATTAGAACATTGGTCTGGACATAATAAGAGGAAATTTAGTCAGGATAAATAGAAAGTCTTATAACTGGATTTTACAGCACTGGCTTATCAAGAACTAGATGGGAGAGGCATGATTAAATAATCTTTTGTCATAAAAATATCTGGGGGCATTAGAATACAGTACAGGGAGCTCAGTATGATATGGCAAACAAAAAAGCTGACTAGATTGTGGATTCCATTAAGAGAGGCATAGCATCTGAGAATAAGGAGATGGTGATAGTTCCTCTATGCTCTATCATAATCTAAATTTATATAGAATGTTAAGTTCAGTTCTAGCCAAACCTTATTAAGAAGTAATATAAAAAGCAGGACTGCCAAGGCATTATGAATCTATGTCATATGAGGATTAAGCAAAGGAAATGGTGGAGGTTTAGTTGTAAGAACAGAAGACTCAGAGGAAGACATGTTATCTTCAAATATCTGAAAGGCTCTTATATAGAAGGATCAATCTTGTTTTATTTAATTAGCATAAGATTTGCAAATCACTTTACCTGTGTTTTTCATTTGATCCTCACAACAAGCATAGGAGGCAGATGCTATTATTCTTCCCATTTTACAGATGAAGAAACTGAGGCTGAGAGATTAAGTGACTTGCCCAGAATCACACAGTTCTGATGTATGAGGTTTGAACTGAACTCAGGTCTTCCTGACTTCAAATCTAGCACTCTATTTACTATATCATCTAACTGTCTCAAAGGCAAAAACTAGGTCAATGGGTAGAAATTGCAGTTCCAAATTTAGCTCTAATGTCAGGGAAATTTTCCTAACAATTAGAACTGTCCAAAAGTAGGATGGGCTGCTTTGAGAAACAGTGGATTCTCTTCTTTCTTGTTTTTCTATAAGCAGAGTTTAGATAACGCTTCTGGGGTAGGTTATATTTGGAATCCATTTTGTTGCATTAGACAGTTACTTGGTTCTCTCCAAACTCTCAAATTCCATGATATCTTGAATATAGGATACTTATAAATATTTTACAAAAAGGTTTTCTTATAAATATCTTCAACAAAAGATGATTTAAAATAAAAAAGGAGTGCTATTAAAAATTCGTGGAAATTTTGGCAAAGTATAGGGTAAAAGCAAAGATCTCAAGAGAAACTGGGAAAGTTATACATAAGAAAATATCAAAGGAAGTTTTTATTTGTAGGATAAAGTACTAAACGTTGAATGAAATTTTCCACAAGTGCTACAGAGCATTCCTTTTAGTTGTCCTCAAAATGTAATTCTTCAGAATTTAAGATCTTCTGTGACTCAAAATGGTACAAAACCAGTAAAATATTTCAAATGAAAAGATGGACCTTTGTTTTGAAAAGAACATTTGTATTCAAATATGTTCAGATCTTGCCTTGTAAATATAATTTACATTCACTAGCTCTATTTCCTAATCATTTCAACTCACTCTTTAATCCCTTGTAGTCTGTCTGCACAGAAAATGTTCCAAATATTATCATTATGAACAGTAAATTCAGTGATCTGTTCTTGGTCTTTATCTTTCTTACCCTCTTTATGTTGTTCAACTCTGTTGACCACAGGACGTTATTTATTTTAATTAACTATGTTTGTGTTTTACACTCTACTAAGTTGCCATCCCCCTAAGACAGAGATTGTGTCAGACATCTCATTTTCTCTCTCCTCTAGTTCCTATCTCACTGCTCTGCCATCAATCAGCCAGTAAACATACATTAAGCACATACTACCTTCCAGGCACTCTACTAACCTCAAGGAATACAAAAAGAGGCAAAAGGCATCTGCCCTCAAGGAGTTTACAATCTAATTAGAGATATAACATGCAAACAAAAATATAAGAGATAAATAGGAAATACTTAATAGAGAGAAGGGACATTAACAGAGGTTGGAAAAGGTTTCCAGTAGAAGATTAGATTTTAGTTGAGATTTAAAGAAGTCAGAGATGGCAGGAGAAAGAGACAAGAAGAGAGATCATTCCAGGCATGGGAGACAATCAGAGAAAATGAATAGAGTCAAGAGATAGAGAATCTGTGAAATAACCAGGATGCCAGTGTGATTAGATGAAAGTTCATATGGTAGGGAGTAAAGTATAAAAAGACTAGAAAGAAAGAAAGGGGCCAGGTTGTAAAAGAGCATTTCATATTTGGTCCTGGAGGATATAGGAAGCCAATGGAATTTACTGAATATGAGTATGTGAGGGGGGGGGGGTGTTGAGATGATCAGATATTCACCAGAGAAAAATCACTTTAGTGACTGAATGGAGGATGGTCATGAGGTTCTGAGGAACTGCAGTAGAGTAGTGGCAATGTCAGAGGGAAAAAGAGGGGTGTATTTAAGAGATGCTGCAAAGGTGAAATTGATAGATTGGATATGGGGGGGGTAATAGAGTAAGGAGTCCAGAATGACTTCTTGTTTATGAGCCTTGGGGATTAACATAGTGTTATCCCTTATATAAATAGGGAGGGGGCAGGCAGATGGGAGGAAAGTCAGAAGCAAGGACTTTCATTTCAGACATACTACATTTAAGATGTTTACTGGGCATCCAGTCTAAGGAAGTTGGAGATGTGCCTTTGAAGGTCACTTAAGAATTTGGGATAGGTTGATTTGAGAATGATCAACACAGAGAAGATACTTATATCTATTGGAACTGATGAGATCACCAAATAAGGTGTATAGAAGGAGAAGAGGGACCAGAACAGAACATCAAGGGAAACCTACAGTTAGAAGGTATGACCTGGAAGAGGATTTAGCAAAAGACACAGAGAAGGAGACAGCAGATAGGTACAAAGAGAATCAGGAGAAAGTGGTGATCCAAAAAACCTATAGAGGAGAAAGTATCAAGGAGAAGAGAATGACCAGCAGAGTCAAAGACATTGAAGAAATCAAGGAGAATGAGAATTGAGAAAAGACCAATGGAGAAAAGACCAACTAAGAGATCAAGCAATTTCAATAGAACGATAAGTTTGGAAGCTAGACAGTAAATCCTTAAGAAGGAAATGAGAGAAATCTGAGGCACCCACTATAGATGGCCTTTTTCAGGAGGTTAGTTGCAAAGGCTGAAAATATACAGGAAGATAGTTATTGGGGATTGAAGGTTCAAGGGAGGGCTTTTTTTCAGGATGAGGGAGATATGGCATGTTTGTAGGCAGTAGAGAATGAACCAGTAAAAAGGAAGAGATTAAAATTAAGTGGAGAGACCAGGGATGACAGAAGGGACAATCTATTGGCATAGACAGGATGGAATGAGATCATTTAAACAAGTAGAAAGGTTAGTCTTGGTAAGGAGTAAAGCCATTTCATAATGTGGAATAGGGTGAAGGAGGAAATAGTGGCAAAATGTATGAGTGATAAGAGACAAGGAATTAGGGAGAAATGGGAGTTTATGACAAATGGCCTCATTTCTTTTTATAAAATATGAGGAAAGGAGATGAAAGTTGAGATATTGAGGGAAATGGAAGCCAAAGGAAGAATGAGGATGGATGAGAATTTAATAAATGTTTAATGAATGGATATTGAACAAATATTGATTATGTCTCCTTCTTGGATGTCTTCTCTCATTTTAAAAACAAAAATACTGAGGTTGAAAAAGGTCAAGTGACTTGTGCAGAGTCACATAGCTAGTAAGGGTCTGGAGCCAAATTTGAACTCTGGTCTTCCTGACTCCAAGTCCAGAATTCAATCCACTAAGTTAAAAAATTCCTTAATTCTGTGTTTTGTGATTGTTTGGTTCAGAATTCATAGAATTTAGAGGTGAGAGTAACCTTAGAAATCAACTAATTTAACTCTCATTTTATTGGTGAAGAACGGAGGTACAGAAACTTTAAAATACTTGTCTGCAAGCACAAACATTGTAAGGGACAACTAGGTGGCACCAGATCTGGAGTTAGGAAGACTCACCTTCCTGAGTTTAAATCTGGCCTTAGACATTTACTAGCTACATGACCCTAGGCAAGTCACTTAATCTTGCTTCCCTTAACTTCATCACCTGTAAAATGAGATGGAGAAAGAAATGGTAAACCACTCCAATATCTCAAAGTATCTTCACATCTCCAGTATCTCCATAACCTGCAACAGGATCACAAAGAGCTAGACACAACGGAAATAACTCAACCACAAGAATTCGGTCCCTAGTCCTATGATTCCAAATCCAGCTATGTGTTGGAGTTTTTAATATCGCATTTTAAGAAATCTATGTTTAACACGAAGGAGAGAATGTTAAACAAGTATGCTTGTAAAAATGTAATATATCTTTTAAATTTTTATTCTTTAAGGATTTTTCATCAATGTAGTTCTTCCCTTTGAAGAAAAGGGTGTTAACTTTTCTATGACTTAGAAAAACTCTTTGAGAGTTTGGATGGTTAAAAAATCCATCGCTTACCATCTAATTTGGTATTGAGCCTCTCCAAACTTGGCTAGAAAAGTTCTTGGATAACTACTAGTCTGATATCCATGCCTCATCTTAGTCTTTCCAGATTGGTAGAACCACACACTGATATTGTCTTAGAAAATCCAGAGTCATCTTCACACCACAATAAAATATCTTAGCCAGTAGCAGAGATTAAAGGTGAAACTGGTTGTATAAATGTATGTTTTTTCTTTATTTCTCTTTTGACTTTTTGTTTGGCTTTTTAATTTTTATTTTTTAATGTGTGTACATATACATATGATATTGTATAATATTTAACAATATAGTTTATAATAATAATTCTAAAATTGTTAGATACTAACTCCTTTTATCACCCACCTCACCCATTTAATAGCCTCGACCCCTAAATTGAAATGACAAATAATTATATATAATTTAATTATTCTTTTTTATATAGTCCCTCATTTAAAGTCTTTAATAGTTTAGGTAACAAAATGGTTCTAATTTGCTCATAATAAAAGAATAAGATTTAAACTCCTGGCAAGGAGCAAAGATGGATTAAGTTACTAAACATTGGGATGTGGATAAACCTTATAATTTGTAAATACCGATTGCTGTGGTTCATTGATTACCTCAACCAGGCAATTCTTGGGAGATAAAGTTGAAAGTCACTTTAAATATTCATATACACTTCATTCCAGTGGTTCAAGACATTATATAGTCATGCTTGTATCCTTTTGCCTGATTCCTGTCTTATTTTCCACATTAAAAAGAATTATTTCAGCTATTATTGTTGCATTAATGACATTCCTTTCTGCATTTCCTAACCAGCAGCCTGTGTCTGGATTATCCCAATGTCCTTATCCTGTTTAGCAAATATACAGAAATTAACATCACAAAATTTTCTCCAGGTTTGTAACACAAGGACTTTTTTTTTTAAATAACTGAAACACTTGGACAATGTGTCCTACCACTCTTTCAGTATCCTTGACAGTTCTTTTGGCTTTGTGAAATACTACAAATTTAGGGATTGATTAGACCAATT
Source organism: Pseudocheirus occidentalis (assembly GCA_028646575.1). Taxonomy (NCBI): domain Eukaryota; kingdom Metazoa; phylum Chordata; class Mammalia; order Diprotodontia; family Pseudocheiridae; genus Pseudocheirus; species Pseudocheirus occidentalis. Next base: position 204,400,952 of record CM053594.1, read on the forward strand.
CTTTTTTGAAAAACAGGCTTAATACCTCAGTTTTAAAATGCAGAGGAGTCTGGTCATAGAAAGATTTAATCAATGATATATTTTCTTCCTATGCAGAGTGATTTTCTTCAAACATTCTGACAATAAGAAAAACATGTAAATACCAAGACAAAGCATTTTACAACAGTGAGAAACAAATATATAAGGGAGGTGGATGACTATGCACCCTTGGAGCCTGAATGAATTCTTTCACTCTAATGAAAAATTAAGGATGTTAACAGGTAACAATAATTCTCTGTTTCAAATGATAGCAAATCAGATTTTTACCATCTTCCCCACTATATCATAATTTCCTAATAGTTCCAAGAGCTAGAAATTCCAGGTAAGGTATATAGAGGCAAAGGAACAACTTTTCTTAGGTCATACTTAGGTTTTTTTCTTTATTTCTTTTTTTTTTACTTTTTGTTTGGCTTTTTTTATTTTTTAAACTTAGTCTCCTCTACCTCACCCAAGCTAGAAGTGTAATGGTTATTTATAGGTTTGATCTCACTGCTGATCAACACAAGGATTTGACTTTCTTATTTCTAACATAAGACCAGTTTATCTTCTCTCACTTCCTCCCTCCCCCTAGTCATCCTGGTCCTATTCCCCAACTCCTATGAAGAGGCTACAGGCAGCTAGGTGGCACAGTGGTTAGAGTGCTGGGTCTTGAGTTAAGAAGACCTGAATTCAAATCTAGCTTGACACTAGTTGTATGTTCTTAAGTGAGTCACTTAATCCTGTTTGCCTCAGTTTCCTCATCTGTAAAATGAACTGGAGAAAGAAATGGCTAACCATTCCTGTATCTTTGCCACATGGAATCACAAAGACTCAGACATGACTGAAAATGACTGAACAAAGTCTTCTTGGTCCTATCCCCCTCATTTCCACCAAGAGGCTCACCAAAACTGGTTAGGTATCTTAGTGAGGATAGCCAGTCTCCCAACCCACATAATCTCTGAACTCCTGAACTCAAGAGATCTATGAGCCTTGGTCTACACTACATATGTGTGCCACAGTATTTAGCAGAAAGGTTTTTATCAAGTAGATCCATGTCAGTCTGAGAAAATGGTAGAAGAAGCTTGACTGCAGAGTTTGGTCCTGCAACCAGCTTCCTCAGTGACTTGGATGGTTGAATGGAAAGAATTTTCACTTACTAAACTGTCAGAGAATTAACCATTCTGGAGCTAATGCCAGGGTCGGATTGTTGGATAGGAGGGTAGGGATATGTTAGAGGAAGGACCACGAACTAGAATTTTGAAAGATACAATCAGAATTCCCAGTGACCTGAATCACTTAAAACAGAGATCAAATATGTAATTAAGTTGAGGTAGGGGAGGGAGAAGATTATATCTGGGAATAGAGTATTGGCTATGTAAATGTAAAGCAGAAAAAACCCTACAGGCTCATGTTAAACATTTAACAAGCTATTAAAATACATTACAAATTGGCAGTAAGTCAGCCATTTGTCCTAATGAGGCCAAGGTTATATAGTCTGATCCCCTTGTGGGTCAGTTTAATAGATGACTGCTTCATTGTCCCCAACTATACACTCTACCAGCCACTACACCTGGACAGAACTGAGAAATGGAGTAAACTGTGAGCATTTAAACTCATTTATTTTAGTGTATGACAAGGGAACAGGGAAGAATGTCTTGTTATAATGATGAGACCAGATTACATTCAATAGAATATAAGCTACTTGGAGGCAGGAACTGTCTCACATTTTTTTTTTATGTCTGTATCTCAGCACAGTTCCTGGCACATAATGGATGCTCATGTGTTGTGTAATTGAGCACACATATTACTCAAAAGGTAAATATGATATTCTTTCAGGGATACAGCAAGTAGAATCACAAAACTAATTCTCTCTTTCTGCTTAACACTGGTTAGTTTTCCAGTGTGTTCCATTCTGACTCCCCTTCTTTAGAGAAAGTATGGAGAACCTCCTCAATAATAGAGACCTATTTTATACCTCATCAAGTGCTTGTTTCAGTGTTGGATACAGAGTAGCTTATATATACACAGATCATTAAATGCTTATTAAGTTATGATAGACACAAAGATTGTTAAAACATTATAAAAATAGGTTTCTCACTCATAGGATTGTTCAGTCCACAGAATAAGAGGCTGGTTGGTTTTCCAAAAGAAACCATATTTTGTATTAATGCTAATCCTTCTCCACCCCAGCACTTAACAATAAATAACATTTTGAATCCAATAGACATTCGACTGGCAAATGTAGTAGGGAGAGGGTAGAGAAATGTATTTAGAGTCAGGAGGACGTAAGCTCAAATCCCAACCCAGATCTTACTGTGCGGTACCATCAATTGTATAATGATCACCTGTGAATGACTTGGCTATTCTAAGCAATAGAAGGGTCCAAGAACAACTCTGAAAGATTCATTATGAAAAATGCTTTCTGTCTCCAGAGAAAGAACTGACAGAATCTGAATGCAAATCAAAGCATACTATTTTTCACTTTATTTTTTGTTGTATGGGGCAGGGTTTGCCTCTGTTTTCTTTTACTTGACTAATATGGAAATATGTTTTGCATGATTGCATATGTATAAACTCTAACAAATTGCTTACCATTTTAGGAAGAAGAGAAAGGATGAAGGGAAGAAGAGAATTTGGAACTCAAACTTTTTTTTAAAAGAATGTTAAAAATTCTAATTGGGAACAAATAAAATATTATTTTAAAATATTGAAAAAATATTGTTTTTAAAAAGTACTTACTGTGTGATATGAGGCAAGACACTCTCTGAATTTCTTTTCCCCATCCATAAATATAGATAATAATAGCATTTACCTCACAAGGTTGTTGGCAGAATCAAATGGAATAGTGAATGTAAACCTCTTTGCAAACTTTAAAGTTCTTCAGGCATGTCAGGCATTCTTCAATGTTTGCTGAATTAATGGTCGATTAAATGAATATCTTCAATTCTAAGAACTCTTACTCAGCAAAAATTACCCCTACCCTCAAGGAGCCTACATTCTAATGGGGAAGACAAGAAGTAAAAAATTGGCATATTCTAAATACACACAGAATGGATGAAGTTATGATTAAATTATATCATAAGGGACTTGGAGTTGATCATGTTCCTTCTCTGTTCAAAAAGTACCAGTAGACCCTTCCAGTATAGAAGATAAAATATAAGCTACTTAACCTTTTTCAAGACTCTTCATGAAAATCATCCCAGCTATTTTACATTGATAATTGTCTTCATTCCATGTTCCATCCAAATTATACCACTATATGCCCCAAACTCAATATTCCAAATCAATACATTATAAGTAGCTGCTAAACAGAATCTTGTATAAGACAGTGGGGGACATAAAGCAATGAGTGAAACATAGGCACATACCAAAAATTCATTAATCCTCTCTTATCTAGTGGGGAAGCTGTTAAGATTAACATTTAAAATTTTATTGAACTTGAACTGAGTTATGATAGTAAGTTATCTATTCTATTTCACTGTAGATCTTAAAAAAAATAAGAGATATTCTCTTTTATTTGGGAGAGGCACTAAATGACCTCTTAATTGCCTTCTAGACAATATTCTATGACTTTTAAAACCTACTCTAATGAGTAGGCATACTCCTGGTGAAGTTAAAATTGAAGTTTGATGCCAAAATGTGATGCTATTTGACCCACCTGAGTTAAAAAAAATAAACATTTACTTTCACCTCCAAAAAGTATTATTATAAGATATTTATTACTGTTTCTCAAACACTGAACTACTCAATCAATATATTTATTTTTATTTTTTATTTTAAAGGCAACCAGATCTCATATTCTTCCTCATTCATTCCAATTCTCATTTCCTTGGCAATTTGGCATGCACTTAAAGTAAAATGACAAAGAAAGTTACAAGTTAAACTTTTAAAGTGTTAAAAGAATGACAATCTCTGCTTGGAATGATGGTTGCCCATCGGAAATGGCACATTGAGTAAAACATTCTCATAACTTTTTGAAGCTTATTTATACTTCTCCAACCACCTGTGGTTGCCATATTAGGAGGAGATCTTATTACAGGCTTCCTGGTGAGAGTTTTGACACTTTCACTTCTGGTCCCTATTGGAAACTCCACAAGAGAAGCCTTCTGTGCAATATTTTAGCAAGAGCTGTTCCAAGCCAGGAAGCGCAAGGGGAAAAACAAGAAAAAGTCAAAATTTTAGCTTCAAATGCTTCAGTTAGAACTGTAGAACATGAATCTTTCCTCACCTTTGCACATCTCAAAATTCATCTCCTAAGGAACATTCTTAGGGAAACCATTGCTCAAGAGTGCATTCCTTTTCAGCAGGTGTACCCTGGTACACCTTTCAGAGCTAACAGACAAAGAAAAGCTAATCAGGAAAGAGATTGAAATGGGGTTTATCAGATGTTATTTTCTAGAATACACGTACCATTTCCTTTGTACAATCTCTAGTGTCCCTTCATGATCTCTTTCATTCACTCAGTTTTAATAACTACCTCTATGCTGATCTACATATTCAACATGGATCTCTCACCTGAGCTAGAGGTCTGCTTTCTAACTTGGGATATTGCCACTAAGATGTATTCTCTTACAATTATTTATTAAATACCTACTATGTGCTACCCCATGAGTATATAAAGGAGGAAAAGAAAAAAGAAAAACAAAGAGCTTATGTTCTAGTGGGAGACTAGAAGGAATCTATAGAGTAACAATACAGTAATTTTAGAAGGATGAGATTCTTAGAAGAGGAAGTCAGAGAAGGCTTCATGGAGGAGGCAGCACTTGGATTGAGCCTTTAAGAAAACTAAGAAGGGATTGTAAAAATGAGGTGTGAAGAGAGTTCCTTCTAGGTATGGAGGACAACTCATGGAAACGTATGGTGATGCGAGACAGAATACCTGAACTTACTTAATTCAAGGAACGTACTATGCAGTATTTTAATGTGACTACTGTGAGAAAATTCTTGAAAAGTAGGTAGAAACAAGATCCCTACATTCTGTTTGACTAGCAGTAGTCATCAAGAGAAGCAACTCTTATAAAGAAAAATGTCACTTATCCTTGTACTGACCAACACAAACCACCAGTGAACAGGTAAGCCCAAGAGGACCAGGAATGGCAATGTTATTCATACCATCAGCCTTACTTTGAACCTACTCCAGATTTTGCCATCATCAAGAGAAGTAGCCCTTATAAAAAAGGGAACCAACACCCCTGCCATCATCTGGACAAATCCTTGACCAACTGACAAGGTAAGTCCAAGAGCCTCAGAAAAAGCAGAGTCTTCCAGGTCACACACACTGCTTACAACCTGGCATCTGAAACCATCATCCAGAGAAGCAATTCTTACGAAAATGCAACCTGAAAACTGCCATTTCAAGTGTTTCAGCCCATGCCTCCTTAGCCACCATAGCTACTGAAGATCTCTACCCCATCTCTCACAAAAAAAGTCCTTTCAGCTAAAGAATTTGATACTGTCAAATGGTTTAATGTCACATATGGATGTGATTTTATCTATGCAAATTACATTAACAAAAACACACTATCATCTACATTTCTACTTTACTCTATTTGACCATTCCATTTTACATTAGGTGAACTCCTTGAGATTGGGGCTTTCTTGCTTTTCAATTTATATCCTTAATGCTTAGCACATTGCTTTATATGGTAAGCACTTAGAAAATTTTTTTCATTCATTCATTTTTTCATTTCAAAATGCAAAGCTAAAGACATTCACAAGCTATTAGCTCCTTAAACTCAGTATATCCAAAATGAAACCATAATCTCCTTGCTCCTCAGTCTTTCCTGCTTTTCTAGCAAATAGCACTGTACCCCAACAATCTAGGTTTGAAGCCTCAGGCTCATCTTTCATTCCTCTCTCTTCTTGACTTGTACAGATATAACTAGTTGCTAGTTGTCAAGTCCTGTCAATTCTAACTTTGCAGCATTTCTCATTCCTCTCCTTTCTTTTTAACCTTTTCTGCAACCACCTTAGGTCAGGCCATAACTTCTTCCCACATAACTATGGTAAGAATAGCTATAGGAATGATCTGATTCCTTCCTAATCTATCTTTCCACCAGAATACTCCTTCCTATGCATATGTCTGATTTCGGTCTCCAGGATGAAATACAAACTCCTTATTCTGACATTCCAGGCTTTCTACAACTTGCCTCTAATATACCTCTCTGAACATATATAGTACTCTTCTCACTTCTATACCCTTTTTGTTTTAGCCAACCTTGGTTATTTGCCGTTCCTGACTTTTGCTGCTTTGCTCCTATACCTGGAATGGACATCCTCTACATCAAGATCTTTACAAATCCTTCTCTTTCTATAAGACTCATTTGGTCAATGGACCTTCTCTGACAACTCTTCTCCCTATCCTATCCTCAATATGGAAGTCATCTATCCTATTCAAATCCAGATAGTATTATCTTTGGACTTTATCTTTATGGTTAAACCATACTCTAACATGTATTACAATATGTGTGTACATCTTAATTCTAATAGATCCTAAACTCCTTAGTCATAGGAATTGTGAGTTTCCTCTTTGTATATCCAGTACCTGGCACAATATTTTCTCATAAAAATGCTCCATGAATTTATTGAAAATGGGGAAAATACTCAATAGAAGCAGAGTAAATAAAGGCTATCAGAGAAATGTAGAATGTCTAGAACATAAGTGTTTAATGAAACATGTTCCACTGGTATCCATGTAATGTTAAGGAATTAGAAAAAAATCATCAAATGCATTGGGTCACCCCTGGTGGCAAATTTATGGGGAGATATAGACAAGAGTTACATAGGGTGGGCATAAATTAATGGGTAGACATCTGCAGTTTGAGAAGACACACTCATAGATAAGATCACATCACCATTGACATATTCTAATATAAGTGCTCTAAATTTTTGTTGTTAACATGAATTGAACTAGTGGATAGGGAGATGGCTTCAAATTAGAAAGACCTGTTTTAAGATCTGGCTAAATGATGCTAAGCAAGTCACTCAAACTTTCAGTGTTCCAGGTAACTCTTATTGCATTGAAGATGCTGATCTGCATTAGCAAAAATAATTCCCTCCTCTAGGTACTCTCCATACCAGTCAAAATCACAGGTCAGTCCCCATACCTATCCTGAAGTATGAAGCACATTTTATGTCTACAGTAAGGGTGAACTACTGTTAATGATGCTACAGGATGACTAATACACTGTTAGTGGAGTTATATTTTGATCTAATCATTTTAGAGAGCAATTTGGAATTATGCTCAAAGGGCTATAAAATTGTGCATACCCTTTGATTCAGCAATACCACAGAGGTCTATATCCCAAAAACATCAGAAAAAGTGGGGGCGGACCTGTTTGTACAAAAATATTTATAGCATCTTTATTTTTGGTGGCTAAGAATTGGAAACTGAGAAGATGCCCATCAACTGGGGAATGGCTAAACAAGCTGTGGTATATGATTTTTATGATATATTATTATGCTATAAGAAATGATAAGCAGGATGATTTCAGAAAAAAAACCTAGAAAGATTTACATGAACTGATGCAAAGATAAGTGAGCAGACTCAGAACTTTGTACCCAGTAACAGTAATATTTTATAAAGATCAACTGTGAATGACTTAGCAATTCTCAGCAATACAAATCCCAAAGGACTCATGATGAAACAGTCTGTCCTTCAGAGAAAGAACTGACACTGCCTGAATACAGACTGAAGCGTGCTATTTTTCTCTTTATTACTTTCTTTCCTTCTTTTTTAATTCAAATCTTCTTGCACAAAATTAATAACATGAAAACATTTTACATAACTACATATAATCTATATTGGATTGCTTACCATGTCAGGGAAAAGGCAAAGGGAGGAAGGAAGGGAATGATATAATTCATAACTAAAGACTCAAAAAAAGTTTAAAATTGTTTTAACATGTAATTGGGAGAAAAATATTATATTAAAAAGTTGGTACAGAATCAGAAAGACCTTCCCTAATTTTCCTGATGAATTAAGTAATCTTTATCTATTCCTATTTAAGTGAGGGGGTGAGAGACACTGCACTTAAAGAAACATTTTTTCCAGCCACTTTACTACCCATGTGTTATATAATGACATCTACCCTCCCTTTTCTCTTGCTTTTTGTCCACTCTAATACTGTATGAGAGAATTCTAAAGCCAAACAAGGCATCCTCTTATTTAAGCAGGAGAAACTAAATACAGCTGCCTACCTTAGGTCATACTGACCTCTGAGTAAAATTATCTTGGGGCTTCTTACATTTCACTTTGTTTTGTAGAGTTGGCAGTTCAACTTTGAAAGAGCTGCATCATCCTGTCCCTGGTAGGGTGGGTGAGAGCATTTCAGACAGAGCCTAGTCTTTAGCTGGATTGAAGCACCCTTTAATCAGGTGTCAGGTGTCAGCTGATTTCAGGCAGGAAATCATGAGGTACTAGAACCCAGTTGTTGAAAGGATTTCTAGGAATCTTTTCTGCCTTGGTAGTTTACTCAATCAACTAAAGTAAAATATTATAATTCTGCCATTTACGTAGTAAACTTAATGTTTGTGTCCTTAACATTCTAAACCCATCTCATGATTTATACTTATTAATTTTAAAAAGTATAGGTGTCCTTCAATGTAAGCAAAACCAATATCTCTACATACAAATGTATTTTATATTTTTAATATAAGAGATGATAATTTGTCACACATATGCTACATACATTTTTAACGTGAAGAGTTCCAAGTACATAACTACAAGTTATCCTTCAAATATTAGCTAAAATCCCATCTTCTATAGGACTGACTGCTCCATCTCCTTTCATACTGGTACCTTCCTCTGTTGATTCTTTTCAATTTTCCCTCTATAAATCTTTTTTGGTAGATAGTGTTTGCATGTTCTCTCTCCAATTCGACTGTTAACTCTTTGGGAGCAGAGCCCAGCTTTTTCCTTTCTTTGTATTTCCAGTATTTAGTATATTGTCTGGCGCATAGTAGTGACTTAATAGACCTTTACTGATTTAAATGGTTATTGGTCTCAGCTATTTAGATCTTGCATTAAAAGATGAAATACTCTTTTATCAAGGAGAATTCAAAAGCAGAGGTGATAAGACTCCTACATGAGATAGTAGAGGTAAAGCCAGAGGGGAAAGATGACATGGTCCTAGAGGGCGACACCCTAGGCACATCCAAAGATCTGGTGTTCTCCACAGCACTTTTCCTATGGCCACTGGGTGAGCCAGTTAACCCACTTGGACCTCAATCTCATCTTTATCATTTTGCATTTTAGCCTGCCCTTTTGCTTCATCCTCAGTTTTATTTTTATAGTCAAGAGGAGATGAACATGATGGCACTAAGACCAAGAACCAGTTTCTTCATTAAGAAGGTGAAAAAGTTAAAACTTAGTCAAAGTAATTCACTTGCTCAGGTCACATGACTGCTAATAGAATTAGAAATAAAACTTATGTCATGCTGTTAAGTGGCTTAAGAAGAAATTATATACATATATGTACAACTATTTGTAGAATGCTTTATGATTACAGACAATTTTACATGTTATCACTTTTGATCCTTATAATAATGCTGTTAATATTATCATCCCCAATTTACAGATAAGGAACATGAAGAACAGAGAGTATCTGCCCAAGGTCAGATTCTTCCCCCACCCCTACCTGAGTTAGTAGAAATTTCCATGATTCTTGAAAAATATGAAATAAAAAAATAAACAAGGTTATTGATTTCATAGAACTCTAGACATATATTCAACTTGCACTCTGCAGTAGCCCAGTCTCAGGTGAGTAGTCTGAAAGAATGAATGCAAGTGCCGATCTTAAAGTCAGGTATAAGTCACATACTATAAAAACCTGAACTGATGCTTTTAAAAAATGCTATTCGTTTTAAGCTTAAAGTATAAGGTGCCATTTGAAGCTATTAAATGTGATATAGACTGGATAATTACAGTCTTACATTCGTCTTTATCTAAACTGATTTACTCATTTCTTGAATAAATGTCTAATTGTATCTGACATAACTTTGGAAATTCTCACTATTATAATAAGACAGGAGAACCAAACTAAAGGCATTGGCAAAAAGGAGACAGAAATACCCCTGTTTACAGATGACACAATAACACATTTAGAAAACCCCCAGAGAATCAGCAAAGAAAATGAATGATGCTACTGATATCTTCAGGAAAGTAGTAAATAGGATACAAAACAAATCCACAAAAAAAAATCAGCAGCATTTTTCTACAGTGCTAAAAAAAGAATTAAAAGAGAAATTGCATGTAAATAACTGCAACATTCAAAAATAATGTGAGAATTCATCTACCAAACTATAAACATGATTCATATAAATACTATTACAAAACACTCTAGAAATGAGAGACTTAAAAATTGGAGCAATTCATTGCTCATGGTTAAAGTAGGACAACATAATAACATGATAACACTAAATTAACAAGTGAAATATTATACCAATAAAAGTATTTAGGAAATATTTTAGTGAACTAGACAATGTAATTGCAAAATACATCTGAAAGAACAAAAGGTCTACAAATGAAGGAAATAATGAGAAAAATATAACTGAATAGGGCACAGAATTACCAGATGTCACACTATGCTATAAAGCAGTGGTCATTAAAGGTATTTGATAACATTAAAAGGACAGAAAAGTAGGTCAGTAAAACAGAGTAGATAATCAAAAAATATAAGCATTTGGAAATAGGACAGTGTCTGATAAACCCAAGAACATCCATTACTGATGAAGTGAACCCTTAAAAAACTACTGAAGAAAAAAAAACCTAAGAAGTAGTTTGACAGAAATCTAGTTTAGACTGACATATTATACCATAAACAATAAACTCAAAATGAATACATAGCCTGAATATTAAAGATCAAATGAGAAAAAATTTTTAACAGAATTAAAGCAGCTCCTTTTCAGAACTATATTATAAAGGACAATTCTTTTTTTTCATTGACTTGTTTATTTACTTTTAGTTTACAAGATTCAGTTCCACAATCCCTCAAGTTTCAAATTTTCTCCTTTCCCTTCCTCCTTCCCCTCCCTGCCCCTGCCATGGTGGCGTGCAATCATGTATAGGATCTGCAAATACTTTCACATTGTACAACAGTCTGCTTGTAATAGAAGGGTTGTAACCAATGGAGTGAACAATGGGAAAAAAGAAAGAAACCCAAACATGAAAAAGAACAATAGCATATAAATTGCTTCAGTCTCCATTTAAACTCTGGTCTTTCTAGATCTTTCTCTGAATGCAGATATCTCCTTCCATTCTGAGACTTGTAGAGTTGTCTTATAGCTGTGTGTTGCTGAGAAGAGTCCAGTTTATCAAGGTTGGTTGACACACATACATTATGTCTATGACTATGTACACATTTTTCCTGGTTCTGCTCTTCTCACTTAGCATCAGTTTGTATAAGCCTCTCCAGGTAATTACGAAGTCCATCTCCTCCCCATTTCTTATAGCACAATAGTATTCCATTACATTCATATACCACAACTTGTTTAGCCATTTCCCAGTTGATGAGCATCGCCTAAATTTCCAGTTTTTTGCTACCACAAAGAGAGCTGCAATAAATATTTTTGTACTTATGTGTCTTTTCCCCACTTCTTTGATCTCTTTGGGATACAACCCCAGAATTGGTATTACTGGGTCAAAGGGAATGCAATTATTTATAGCCCTTTGGTCATAGTTCCTGATGGCTCTCCCAAATGGTTGTATAATTTCAGAGCTCCACCAACAATGCATTAGTGTTCCAGTTTGTTCACATCCTCTCCAGCACTTGTGATTTTCCTGTTTTGCCATCTTAGCCAATCTGACTGGTGAGATGTGGTACCTCAAAGTTGTTTTGATTTACATTTCTTGAATCAATAGTGATCTAGAACATTTTTCCATGGACTTAAAAATTTCTTTAATTTCTACCTCTGAAAATTGCCTGTTCATATCCTTTGACCATATATCAATTGGGAAATGACTTGTATCCTTATAGATTTTACTTAATTCCCTGTATATTTTAGAAATGAGGCCTTTATTAGAGACACTGCTTGTAAATATTCTTTTCCAATTTCCCACTTCCCTCTTAATCTTGGTTACATTGGCTTTGTTTGTATAGAAATTTTTCAATTTAATATAATCAAGATTATCCATTTTGCATTTTACAATAAAGGAAAATTCTTAACTAAACAATCATAGGAAAACATAGAGGCCATAAGTTATATTACTGTACAGAAAGAATTACAAATATTAGGAATTCAGAGAGGTATGGGGAAACTAAATACAATCATGAGGATAAGGAGTAGGAAATGGACATGTGATATCTGGGAATCCAAGATGAGGGAAATCCCTCTATTAATGCAAGTCAGTCCCTTCTATTCAATACATACAGTTGCCTTGAGCACTGAGAAGTTAAGTAAGGGTCTCAAATATAGTATGTGTCAAAAGTGGGACTTAAACTGAGGAGCTCCTGGCTTTGAACTCAAAGCAAAAAGTCAGTAAAGGCCCCAAATAATATATAATAAAAGCACTTTCTTAATCACAGTGAGATGAACAACTCATTCAGTCATTCAACCAGGTCTGACTTACGTGACCTCATGGACTTTTGTCCATAGGGTTTTCTTGGTAAAGATGCTTGAGTACTTCGCCATATCTGGCACACACACACAAAAAAATACCATCAGTGTGTACTGCTGTGACCCAAAAGAATTTTGACAAAGGGCAGTTTGTTTCATATATATCAGAGGCTAACTTTCTATCAGTCCTAGGTCCCTTATCTCTATTGTAAACCCTGCTAGAACCAGAGACTTTCTCAGGGAGAAAATTTGATTCTCCACCCCCTCTTATCCTTTGTTGTCTTTGGATTATTCAGTGGTTCTCAACCTTCCTAATGCTGCAGCACTTGAATTCATATCCTCATGTTGTGGTGACACCTACCCATAAAATTATTTTTGTTGCTATTTCATAACTGTAATTTTGCTACTGTTATAAATTTATACGATATGCATGATGTATTTTCACTGTTACAAACTGAACATAACCCACAGGTTGAGAACCACTGGATTAGAGTAAGTCTGTATAAGTACAATAATATGCAATAACCTATGAAAAATGTGTAAAATTATAATTATTAAACTATACCACCATGAATTTTGAAGTGATACAGCATACTAACCTATTAGCTATGAAAGCCTAGACTTTCCCTGAAGACTTATATTTTTCAAACTGTTTAAGAATTGGGCTATATGGACTTTATTAAGATTTGTTAGAACAAGGCACTAGTGAAGGCATTCAGAAAGATAATGCTTGATACTCCACAAATCACTAGAGAATTATTCAGAATTAGGGCTGAGGACAAAGATACCAAAAGCACCCCAGTTGATTTTCAAGGAATAGCAAATCTTTAATAGAATAGAGATTATATTGGGGAAATAATCAGTTCTCCACACCCACCCCATTCGATGAATCACAGGAAGTAAGGCAGATAATAGAATACTTTAAAATGTAATTCAAAGTATCAAAGGTATAATTTATACCTTGGTATGACCCTGTGAAACATAAAGGAGTTCTCCATGGTAGAACTAAAAGGGTAATTTTCTATTGGTTGTCTAAAGATTGACGACCTCTTTGGTAGCTTTTGGTGCTTAGCATATCATCTTTCACATAGTCAACATTTTATACAAACATGTTGACTGACAGACTTTAAAAAGCTAATCCTAGCAATTCTAAGATGTCTTTCAAGACCAAGAGTAGATTTGGGGAGGGTGTCTGTACTACAAAGCCATGAGGGAAGAAGGGATTTTCCTCTTTCTCCTTTCCCTGCTCATCACTCACTATTTTTTTTTTTAGGATAAGAACTGAAGTTTATTCTCTTCCCCGGGAGAAGAGGGCAATCTACCCCATGCCTGAACATGGAGGAGAGGTCATGTTTCAAAGGGTAGAACCAGAATTTATAACTTAACTTAGTCAGGCCCCCTTTCCCAACTGTTTCCTCTCTCATTGGTGGAGAGGCACACCTCACCAAATTCTTCCCTACTGGGACAGCAAGAGAAGAGAGGTGGGGAGGGTCCCACCAAGGCGGGAAAACAGACAAAGGAAGGTAAAAGTGATTGACAGCAGCCATGGAAGGGGGGGTGGGAAGGGAAGGGAAGGTTAACAATCCCAGATTGAGAAGTTTTCACTCATTCCACACAGTAATATATGTGCCAACCACCACAAAAGTGATGCAGCATGTCCCAAAAGTCTTAGTGCAGTTTTAAGTTATTGGAGCATGAAAGACTTCTGAACCTCCCTGTATTTCAAAATGTCACTGGATGTGTGATCTAATGAATGTAGGCACTATCACTAATACCCATTCCCACCTTCTAGGACCACGCAGTCCTTATCCACATCTCGCTGTAAATCCTCCAAAGAGGGCATTATGGAGCATCTCTCAGTGTTCTATGGATACCTGTGCAATCTGCATTCTGTCCTTCTATCCTTACTTGTCACGACTCTTTGTCTCTCTCATTATGACAGTATGATCTCCTTTTCTTAGGTGATTTGTTTTCAAGACTCCTTTGCATACAAGTCACCATTGATAACATGCTGCTGCCTACTTAGGCTCACCACACCCTTTGGATAAACCACAATGGTGATTTTTCAAAGACTGCAGCTTTTCATTATTCATAGACCTATAATTTCTCCAGAAGAATATCAGTGTTAAAATATGGACTCTGAGGTCAGAAAGTAGCTTGGGGTCACTGAAAATGCTGGAGGGTTTCCTAAATGTGACTTCACTCTCTTGCTTCCTTTAATAGCAATAATGATAATAATATTCATATACTGTTTTAAGGCTTGCAAAAGACTGTGCATGCTCTCTCATTTGATCCTCACAACCAATGTATGATGTGGATGCTATTATTATCCCTATTTTGCAGATGAGGAACTGAGGCTGATAGAAGGTAAATGATATGCCCAAGGTCACATAGCTAGTAAACTTAGTCTGAAATAGGCTTTGATCTCAATTATTCTTGACTACTAGTCCAGTGTTTTCATCCTCTGCGCTATCATTCTAGGCACAGCTCATTGGCCATTTGAAGTGGCTGACCACTGGTGATATCCTTAGGAAAGTCACTGCATCTCCGTCTGCTGCAGTGCTTCCTCCATTTCCAATATACATCCTGATTCTTTCTTTTTTTTTGTTTTTTTTTGTTTTTTTAAATTTGTTTTCTTGTTTA
>CM053594.1:204416667-204448011 GCA_028646575.1 Pseudocheirus occidentalis
TCTGTCTCTCTCTCTCTCTCTCTCTCTCTCTCTCTCTCTCTCTCTCTCTCTCTCTCTCTCTCTCTCTCTCTCTCTCTCTCTTCACTTGAGGGGATGCCATGTCATTCAATCAACTTCAACTTATATTTATAGTGAAAACAACTTCTCCACCCAGGCATGTATCCTTACCACTCAATTCAAACTTCAATCTCCTCTCTACAAGGTTCCAGGGATCTCTTTATGACTAAATATTTACAATGCCATTGTCTCATTTCATTCTTGTTGATCTCTCTGCAGCATCTAACACTGCTGATCGCCCTATCTTGGCTATGCTCAAGCCCTTGGGTTTTCATAACACTGCTCTATTGCCGTTCCCTTCCTACCTTTCTTTTTGGGTCTCCTTTGTAGGATCATCATCCACAACCTGCCCTTTTATCTGGGTTTACCCTAGGGCTCTGAAGTGTCTCACCATTCCTCCTTTTTTTTCCTTTTCTTTCTGTGATTTCAATCAGCAAACATGGATTTGATTATCAGCTTCATGCAGATTACTCTCATATCTAGATATCCAGCCTTCACCTGTTTCCTGAACATCCCCATGTGTCAGCAGGACATTTTATCTGGATGTACCATAGGCATCCCAAACTACACATGTTCTAAATTGACCTCATTTTATTGTTCCTTCTACCCATCTTCCTCCGAATTTGTATATTTCCAACAAGGGCATCACCGTTCTTCCGGTCTCCTAGGTTCACAACCTATTAATCATTCCCAACCCTTCAACACATCCCACATACAAACAGCTGCCAAGGTCTAGTCAAGCCTATGTCTTGCGTATCTCTTGAATCTGTTTCTCCTTATCACTGGTCCCAGAGCCATTCAGGTTCAGTACTTTATCACCTCATACATGGTCTATTGCAATCACTCCTAATTTGTTTGCCAGCATCTCACTTCTCCAAGTCTTCTGCCACCCAGCTGCAGTTGATATTCCTAAAACTCAGACATTACCATGCAGTTGCTCTGCTCTTGAAGTTCCAGTGTCTGTGGGATATGGAAAAATATAAAATATTCCCTCAGACATTTAAAGTTCTTTACAACCTTACTCTAGTCCATCATTCTAGGGTTATTTGGACTTAGAGTCAGAAAGACCTGAGTTCAAATATGACTGTGGCTCTGGGCAAGTCACTTAACCTCTTTCTGCCTCTGTTCCCCTGTAGAATGGAAATATTAATAAAACCCACCACTCAGGATTGTTGTGAGAATAAAACGATATGATGTTTGCTAAGTCCTCTGCAAACAAGGTGCTGTGCAATGAAAGATAACATCATTACCTCTCACCTACTTCAGACTTTGCTTATTTGCACAAATTTTTATCTCTTCACACAGGCTGTCCTTAATGCTCAAAACACTCATCTCTGCCTTTTATAATCCCGGGATCCCTTCAAGGCCCAGAACAATTACCGCCTCCTACATGAGGCCCTTCTTGACCTCCCTAATTATCAGTGCCTACACACACGCGCACACACACATGCACACACGCACACACATGCACACATACACATAAACACATGCACACACGCACACACATACACACACATGCACACACGCACACACACACACCTGAAATTTCTCTATATTTTATGTATAATTTGTATTTTGATTTCTGTGAACATCTTATGTAACTCAGGGAGACTATATGCTCCTTAATAGTAAAAACTGTCTCATTTTGTTATATATAACCTCAGGTTGTAGCAAATTATTGCTTGATTCTTTGCATAAGTACTTACTTATAAGACTGATCTAGCAACGTGGGAGAACTGTATGTAACAGTAAGATATTGAGTACTAAAATACTAACAATACATCCCAGTTCAGGCCCCCCAAAAGTTGTCACCTTAAATATCTATGTATTTTTACTGACAAAAACTTAGTTTTGATATAGTTCTTTACACAATTCAGTTCTGCTGAATTTTTTCATGAAAAAGTTCCTTTTATTAATACCACAGCAAAAAACCCATTTATTATAGTGTATTCCTAACCAAAAGATTTAAATGTTTTACATTTTCAATTCCAACAGTGTCCATAAACTACATTTTCCAATCTAGCATAGATGGGAACCATTAGTAACAACAAATTCATTTCAATTATTAGTCCAGAGAGCAATAAAAAAGTGACTCCTGTGAGGTCTGAGAGCTAAAAGCAATAACTATGTTATTTTATGACAGCCCTTTATGATTATATGAAGATATTAAGTCAACTGGAAGATACAGAATATATACATATATATATATATATATCTCTGCTATATTGTATTAGCATTCTCAAAGGTTTATGTGGATCTGACAATTATGGGTAATACTATTCTATTTAATGATGTGTTTGAAAATGGAAAATATTAAGAAAGTCATTGAAAGAATACTATAGGTTCCTTTGCTGGCACATTTTTTTTCTCTGATTAATGTGTATCGCATCAATAAAAGTGAAGATAAAAAGTAATCATTTCAACATCAAAGTGTAAGTTTTGTTTTAGAATACATGGAGCATAATGAATACAGTTTGCCTAGATGGTGGGCACATTTTTATCTCCTAATGATAAGTTAAATCAAATAAATTTTCCAATTAGCTACAGTTATATAACTAGAGCTATGTATGAATAACTTCAGGCCTTATTGAGTATTTCAGATTGTTCTTCACACTGCTGCCAAATTAATCTTCCTAGTGAATAGATCTTATCTGATTACATCACATCTCTGATTAAAGGACTTCAATAGTTTCCCCTGTTTCCTAACAAATAAAGTTCAACCTCTTCATGTAGGCAGTCAAGACAATTCATCATCTTGAAAAAAAAAAAGCTATTTTTACAAATTACTTACACTATTCCTCGTTCCCCACTCCATATGCTATCTTCGTCTCCAACTCTTGAACATGTGTCACATATTCCACTTCCACATCCTTCCTATTTTCTATCTAGAATGTTCTAGGTCTTGGATTTCTGTCTCTAACCAGTAAAATCCTTATCCATGCTTTAAGCCCAACTTAAATGTCACTTCCATGAACCCTTGCTTGATCTCTGAGTTAGAAATGATCTTTACTCCTTAGACCCTCGTGAAGCACTTCGCATGGTTTTTTCCTTGTTCACTTACCATTTGTCACGTATTGTAGTCTGTTTTGCATGTGTCATCTCCTCTATGACCGCTAGGTGACGCAGTTGATAGAGTGCCTAACCTGGAGTCAGTTCAAACCTGGCTTCAGACCCTGAAGCCTTATTAGATGTGTGACCCTGCGCAAGTCACTTAACCCTGCTTGCCTCAGTTCCCTCATCTGTAAAATGATCTGGAAAAGGAAATGGCAAACCACTCTAGTATCTTTGCCAAGAAAACCCCAAATGGAGGTCATGAAGAATTAAGCATGAATGAAAAATGACTGAGTAACATCTCCTCTAGGAGATTCTAAGTGCCTTGAGAGCAAGAGTAATCATATTTCTTTGAATATCTCCAAGAACTTCCCATAGCAACTTCTACATACTTCATGAGCTTCTGTACCCAAAAAACTTTATCATCTGGCAGTCAACCTGCTGGTTACAAATCTCCCTGAACTCAGCTGCACTAGTCTTTGGGCAGGGGGAGATGGGGGGGGGGGGAGCGAATATATGCCAGGTTTTTCCAGCTTGGTCCATGGTCCACCGGAACCTCTGATCTTTTGGCATAAAGATACAATATAGGATGGTCCATCAATGTCAGAATTTGGCAAAAATGTTCAACATATTAAACATGTAATATGAGGCAGCTAAGTGCAGGAAGACTCATACTAGCTATGCGATCCTGGATGATTCACTTAACCTGTTCCCTCATTTGCAAAATTGAGGTAATTGTAGCATCTACCTCCCAGGGCTGTTGTGAGGATCAGATGATACACTTGTGAAGCACTTAGCACAGTACTTAGCACATAATAGGCTAATTTTCTTCTTTCCATTTAATATAAATGCTGTCGAGCTTGAAGTTGAAGAAAGTTAATCCCCTAAAAATAATTTATGTTGGTATAAAATTTCCCATAATGGTAACAGCTCATTGATTGTTCTCACTGAATTTCTTTTCATCATTCAGTGTTGATTTCAAAGTAAAGATGTAAATAGATGTGTTTCCTAAGTAAACTATGCAGAACTAAAGCTTATTTCCATGGAATTTTATCAATAGTAGGAATAACTCCATTTGCATTTTGTCATAATCAGCTAAAGGAGATGTTTTTCATTCTTGAGGAGCATTCACAACCCTGTAATCTGAATGCCGACCAAGCCTGGGACTGGTTCCATTTTTTCCACTATCTAGTTTTTTGGGTAAATCATTTACTTTTTCTGGATCTCATGATCCTCTTCTTCAAGATGAATGGGTTAGACAAGATAATTTCAAATGGACCTTCTTGCTCCAACATTCTAAATATCTAAACCTTCATGCTTTTTGTCAATATAGGAAATTGTTCTGACATTTGGAAAAACAAACCAAAAATACCCATCCACACCAACATATGTATACCTTAGTTGAACTAAGACCTAATAGAGAATAGAGAAGCTTGTTTTAGGGAGTGGTACTGTGGTTGTTGTGGAATGTCTCTGAAATTTCTTTGAAAAATAAAGGCATTAAAAATCGAGAATTTTGTGACTGTGTGGTACGTAGCGCTATGCAGAGTGCTTGACCTATATCATTCCAAAAAGGGGTATATCATCTTTTTGTAAAAAAAAATATTTCCAGCTGCAATATCTCAAATTCTCATAATTTGAAAGCATTTACTTTGATCTGACCTTTCTTTTGCTGCAATTCAAAGCTTCTTCCTCTTTTATCATCAGCAAAAAGAAAGCTCACAAACCACCTTTTTATATAGTAAGTTCTCTCAGCATTTTGTGTCCATATTTCTTCATTTTGAGGTCATTATCAATACCGTAAAAAGTCAGAAAAGTATAGAACCTTTGAGTTGGAATGAATTATAGAGGATCAGTCCACACACCAATCTCTGCTATAGCATTTATGATAGATAAAGAAATAGCTTTTTAAGAATTCAAATGACAAGAGGCCTACTACTTTATGTGATGGATTGTTCCATTTGGGGAATTAGAAAAATGTTTCTTATTATTAGTCAAAACCTGAATCCTTGTGACTTTTCACATTGGTCCTAGTTCTATTTTTTATGCCAATAATCTAATTATGATTCCTCCTAATAGCCCTACAAATATTTAAAGTCAACCCTGAGGTTGCACATTACAACTTGAACATTCTTTTTCCCTTTCATTTTTCCTACCTTCTTCCTAGACCTTTTATTTTTCTGGTCACCATCCCCTGGATATTATCAAGTTAGTCAATAAATATTGCACCCAGAACTAAACTCAATATTCTACACATAGCCTAAACCAATAGAGGTTAGAGCAGGAGCATAATTTTATATCAGGACACTAAACTGTTAATGCACCATAAGTTTAAACATGGAGATATATGTTTCTCTAAGGTGTTCATCAATGTCAAGGAAGTTGTCCCACACAGAATTCAATTGGAAAGATTTACTAATGATGATAATGGTCTCCAAATGCCAGCAGGTTGCAACATGTTACAAACAAGAAAGGGAAACATAACAAAGGATATCATTAGATAACTATATGGGTGAAATTGGAAATGAATCAATATCAAGGCAAAAGTGGTGGATTACGAATGCACATTGCACATGTGCTCCATTGACGTCCCTGCGCAGTACAGAAAGGGCTGACATGTATGGGTTACAATTGCTTCATTGGAAGAAATATGCTCATTGGTGAGAATATAAATACATTTGTGTATGTGAGCACATATAGACATGTTTATATACATGGTATATTTGCCAAGAATAGTGACTAAACTTGAGATTTCATTGGCGTAGGAAATTCCCAGTGAGAAAACACTCCCCACCAATGCAGGTCAGCATGTTCTCTGTAGTTTATAATCAAAAAGGATTACCCAGACAATTGAGGGTTTAACTCATATGTCCTGTGTTGTACGTGCATGTGATGTGACTGAAAAAAGGCTAAACATACATCTTTCTGATTCTGAGACCAGCTGTCTATCCACTAGGCTATGCTGCCTTTCACTATATATGCATGTATGGAAAATAAGAATATCTAACATTTATATAGTGCTCACTATGTGCCAAGCAATTTACAATTATTATCTCAGTGGATACTCACAACAACTCTGGGAGGTAGGTGCTATTATTATCCTCATTTTATAGATGAGGAAACTAAGGTAGAAGTAAGTGACTTACCCATAAGATACCCAGGGTCACACAGCTAGAAAATGTTTAAGGTTAGATCTACATGCATATATGTAATTTTATATGTATGTGTGTATGTATGTATGTATGTACGTGTGCATTTATGGGATGTACTCCATGCATGGCATTGTTTCTACATGTGCATATGTATGAGCACGTGTGTTTGCATACACGTACATATATGTGCCCATGTGGGCATGTGTGTAAGGACTTATTCTGCATGTGTGTATATCCAGCTTCATAAACTTACTAACTGTGTGATCCGAGGCAAGTCATTTGACTGCTATTTGCCTCAGTTTTTTCATCTGTAAAAGGGGGATAACAAAAGTACCTAACTCCTAGGGTGGCTGTGAGGATCCAATGAGGTAATAACCATCAAGTGCTTGGCACAAAGTGGGCCCTATAGAAATATTAGCTATTCTTGTTCCTATTTATTTATCGCTTTCTATACATTATATATAAATAAATACAGTCATTTATAAATATGAAAATGCAGTCATCCAAACATCTCAGACCAATGCTGCAAGAGAACGATGAGCTGGGCCTAGAATTAAGTAGGATGAGGTACTAAGCGGGATAACACTTAGGAAAATGGGTATAACTCTCAATAGTCACAACTTGCTTATTTCTATAAAAACTCTCCCAGAGAAGGGAGGTAAAGAGGAGGAAGTGGTAAGGACACTGAGACAAGATGGTGAAGTCTGGAGAAATATGCATGAAGAATATAAGATAGCCATGGGACATTGCCAACAATTTACAATTTGCAAGCAAAAGGAGCATGTAAGACCTCTTCGAGGATACGCGTGATTGGAAAATGAGGTGGAACAGAACGAGTGGGAGGTAAAAGGTAGAAAGTTCAAGAGTGACTTTGGTACACTGTGAGATATTAAAAGAACAGGACATAGAGTTGTAGCACTGTGGATGAATCCTCAATGGAGGACTTACGGTAAAAAGCAGATGAGATTACACAGGACAAGCAAAAATGCAATCTGCACTAGAGGAAGGGTTATCCATACTAATGAGCTAAAGGAGATAAGAAATATCATATTAACTTCCTTTAGAACACTGGCCCAATTTGAAATTGGGGGCAACTAAAACCCAAGGGCCTTTTTCACATAAACTGCTTTCAAGCAACGTCCTATCTTTGTCTAATCGTGCAATTGTATAAGACTTTTGGAATACATGCAGGAAAGGAATTATTTTTAAATGGTAGCTTTTACATGGATTGCTATTATTTTAGTTCATCTTCAAATTCTAGTCATTTTAATCTTGATTCTTTTATCTTATAAGATAGAGAGAAAAATATAAGCTATATGTGTCAACTTTTTAATTATCCACTAATTTGATAAGTATGCTTTCTGTATCTTCAGCCAAATTGCTAGTAAATACCATGATCAGGACATGGCCAAAAAAGGGGCCAATGACACATTCAACTTAGCTCAACTTAACCACTGTAGGACTCCTTCCAAGTTGGCATATGCATGTCAATTAATTAATTAATTAACCAATTAATTAATTAGTATTGGGTATGTAATAATACTTTGGGTATGGATGCTCAACTATGAATTCCCCTAGACTTATTATATTCTATCCCAAATTGTTTATATCTTGTCCATAAGGACATTCTCAAAAACTACAACAAATCCATTATGAAAAGATACTCTGTCCAAAAAGCTCTATGTACTTGATCTTCCAATCTAGTAAATCTACCGATAAGGGAAATAAGATTAGTTTGGCATGTTTTTAGTTCATCTGTGCTTGTTCCTAATTATAACCTGGTTTTCTACTAAAGGCTCACAAGTCATCTAATAAATACAGCATTCTTTAATTTGAATTTAGTATGGGATCAGTGTAAAGACTATATACATTACATTTTTTTAGACTGGGTCTCCTTATATTGTTGAAACCAGAAATGCAGTAGCCACTCATGAGCCCAATCTTATCACTGCTCGGCAGGGAAGCTTTGACACATTTCCTTTCTTACTTGGACCAATCCATCTCTCCTTAGGCAGCTTTGCTGGCTGCATTCACAGGGACTCACTGTATTGGTGTCAAATGTAGTGTGGATGTCCAATAGGTTTTAGCTCTACTTCAATTCAGAATCACTAAGCCTGCTTGATTCCCCTAGCCTCAAGTCTTTCCAGTAACAGGTAGTGTACCACCATGTCTGGCATTCTATACATTCTAGAAGCCACTTTTTAAAATTGGTAGATGTGTCCATTTTCATTCTCTTGGTCTTCTTTCATTAGTCATGCAGTAGAAATGGCGCTGAAACCTGGGAGTCAGGAGAGAGAGCTTCAAATACTGGTTCTGATACTTAAATGGCAAAGGCAGATCGCTTAACCACTCTGCACCATCAATTTTTTAGTCTTGTGGTCACCTCTTTGCTCTTTTTTGAGAATCACACCCTCTTTTCTGGGTACCATATTGGATCTACTAGTCTTATTGCTAACAATCGGCTCTTTCCTGGGCTTCAGTTTTCTGGACCAGTTGCTGCTATCTGCTTCAATATACTTGAGTACAGTGGCCTCTGACTAGCAAGGATAAGGGAATGTGCTTTTAGTGAAAAGTCAAAGTTCTGAACTTAATCACTGTATGGCCTCTGCTTCAGTCAAATTGGACCAACTTGGATCTCAGTCTATTAAAGACCTTAGCTTAAAAAGGCCAAGGTCTCCCACTTCAGCCTAGGCTATCTCTAGCTGTCATGATGCATATATGCCCACTGAACCCAGAGGAGAAAGTGAGGCTGGTGACTTTGCACAGCCCTCCCTCATCTAAATCCAATTCACTTGCATGTCATGGCATAACCTACCTGATGTAGGTAGATGCCTTCTTCAAGAATGAAGGACAAACAGCAACCACTACTCAGCCAGACAGCCAAAAAAGCTTATGAAATGTCACAGCATAAGATTAATTTGAATTCCCTTTGTCTGATGCTGATTCAAGGTGCTTGGTTCCAAACAGCTATCTTAGTTGAGGTTAGTAAATTCCTTGTTAAATCTCCAGTTGTTAACCTATGTCTTCAAAATCCATTTCTGGGATCCTAATACCCACCAATAAATTACTTACATGTGATTGAGAAATTGGGGTGTTAAGACCTACCTAGCTCACAAGATCTTCTATAGCAGTCAATAGTTAATAATCAACAAACATTTATTAACCATCTATTATGTGGTATGCACTGTGCTAAGCAATAGAACAAAGAAACAAAGAAAGACAAGTCTTGCCCTCAAGGAGCTTACAATCTAATGGGGGATGACAACTGGGGAAGGTACTTTGTGGGGCATGGTAGTGAAGTGTGTACCAGAGTAATGCAGAGATGTTTCAGAGTAATGCAAACAAGTGAAAAAATGAGAAGTTCTGAGATGAGCTCTCTCCTCAAATTGAGGTTTTGGAGTTCAAATGGTGGTTTGGGCTCTGTGCTTTAGGCTAGAGGGTAATGATGAGGTAAAGAACCAAAACTGTGGGGATTCTGCAGGATGATAAAATTTTCCTTAATGAGATTGCTGGGGGCTTGGTGGAAAAGTCAGAGATTTCCCAGTTGGGACTGGCCTGTAAATGAAGCTAGGAGCAAGAAGGGAGGCTAAGAGGAGCAATAAGTACAAAGTACACTTTCCTGCCATTATTAAGGATATCTGTCAGCAACAAAATCAGTGATCCTTTTAAAAACTGCATTCTGACTAGTTCAAACCTTCCTGCTATCCCTAAAAATCTATAAATCTCATAATGCTATACAAATGTGAGCTATCATTAGAGATATATTTCAGGTGTCTTTTTTTCCTTTTTCATATCAAGCCATTTATTTATAAGAGTATCAAAAGAAATGTGGAGTAGTCGATGTATCTGAGCCTTAGCAGGTTTTCTAACTCTCCTACTCCAGTTGGACAGAACCTCTAACTATCCCTCAATAATTGCCACAGGAAAGGTAGCCAAGATGGCAGAGTAGTAGGAAGCAAAGGAGTTGAGCTTCCATCTAGAAAATGACTCCAAACAGAAGCAGAAAATATGTGCCCTGATGGGGATAATCTGAAAAAGTCCTAATGAGTCCTTTGTCTGAGCCAGTTTGGCATAGGGAGGCAGAGGGGTCTGTTGACATTGGGGTTTGGGTGGGATAGTGCTCCCATGGAGTACTGTAGAGTCCAAGGTATGTACCAGAAGAAGTTATGAACTAGGGCAAGAGGAAGTCCCAGACCCATTCTGGGGAGTCCCCCTGCCAATACCAGGATAATGCAATACCAAGTGCCAGCTGCCAGCTTTGTCACCCATACCCAGTTCTGAGCCACAAATCCAAGGTGGATTTAGAAGGGCAGCTATGACCAGAAGTGGCATTCTTGGGCAGAGAGGCCCTGGGCAATATGCTAAGAAAGGAGCAAGTTTAAAAACAAATAGCAGGATTTAGGCTCAAACTCCAGGAGCAAAAAAGGATTTCATTTCTAGTTTCTAGCCTATCCTGAAGAGGAATAACCAACACAACTATTCCAGACCAAAAGGGAGCCTACTGTTCAGTTACTCTGAACCAACAGGACTTCCAAGCTGGCTGGAAGGAGTTCAGTCCAGTATCATTCAAGTATTACTCAGACCAGAAACCAGGTCAAGAACTTGCAGAGTTCAGAGCTGAGGAGCAGCAAGCAGACTTTACCTTGGACCAGATCACTTTGGGAACACTCAAAATGTGCAGATTCCCAGACTGTCCTTGAGATCCTAGAATAGCACAAGACTCAATATCTCAATAACACAGCAACATGCAAGCGCTGATCTTCCTTTTAGAAGCATGGCAGAACCAGGCATAATATGAAGTCTAGAGTTGGAAAATAGGCTGGGAAGATGGGCAAACAAACAAACAAACAAAAGAATCCCACCATGAAAAGCTATTGTAGTGGCTGGTATGCTCAAGACACAAAGGTGGTAGAAGAGAATGACCACAAAGCATCTCCAAGCCTCAGAAAAACACTGCCTGGGCACAAACTCATCTAGAATTCCTAGAAGAAATCAAACAAGAGTTTTTAAAAAGAATTTTAAAAAATACTTTTATTAATAAATGAAAGGAGAACACGTGGAGGAAATTAGAAAAGAAATGAGAATCATGCAAGAAAGAATTGGAAAAGGAATTAACAGCTTGAGACAAGCAGTACAAAACCTTGGTCAAGCCACAAACTCATTCCAAATTAGAATGGACTAAATCAAAGAGTGACTCTATGAAATGACAAAAAAAATATCAAAACAAAGTCAAAAGATTGAAAAAAATCATTGAACTACCTGAAAGCCATGACCAAAAAATAAGCCTGCACACACAATTTCACAAAACCTTAAAAGTAACCTACCCAGATCTCTGAGAACCAGTGGACAAAGTGAAAATAGAAAGAATCCAGTTGTCACTTTCTGAATATAACTAGGGCAAATTTCAAAAATGAAAGCTCCTGGAACATCATGACATGGAGGATTTCCAAGCATTCCTGATGAAAAGACCACAGCTTCATAGAAATTTTGAAGTTCAGGGAAGCTAGTTGGTGCAGTAAATAGAGCACCGGCGCTGCAGTCAGGAGGACCTGAGTTTAAATCCAGCCTCAGACACTTAACTAGCTGTGTGACCTTGGACAAGTCACTTAGCCCCAATTGCCCTGTCTTCTCCCCTCCAAAAACAAAAAAAGAAGTTTTTGAAGTTCAAAAACAGGGTTTAGTTAAGAGAAATATAAAAGGGAAACGTGAGCAGTGATAATTGACTAAACAAGAACAAACTGCTTACTTTCTAATATAAGAAGATGATACATGTGGCCCTTGCAAGTCCTGTCATCATCAAGGGTCATGGATGGACTGTAATTAGAAAAAAATCTAGGAAAGGTTCTATTAAGTCTTGGCAATTTTAAGACTGAGAAGAGAAAGAGAAATACACTGGGAGTGCTGAAGGGGAAGGGAAAGGAAGTTTAGGGAAATTTATCCCACATAAATTAAGGTACACATGTGAATACACACAAAAACAAGTAATAAGGGCTGGAGGGAGAGGTTGATACTTCAACTTCACTCTTAATCGGAGCATGAAAGGAAGGCAGAACACCCACAGAGTTGATCACAGAAATGCATTTCATTCAACAGAGAATACGGGCTTGTGGAAATCAGAGAAAGGTTACATTAAGGAATCCTAAGTGTGGATATACAAAACTATAGTTCTTTGGGGGTGGTAAACAATGGAAATCTGAGGGAGTTCCCATAAATTAAGGAATGGATAAAATAAGGCATATGAATGTGATGGAATGTAATTATGTCATATGTAAATATGACAAAGGGGATATTTTCAGGGATACATGGGAAAACTTTTAAGAACTGATGCAGAATAGTGAACAAAACTTGGAGAACTGTTTATACAATGACAACAATATAGTAAAGGCAAACAACTTTGAAAGCTTCAGCATAACACCCAACCGAGATTCCAGAGGTATAGTGATAAAAATATGCTACCCACCTCTTGAGAGACAGGCAAAGGACCCAGGGCAGAATGAGAAAATTTTAATTTTTGGATATGGCCAATGTGGAAATTTGTTTTGATTGACTATACTTGTTTGTAACAGAGTTTGCTCTTCTTTAGTTCTCAAAAATTGGGGGCATTGGAGTAGAAGAATAAGAAGGCAAATTTTTGCTGATTGGAAAAAAAATAAAGATAATTTTAACACAGTCACCATAATTTGTCCCTTCTTCCCATGATTAGTAACAAAATTCTATAATATTCCGCTACTAATGATTTATTTTTGTTGTTGCATTGAGTATCAGATGCCAACATTTCTTCACAATGTCCTGATTTACCCTCCACAGGCAAAGCCTTATACATATTATATATGTCCAGGAATACAGTTTCTTCTTTTCTCTTTTGTTTTGTATTTTCCCACTATTCCTAGGAAAATCTGCTTCTTTATATCTACTTAATTCTCCAGTCTCTGTCATACTAACCTGCTTACCTGCTGTGAGCTGTTGGTAATTAACAAGGTGTCAATCAGTCTTCTAAAATACAATCTTGTGCAACAACTGATAGAACAGGCAACCAAACTACACAGTAATATGCTTGCTAGCTCAATTACATGCCCCATTGCCAGTTCTCACAGCTCTAAGATGCATCTGCTCCTAGGCACAATTCTGGAAGCAGGAATCAAAACTAGTTTACCAGCTTCCTTGTTCAATATTCTTTCCACTGTATCATGATACTCTCTAACTATGATAACTACAGTAGGTAACCTCTACAATATTTTTTAGTTCTATGATTCCATAAAACAGAAGCTAAAGAATTCGGTTGTTTAGGGAATGAATAAAAATGCATTTTGTTAGAAGAGAATGTTCTATAGTGTGTGAAATGCTGTAAGTTTAGTTAGGTTCATGGTCATTCAATATTCAAGAAGAACTGTTATAAATGATTACACAGGTTTAGAATGGGAGTGGTGGTGGAAAAAAAAACTCTTTAGCCTTCAGTCATGCATTATGCATGACTGAATAATGAGTATCTTCAATAGCAGAATTAACAGAAGGATGCTACACAATTGATCCATTATGCTATATCTAAGCCCACAACTCTACTGCCTTTTACTTTTCATATTTTCTCTTTTAAAAGGTTTTTTTATATATACAGAGAGGGCAGTTAGCATGTTTCTACTGTTTGCAGTAAAGCAAAATACATAGAAGCAATCCAAATTAAATAAATCATAAATGGGAAAATTTGAGCTGCCTGCTCTGTGATTCTTTTATTTGTAAGAGGGAAAGTAAGGGTCCACCTCAATCAAGTGATCCCATGAGTTTACTCTTTGTAAGTTATTAAATTGCAATAATTGAAGAATTCACCAAGTTGTATTCAAACCACTTTTTTAACTTGTGACTTTATATATGATCTCTATTTTCATTGCCATAGGGAAATTCTAGTGAGAAAACTCCCTTTCCCATTTCTAGTCATCACCTTCTCTGTATCTTAGAGACTTACAAAGCTTTGTAAGAGCACAGAGAAATTAAATGACTTCCACAGGGTCATACAACTGGAATATATCAGAGGTAGGATTTGAATCCAGATCTGGCTAGCTTTGAGGCTACATCTTTGTCCTCTCGATCTTGAATATCAATAACTCAATGCTGAAATATTTTTCTAACATTAGAATTTCATTTGATTACATAGTTTTAATATAAGAGAATTTTTTCTCGTCCATACCTGTGATTGTAGGGAATTACTTCTAGTAACACAGATCAGTAAGTTATCCACAATTTATAATCTTTGGGAGTTGTCTGGGACACTGAGTGGTTATCTGATTTGTCCCTGGTCACACAGCTGGTATGCGTCAGTCAGGACTCGAACTCAGTTCTGACTGCTCAATTAGCCTCACCTTCTACTGCATTATACTGTCCCTCTACATGAGAATAGAGAGGAAAATTATTTTAAAAGGGAAGAAAATGCCACACATTTTAGAAATGAAATAATTCAAAATCTTAGAACATTGATCAATAAGCTGGTTTCTGTAATTCTGCTAGTACTTGTATATATGTGATTTCTTAGTGGTTCAGTTTTACGGTCACACAAGCAATTTAGTTTTTAAGACTGGAAACCTGTCATTGGCTGTCATTCTAAAATATTAATCCAGAAAAGGACACTGTATTAAAACACACACAAAAACAACTTTAGACATAAGCAAAAAAAAAAGGTGTAATTGATCAATTTTGCTATTTAAATCAGATTGTGCTTATTTACAGGAGGGGGTGGGGAGTTGAGACTATAACGAAGTCTCCCTTCTTATTCTTCCCAAAGAATTAAGGTTAAAAATTATTTTCCTAAGATCATGTTTAATGCATATTTCATTCAAATTACTAGAAGAATATTTTAATTTGTTCATTAAACTAACAAGATAAATCGGTTTGATGTGATGGCAGGTTCAACGAGTAATTTTCATTTTCATCAAATTTGTGAGTCTTCATTCAGTGAATATAATAAGCAGCTATTCTTGGATTGATTGGCACTGGTAGTTCAGTAAAGGAACAAGGCTAAGAGTCTTTGGACTAAATTGACAAATTCCCACTTGATCTGGGGTCTACATTTTGGGAAGTGAATGGGCAGGGGGGAAAGAGCATCAGAAATTCTAACAAGTTTAATTCAGTTCAATTCAACAAACATTTATTATGTACCTTCTACATACAAAGACAAAAGAAAAAGATGCAATTACTGCCTTCCTGGAACTGAAATTCTAGTTTAAATTTCCTTTGCATATGATTCATAGATGATACTTCACAAAGAATATTGTCTATAAGGCTCCCCTCAGTTGTAAAGTTCTAGGATTCTTGATTACTTCAATTAACATAAGCCTCTCATCTTGTTTGTTGGTGTAACAGGAAAGATCTTTAGTACTCTATGTGACTTCTGAATCTAACTCTCTGTTAACACCCTTTTCAATCTACATTATAAACTACACTGACAGGCAAAAAAAAATGAAAAATAATACACTTCCAGCCTAATAGAAATCAGTACAATAGTTCTGGTAAGTTTTTACTGCTTGGGGAAGCACATTCAAAATACTAGGCAAGCTTCTCCTTTGAATTATAACAACAATATTCCCTTATAGATATTGGGCCATAACTGACCAGACCAGTTTCTACAATGTGCTTGGCTAAAACATCTTCCCTGTCCAGACTGGTTTCTCCATGACTGGCCTTAATCAGATCCATTAATCTTTTGCTTACAGTATTGGTATCAGAAAGACACTGCTAGTGAGTAGTATGACTATAAATCTGGAGCCCTCAAGAATTAATACCTAAGATATCAACCCTGGCTGAAACAGGAACAGAAAGATCTTTAATTTAAGGTATTTGGGAGGTATCAGGCCCCTGCAGACCTGATCAGTAAGTATTTTAAAGAGCCAAATGCTCAACTAGACAGTCAGTCAATCAAAATGAAGTTATTAATTCAGGAACTGGGCTAAGACCTAGAGATGTACAGAAACTGCCCCACACACACACCCCAAAAAGGATGGGAAAGGCCTTGCTTTCAAGGAATTCACAGTCTAATAGAGGAGAAAACATAAAATGAACTATAAACAAAACAGATATATTCAGGATAAATAGGAAATAATCAACAGAGGCAAGGCCCTGGTATTAAGGGGGATCCAGAAAGGCTCCCTGCAGAAAGCGGAATTTAAGATGAGACTTGATGGAAATGAGGAGAAGAAAGAGGCAGAGATAGAAAGAAAGCAAATTCTAGGCAATTCACTAGTTGGGAGATGTAGTGCCTTGTGTGAGGAGTAGAAAGGAGCATGGATGGAGAGTGTCAGTGTGTCAGTGGATTGATGAAGGGGAGTAAGGAGTAAGAAGACTTGAGAAGCAGGAAGAGGCCAGGCAGTCATGAAGTACTGAAAAGGCCAAATAGAGGATTTTAAATTTGATCCTAGAAGTAATCAAGAGTCACTGGAGTTTATTGAATAGGGGAGTTATATGGTCAAATCATTGTTTTAGGAAGATTAGGAAGATTAATCTGACAGGTGAGGATGGAATGAAACAGGGAGAGATTTGAGGCAGGGAAACCAACCAGAAGACGAATCTCTTTTCTGGTTCAACCCCCTTCTTTGTCACTACAACATCATTGATGGTGAAAGTCTCGATCAACTGGTCATTGCTGCATTATATAATGAGCAAAATCCCATCTCCACCTCCCCTAATTCCAGAGATTCAATGCTGTTATATTCAAGCATGGAAACCACCATCCTGTTCTCTCATGCCCATCTACTTCATTCAAATCCTTATAGAGCCCCCATCATCCCTTCCGTCCCCTTCCATCTGCCACCATTTCATAGATAACCAAGTTCACTTAATTCTACATTTCTTTCCTTCACATTCTTTCTATCTCCTAGCATCCATAGAAACCTGACTCCCTGTCTCAAGAAACCTGATACATCCCTATGCAATGAAGACTTTACTTCCCTCTGCATCCTCTGCAGTAATGGGTATTCCTCAGATGTTTGCCACCAGCCTCGGCTGGGAGGAGGAGTATGGTTTCTGCTCTTCTTTCATCTGTAACTGCATCTCCCATAACCATACCCATCCTTTTGCACAGGCTGTCTCCCATGACTAGAATTCACCTGCTCCTGACATCCACTTCTTAGAATCCTTAATTCCTTTCAAAGTGCCACATTTTTACACATAAGGCTCTTCCTGACTCAACTGAAAAATTACTTTGCTTACACTTAGAATTTATAAGTAAATACAAACAGAATGTGAGCTCCTTGAGGACGAGGAATTTGTCTTTTCATTTCTTTTCTTTGTTTATTTTTTGCCTTCCTGGTACACAGGAAAGTTTAAAATAAATGCTTGTTAATTAATTGATTAATGGATTATTCTTCACTACAACTTCCAGGCTCTATCTCTACCACCCTTACTCAATAACATTTCCTTACTTGAGACTTTCTCCATACATCTGCATTACTTTATCTTTCCAGATCCTTGTAGCCATATACTACCCTCCCAATCATTCTTCTTCCTTTCTCAAATTAAGCACTAGTCTTAGTCTTTTTGGTTTAGTCTTCTTAACCAATCTAAACTCTACCCTCATAGTCAAGTTTTCAACAGAGATATCAATGACCCCTTGAATACATCTTGTTTTTCAGTCTCCCAAACTCCCATGATTTACAACTTGTCTCTGTCTCAACTGTTCGCAGTGATGACCATACCTTTGATCTCACTATTACCCATTATTTTACAACCAACATGGACTAGAACCTTGAAATTCCTCCCTCTAATCATAGACTCCTAACTTTCCATCTCCCCCTATAATTCTTTCTTTCATCTTTACTTCAACCTCCAGTTTATTCTCATTCTCCTTATTTTCCCAGTACATCTACCCAACTTTGGCCTCATTTTCTCACCTTCACAGTCAATAGTTATCAATTTGACTGTACCATTTCTTTGATCTCTTGCTCCTTTACTCTATAGTTGCTTTTACTTTGCCAAAACCAAACCTTGAGTTACTCCTACCATCTACCTTCTCTGCTCCTCCTCACGTATAGTTGAATGCTATTGGAGGAAGTCCCATTGCTGTCCTTCTGGGTAAGCTACAAATTTATGCTATGAAATCCCAACTGGGTCCTCACTGCTATATTAAAATCCTTTTATCTTTCCTAATAGACTGCCATATTTCTCATGGTGGATGTTTTGAAATCTTTCTTCCCATCTTAATTAATGCACACCACACTCAGACTTCTCCCACTGAGCAGAGGATTTTATCTTACTGATAAAATAGAGGTGACTAGTCATGAACTTTCTCTTCTCTCCTATTACATATCTCAGAAACCTACATTGACATCCTTCAGATCTTGTTTCAGTCTCTGATGGAGGAATAATACTTCTTCTCACCTAGGGCACCCTTCTAATTATGTTCTTGATCCCATTCTCTTACATCTCTTCCAGGAGCTTGTTCTTTTCATTTTGGTATTTCAAGGCCCTCACAAATTGCATCTAGCTTGCCTTTCCAATATTCTTTTGAAGCATTCACCTTCATACAGCCTAGATTCTGGTCAAATTGGCCTATTGGCTGATCTGTGAATCTGGCATTCCAAATCACATCTCTGTGCCTTTGTACAGGCAGTCATTTCCCTCCCCCTTGCCTCAAATATACTCCCTACTTACTTCTCTTAGTCCAAGCCTATCCCTACCACCCTCCAAACCCCTATTTGGTATCTTTTATGTCCTTCATCAAGGACATTTAATCATCTGTGGACATGCCATATTTCCTAGTATATGGTAAGCTCCTTGAGAGCAGGAATATTTATCATTTTTGTCTTTGTGTACATGTAGTCTAATGGAACGCCTTCACACAGTAGATACCTAATATAGTTGTTGACTTGAATAGGGTGCAATTATATGTTTCTTTCCATAAGAAGCCCCTACCCGCCATTGAATCCTATTAATTCTCTGCCTCAGAAAGCTTCTATCATCAGCACCACGGCTGTAGCCCATAAACTTTGACCTGTGCAAACTTAATCTTTGAGTATGGCCAACGACTCTAACCAGAAAAGCTTCAGAAAGTACATTTTATTCTACTTCCAGACACAGTCAACTCCTAGATCCCTAAACAAGAGAACTTTTTTCCTATAAATAACTAAGTGAATTCAGGTTCTACTGTGAAAGGCCTTCTTAGACTGGTAATTGTTTCCATTTGGTTCACGGTTATCCCTAAAAGCAACTAGAGCTTTGAAGCAACTGCGGATAGAGCATGGGACTTGAATTCAGATCTGACCTCAGGTACTGATTATCTGTTACTCTGGGGAAGTCACTTACCTCAGTTTCCTTAACTGTAATAACAATAGTACCTACCTCCTAGGGCTATTGTGAAAATCAAATAAGATGATATTTTCTTTTATTTGTAATAAAGGAGCTTGGTACAATGCCTGGAACACAGTAGGTACTGCAAAAGAACGCACTCCCTTCTCTTCCTCTTCTATGTGCGATTCTAAGGTGAAAGGTCATCTTGAAGGTCAGAAATTTCTAACCCTACAGCACAAGAGTTGTTGAAGGGACATTTCAGGTTAAACATAGAAATAGATTAAGGAGCTGTTATCTCAGAATAAATAAAAGAACAATTTTGATACTATGAAAAATTATAACACTATTGTTGAGGGAAGGTAGATAATTGGTATACAGCACACTTAATCTAGTGCAATCAGAACTGAACTTCATAAAATGAACAACCTAAACAGACAGCAGCTAAGAGTATATAGACAGTCTAAGGGCAATGGCCTTTCAAATAAAGTGTCTGATATTTCTTATTTCCTGCTAGGCTATAAAAGTTACTGGAAAAGCTGTTCCTGTAATACATCTGCACTTCCTTGTATATCCTCAGCTCAAAAAGAAAAAAAAAGAGGAAGTGAAGAAGTCTGTCAAAAGTTGAAAAAACAAGAGAATTCTACAACATTCTTAAACTTCTGGCTGTAGTCTTCTAGTGATTATCTGTCTTTGCCCTGACCCTTTAAATCCTTAGTTACCAAATGATTTAGAAAAATCTCATATTCAATCTGACTCTTATAGACACATGAGGGGGAAAAATAACATTTAGTAGGTTATGTACATTTTCAAGCTGACCTGAATTAGTATACTATACACTTACATAACCATGTGCCCAAATTTCTGTTTTTGCCAGTCTAGTTCATAGAATCGTAAATTTGAAATTAGAGTCTTTGAAACAATCTTATCCAAATCCATCTTTTTATACATTGGGAAACTGAGTTCCAAGAGGTTAAGTGATTTGCTCAAGATCACACAGATAGAGGATGGGAAATCTGAGATTTGGAACCAAGTTTTCTGATCCCAAATCTAGCACTCTTGACACTGAACCACTCTGATTGCCATTAAACGAGAAATATTAACATTGGATTTGAGAATACTAACTGAAAGAATTTGAGGGTGTCTTTGCCATTATTGTAAATAATAATATAATTAAATAATTAATAAAAACATTTATTAGGAGCTTACAAAGTAAAAATCACTGTCCTAAGCATTAGGTTATAAAGAAAATATGACACAAGATTATGTTAATTTAGAAATGCCATTTATACCCAGTGTACTTGATATGCATTGATGGAACAAAGGATCCTGAGATTCCTCTTAATGATGTTTAGCTGGCTGACTGACTAATAAAGATTTATGCTTACTGGAGCATAGCAACTATTCAGTCACATTCTTTATGATATAAATTAATGATATAAACTAATTATTACTTTTATCCTCAGTTCCCCAAGACCTAATTCTCATATAGTCCATTATTCTCTGCCTCAGAAAGCTTCCATCATCAGCACCACGGCTGGAGTCAGGAGGAGCTGAGTACAAATCCAGCCTCAGACACTTAATACTTACTAGCCATATGACTTTGGGCAAGTCACTTAACCCCAATTGCCCTTCACCCTCAAAAAAAAAAGCAAAAAAAAGTATTTATTAAAGTGCCTAGTCTGTGCCAAGCACTGTACTGAGCTCCAAGGATAAAAAGAAAATAGCAGGTAAGATTTTAGCTAGGATTGAACAGAAGCCAGGTGGTTCAAGAAATGGAGACAAGGAGAGAGAATTCTAGAGGTGGGGAAATTTTGGCCTTCCTGAATCTTCTACCCTTGCATGTTGGAAGGGAAATTCCAGGTTCCAATAACCAGGTTAGGTTCCAGCCTAACACCTATGTATTATCCAGATTTTATGTAACTGACTGGAAAGAGAATGTGTGTTAGGGGTTGAAGAAAGAAAGAAAATTTGGAAAATTAAAGAACCTGTTCAGCCATACGGCAGCTAGATGGCTAACATGAGGACAGCAAGAAGTTATATTCCCTTCAAAAGCAAATGCTGTATCCTCTTTGTTATCTAAACACATTTTAGTATCCAAAATAAGTAGTTGTTTAAAAGTTACCAAATTCAATCAAGTCTCCCAATTTGACAAATATTTCAGCACCAAACACTGTGCTGTGTTAAAAGAGGATGAATTAGGTAAAGTTTCCCTGACCTTTAAAAATGCAAAAATAGGAAAAGTGCTTAAATAATAATAATGCATTTAGAATGTAATAAACAAATCCATAGTCTAGGTACAAAAGTGTTAATAAAGTGACAAAGGAAGGAAAATTCAGAAGCCAAAATTTTCCCACCTCTAGAATTCTCTCTCCTTGTCTCCATTTCTTGAACTACCTGGCTTCTGTTCAATCCTAGCTAAAATCTTACCTGCTATTTTCTTTTTATCCTTGGAGCTTAGTACAGTGCTTGGCACAGACTAGGCACTTTAATAAATATTTTTTTTTGCTTTTTTTTGAGGGCAAAGGGCAATTAGGGTTAAGTGACTTGCCCAAGGTCACATGGCTAGTAAGTGTTAAGTGTCTGAGGCTGGATTTGTACTCAGGTCCTCCTGACTCCAGGGCTGGTGCTCTATTCATTATGCCACCTAGCCACCCCTAATAAATACTTTTTGACTGACTGATTGACTAGAGAAAGATCCTCAAGAAAAAGAGAAGGCCTTAGTGAGAAATTTTAGACAAACAAGACAAAAAAGTAGCTGACTGAATCTGTGGACATGCCTATTTATCATTGGTCATTTCTTCCGGGTATCTATCTTTTTTTTTTTTTGCTTTTTGGAGGACCGTTGGGGTTAAGTGACTTGCCCAAGGTCACACAGCTAGTTTTTGTGTTAAGTGTCTGAGGCCGGATTTTAACTCAGGTACTCCTGACTCCAGAGCTGATGCTCTATTCACTGCGCCACCTAGCCGCCCCCTGGGTATCTATCTTGTCCAAATTCCTGAACTGTTTGCATCCACTGCCATAGATAGAAAAGTCATGGTTCCCTGACCACATAGTCAAAATACTCCCCCATAGAGCACCTACATGGGCATCTTCTCTCGCCTACAGATGCTGCTGTAAGTCACAGGGAACTTATACAGAAGGAATGAAGGAATCCAGTATAATCAAAAGCTACAAAGACAGTATTGACTTGCTAAGTCTGGGACTTCTTTCAAATCTCTTCTTGACCATCCCAACATTATGCCCATTGCTATTGCCAAAGCCCTTACTCAAACTTGTCAATAATCCAATGAATTTGTAAACTTCTATCAATGTAGGTTTCTCTCAATTAGTGCAGGCTGGTAACCATTCTTAAAGAAACTGTAGCTAATCACTGCCTCCCTTCCTGGCCTTGAACAGAATCCAGCAACAAATTATGCTTTCTGAATCACTGCCTATTTGCTTTTCACTCTTCTAAATCCAGGACAGTAGAACGGACTGGCCTCTCCTCTGTACTGCTGGTAGATGGATTTCATTTGGATAAATAAAGGAGCAGGGGAGTAGGAAAAACTTCAGGCTTCTCTAGAAAACATGTAGAAAGATTTTCCTGTTATTATTCAGTCATATCCAACTCTTCATCACCCCTGTTGAGGTTTTCTTTGCAAAAATACTGGAGTGTTTTGCCATTTCTTTCTCTAGCTCATTTTACAAATGAGGAAACTGAGGTAAGAAGGGTTAAGTGACTTACTCAAAGTCACACAGATAATAAATGTCTGAGGCTATATTTGAACTCAGGAAGATGAGTCTTCCTGCCTTCAGAACCAGCACTCTGTCCACTACATCCCCTAAATATCCAAAAGTTAGGAGGCTACTTCAAAGCTCAACGCCAACATATGTGACCATGGGCAATCTGAACCTAATTTCCCTTATCAGTAATGTGGAGACAATTATATTCCCACTACCTATCTCAGAGGGCTGCTGTGGAGATCAAATAACACGATATATAAAAAGTGCTTTGTATTACTTAAAAAGCTATAAAAATGTCAACTATTATTAATTTTATGAGTATTGGTATACCGAGAACAGAACATACCTTCTATATTAAGAGAAAAATAGCTTCAGAGTCATAATACCTAGTAATCAATGCTGTTACTATACCAATTCATTCATTTAAAGCACACCACTCCTACAGAATAAAGTTGTCTGTGGCACTGACTATTATAGGCATTATCAATAATGGTGAATCGAGTGTGTAAGCCTGTCCTCATTCTGTTGTTTCTGAAATAGGAGAAAAGAACGGATCTAGTCTTCAGCTTCTTGCCTCAGATTGTTTATGCCTGAAAAAGTGAAACAATATGAAAACAGCCCAACGGTGCCCCAGAAAGGAAGTGACCTAGGACTTGGCTGGCTGTCCAAATG
Source organism: Pseudocheirus occidentalis (assembly GCA_028646575.1). Taxonomy (NCBI): domain Eukaryota; kingdom Metazoa; phylum Chordata; class Mammalia; order Diprotodontia; family Pseudocheiridae; genus Pseudocheirus; species Pseudocheirus occidentalis. The sequence goes on from CM053594.1 coordinate 204,440,589, forward strand.
GAGAAGAAGCAAGGGCTGAAAAGAGAACACGGGTCAATGTCAGATTCAGCATTTCAAGCTCCAGTATGCATATAAATCACAATCTCCAAGGACAACTGTAAATGCCCTGGCATGTGTTTCTCCCCAGAAGCTGACCCAGAAACAAGAGAATAGGGCTAATTATGCTTATGGACACCTGTTATTCTTTCAATCCTTTAAACTTAAAAGTCAGCAGGGTTAGGAGCCATGGAGGATTTAGAGCACCTGGCCAGCCTCATTGGACATTGGTATCCAAGAAAGCAAAGGAAGACTGCCTTTAAGACTGGTGAGGACTCAGAGTGCCTACAGAGCTGTTTATATTCTATAAATTTATGGATAACCTTTCCTCCTTTTTATTCTAGAAGAAATTGAAAGGTTTGAATAAAAGAATATGAATTGTGTTTCTGAAACTCCTGGATTTGGTATATGTAAAGAATCCTACATGTTTTGAGCTATCTGGGTTGAGGGCTTGGTTTTTTTAAGGCATTTTGATAACAACTTCAATTCAATTAGCTTTCTTTGCAATAGTATGTATTTTATTTTACTCATTTAAAATATTCTTCTGAGAAGGGGTCTATATTCCATATTGGCTTCTCCAAACAGCCAAAAGGATCCATAGCCGGGGGGCGGGGGGGAAGTGGAGAGAGAGAGAGAGATAATAAACATTTATATACTTCCTACTATGTAGCAGGCACTGTTTTGAGCACTTTTAACAAATCCTCACACAATCTAACCATGTTAGGTTATCCCTACTTTACAACTGAAGAAAGTGAAGCAGACAAAAGTTGTGACTTCTGCAGGCTCACATAGCTATTAGGTTTCTGAAGACATTTGAACTCAGATCTTCCTGCCTCCAGGCTCAGCATTCTAGCCACTGTGACTCTAGCTTCTAGTTCATGACATAAAAGCTAAGAACCCCTGGTTTAGGGGAAGCCTCAGGAATTCAACCTATGCAGTAGTTATTTTAATTTATTCCATTTTCATTTCTTTCCTTTCTAGGTTATAAATAATGAACTGTATACAGTTAAACAATGCTGCTGTGATTCACCCTATTATTATCTGTTTGTAATTGAATTATATTGAAAGAGAGCAAGAAAGAATGGAAGGCAGAATTCTCTCCCACTGATCTAGGGCTGAGCTAAGAGTCAGTTGTGTGTGAACCAGGACATAAGTAGAACTAAGGAAGCTTGAGTTAACCCCTACATTTCCAACCAACCCTATTGTGAGCCAAGACCTGCCACACTTTGAATTAACTTTGACTCAAGTGATTTGATCTGAGATCCACCAGCTTATGAGATCTTTGGACAAGGAGAATATAAAAAGACAAGAAAGTTTTAGGATTTTGGCGGGCAGCTTCCTTGAAAACTGCTTTTAACCTCTTGGGTAGAGGCTGTTACCTGTCTTTGTCTTCCTGATTTCTTTGTAGCTACAAGTTCTACTGCTCCTCAGGTCCCCTGCTTCCTTGTGACAGAAAGCAATACTGCTCCTCAGGGCCTCTGATCCCTCATGACCAAAAGTACTCTGTTCTGCCCTGGAAGGGAAACTGTGATCTGGAAGTCAGTACAGGCAATACTACTTGGGGACTACTTTTGCCTTGAGATTGTTGGATATGTATTTAATGAAGAAATTGTTTATCATAACCCTTTCACTCAGTGATTAATACCTCCAGATGTGGAACCATGACAAGGACAGAGTGTAATTGGATACACAAATGTACAAAAACATACCATACATACATACACACACACACACACACACAGCCTTAGAAAGAGAAGAGCTAGAAATTAGTGGTAACTGGCTATCTGAGAACCATGAACAACTTGCCATTTCCTAGGCCCCTAGTGCTGCCCAATGACTTGAAGTTTGGATTCAGTCAAAGGGCTACAAATGAGGACCTGAAGCTGCGGGTTCCAGACTCCTAGTCTAGAGTGAGAACAAAGATTCTAGCACTTCATCAATCAAGAGGATCAAGTAATTTAATAGAATTCCCCAGTGTATATAATTTCCATTCAAAAACAAATTTCACGAGTTTTGGAGTAATTTAAAATGGTGAAATTAGATACATGCCTTATTTAAAATTGGAAATTGATTCTAACTTCTATGCTATGTGAATTTTTTTCTATTTTAATGACAATGACTAATTATTTACTGAAGTTCATAAATCTAGTATCGACCTAATCAACAATTAAATCCATCAATAATTAGGTATGAAGCACCTCCTAAGTGTCAGGCATTGTGCTAGGTGATAGGAATACAAATACCAAGAATGAAATAATCCCTACTAGCAAGGAGCTCAAATTCTAATGAGGAAGAGAGCAAATAAGCGTATAAATATACGTTCAAGAATACCACAGAACACACTACAAATGCCAAATGCAACTTCTGACCTGCAGATTCCTCAACACTGAGCTTTCATGGCCAGGCCAAATACGGTTCTGTAACCTTTAGAGTTTCCTGAACTACTCCAAAGCATAAGTTATAGGAGAGGGGGTTTGTTGATCTGTACCTATGCTTTGTTAGTATTTTTTAAAGAAATGATGGTTATATTTTATTGAAGGTTTTGTCTATATAGGATATAATCATGACTTTTGCCACATTTGTTGATATTATTAATTAGGGATAGGCGACACACTAATGATTTCATTTGCACAAGCAGTTTCCAAGTGATGAAATTTCTATTACCAATCTAGGTCAGCACTTCTCTGAAGTTTATACTCATAGGTTGTGGCTTAGAGGTTATATGATAATGCCAGTCTATGTCAATGGTGGGACTCGAACTCACATCTTTCTAATTCTGTGGTGGACTAAATACCATGTTTTGACTACCAACAGACCATATAAATGTAACTGTCACTCTCATTGTACCCAGCCCATGAGACACAGATTCAAGATACAATAAAAATAAAAGTATCTTACACTTGCATAGTACTAATGGCTATAAAACTTTCAAATCAATTATTTTATCAGATATTCACAATAATTCTTGTGGGGAGATAGGGCAGATATGATTATTTAAAATCAAAATAGTAAGTTCTAAATCAATCTACATTTTTGAAGGAGAGCCAAGATGGTGGAAGTACTACAACCAAGCTTTCCCAACATTCCCCACCAAACAACATTAAAATAACACCTCAAATTAAACTCTGGAGTGGCAGAGAGAAAAAAAAAAGTCAGGATGAGATATTGTTCCAATCTAAAACAACTTTATAGGTCAGCAGGAGAGGTCTAAGACATTGGGCTGGGGGGCTGATCCAGAGTCTGAATTGTGGTAACACCAGCGTTGGGCCATAGCAGAAGTGACAATAACTCGAGATTTCAGAGTTCTCAAGCCAGAGGCGATAAGGAGATCAGGTAACTGGTCAAAAAGACATTTGGGGGACATCCCTGTGTTAGCACTAGACACACAACCAGACAGTGTTTAGCTCCATTGCTCCATTTAACGCCATTGCCTATATTAACTTCAGGTCACAGTTTCCCTTCCAGGGCAGTACTTTAGAGTACTTTTGGTCATAAAGGATCAGAGGCCCTAAGGAGCAGTATTGCTTTCTGTCACAAGGAAGCAGGGGACCTGAGCAGCAGCAGAACTTGTAGCTACAAAGAGATCAGGGACCCTTCATAGGTAAGGACCAGAACTCAGACCAGGAGAGCGGTGATCATAGCTCTTCCCGCATCACATCGCATTGGAAGCAGCAAAATCTTCCTAACGTCCAAAACTGGCTATGAAAACAGCAGCTTAAAAAAAGAGCCTGAAATATGGGACTTCATTCCCACCCCAGAAATAGAGGCCAACTTTACTGTAAAGTTCAAAGTCAAGAAGTATACTCGTAAAATGAGAAAATGATGGAAAAAATAATAATAATAACCTAACTATAAAAAGTTGCTGTGGTGATAGGGAAGATTAAGACACAAGCTCAGAAGAAAATGATGATGTCAAAACAGCTACAACAAAAGCCTCAAAGAAAAAGAAAGATATATATAAGTGTATACACACACACATGCATCATATATATGTACATATGTATGTGTAATATATATACATATATGACATATATATTCTTCCTGGAAGAGATGAAAAATTATTTTCAAAATCAAATAAGAGTGGTAGAGGAAAAATTTGGAAAATAAATGAGAGTGATACAAGAAAATTATTCAAAGAGAATTAACAGCATGATAAGAGGCCCCCCCAAAAATACAAAGAATTTGACTGCTTAAAAAAACAGAATCGGTGAAAAGGATTTAGAGGTACAAAAGCTTCCTGAAGAAAATAATTCTTTAAAAATTAGAATGAACAAGGGCAAACTGATGACTCTATGAGATTTTAAGAAACAATGAAACAAAGTCAAAAGAATTTAAAAATTTAAAAAGTCTAAAATATAGAAAAAAAACCCAGCTGACCTAGAAAACAGTTCAAGACAAGAGAATTTAAGAATTATTGGACTACCTGAAATTCGTGATCAAAGAACAAAAACATCCTATTTCAAAAAATGATAAAAGAACTTTGTCCTGATAGCCTAGAGTCAAGAGGTAAAATAGAAACTGAAAGAATCACCAATCATCTACTGAAAAGGGTCCCAAAATGAAAACTCCTGGGAATACTATAACCAAATTGTAACACTCCCAGGTAAAAGAGAAGTAATTCAACCAACCAGAAAGAAACCATTAAAATATCCTGGAGCCACAGTGAGTATCACACAACACTTAACTGCTATCACATTAAGGAAGCAAAGGACTTAGAATATGATGTTACAGAGGGCAAAGGAGCTAAGTTTACAACCAAGAATAACCTACCCAGAAAAACTGAGTATAATATTTCAGGTGAAAAAAGAACTCAATCGTGCCTGGCACCTTCACAAAACTTGACAGAGTATTAGAACATAAAGAACTCACAAGCACCTTCAAAAAAGCAGAAATAGTACAAACACCCTTTTCAGACAATAATACAATGAAAAATTACATTCAATAAAGGACTGAAGAAGTATAGATTGAAATGTAATTGAAAACTAAACAATCTAATCCTAAAGAATGAGAGAGTCAAAGAACAAATCATAGAAACAATCAATAATGTCATTAATGATAATGACAACAATGAAACAACATACCAAATTTGAGGGACACGGGAAAACTACTATTTAGGGGAAATTGTATACTTCTAAAGGCACATATATCAATAAAAGAGAGAAACAATCAAGCAATTAACTGAGTATAAGTAATGGAAATGGAAATTTGAAGATCTTCCCTGACGCTTAATAAGCCTAGGGGAATTTGAAGACCTTCCCCTATTTGAAAATAAACTCTGTCCCCTAATTGACTGAATGTAGTCACATGGAGCCTGTGATGGGAGGAGTTTGCTAAAGGGTGGAGCAGAGCCCACAGGAAGTTAGGAGTCAGAGCCAGAGAAAAGGTGGGAAAGAGAGGATGCTCAGGCAAGGAGTTAGTCAGGTTTGTGAGTAGATATTGATCTTATATTGGTTTGTGGGAAGGCTAAAGGCTCTCTGTGTTGTTATGGTTTATTAACTTCTTTGCTACTATGATAGAATTGGCTTACTGGTTTGGGAATTTGGTTTTCTGGTGTCTGAATAAATGCTTTGTTTCTTTCTTTTATATGGAGAATCTGTTATATTTTGTGATCAAGCACCATGCAGGAAAATTTTCAGTCATGGTCAGTGATGTAAATATTTCATTGGCACTACAACACATAACAAAAAATAAGCCAGAAGAAAAATAAATATGAAATCCCCAACTAAATACCAAATGGAAATCCCAAAAATCAGAGAAGAGATTAATAAAATTGAAAGTAAAAAAATCCATTGAACTAACAAATAAAACTAGGAGCTGGTTTTATGAAAAATTTAAAAACACCAATAAAATAGATAAGCCATTTGTTAATAAGATTTTAAAAAGAAAGAAGGAAACCAAATTATCAGTATCAAAAATCTAAAGGTGCAATAAAAAAAAGAAATCTAAAGGTGAATATGCCACCGCTGAAGGTGGAATTAAAACAATTATTAAAAGTTATCTTGCCCAATTGTTTGCCAGTAAAACTGATAATGTAAGTAAAATGGATAAATATTTACAAAAATACAAATTGCCCAGATTAAAAGAAGAGGCAATAGAATAATCTTAGAAAAAGAAATTCAATGAGCCATAAATGATCCTTAAGAAAAAATCCTCAGGAACATATTGATTTACATGTGAATTCTACCAAGCCTATAAGGAAGAATTAATCCCAATACAATGAAAACTGTTTGAAAGAAATAAGTAAAGTAGGAGTTTTATGTGATTCTTTCTATAATACAAATATTGTTTTAATACATAAATGGAAGAAAGCAAAATCAAAGAAAAAATATTTACCAATTTCCTTAATTAATATCAATGCAAAAATTTGAAATAAAATACTAGTAAGTAGATTACAGCAATATATCACAAAAATCATATACTCTAATTAGGTGGGATTTATATCAGGCATGCAGGGAGGATAAATATTAGAAAAACTATGGGGGTGTAGAAGCAGCAAGGTTTCACAGCTTGCAAATAGCCACCTCAAATACCCATAAAATATGACTCAAATTTTAGGGCTCCAAAACTCACACTAAAATACAGAAAAACACATCTCCCACTGAAGGCAACTCAGCACAAAGGGCTCATTGCAGTTCTGGGAGCCAAAACAAGCCGAGCCTGAAATTACAGCTTGGATGAGACACTGGAGCCTTCAGGAGAATGGATCAGTGGCAGCTGTGGCAGTTTCCAGAATTATCAAGCCATAAGAAACAAGGATTAAGTAAAAGGTCAGGGGAATTCAGCTAAATTTGGGGGAGAAAAGCGGTCTGGCCAAACTGCCTCCAGGGCAAGGAAGTGATAGAAGCAGTGGTCCTGCAGTGGCTTCCCCTGGCTGCTTCAGAGCTCCCGACCTGCATGCTGCAGGGGGCCAAACGGTCATTCACCAAGTGCTCTTGCATTGAGTGGCCTGGATCCAGATCATGGTCTTGGGTGGTGATCCTGGGGTGTGTTTTCAGTGAGCCAAAGCTGGTGGGGGCTGCAGTAGCCTCCTAATAGCTCTGGCAGCTGTGAAAACCTCAGCAATTTGGGACAGAGCTTTCCCCCCTGGAAGCAGAGTTTCACAGAGCTAAAAAAAATCAAGTAATTCATTGGCAACATGAGCAGGCAAAGGAAGCAAAGTAAGAACAGCAACCAAAGTCTAGAATCCTTTTGGGGGGACAAAAAGGATCTCAAAGCATGGAATGGGAAGAAGACAACACAGTCAGAACTCCCACGCCAAATGCTGCCAAGAAACATGAAGACTTCCTACAAGCCATAGAGCAGCTTAAGAAGGACTTTGAAAACCAAATAAGAGAAGTGGAGGAAAAACTGGGAAGAGAAATGAGAATGATGCAAGAAAATCATGAAA
>CM053594.1:204448511-204470960 GCA_028646575.1 Pseudocheirus occidentalis
CTCCAGATTTCAGCTCAATGATCATGTCACTCATAAAATACACAAGCTATTCTACCTTCTAAAGCAGATTTTTTCTTCCTACCACATAATGTCTAATTTGAACACTACTACAATTTATATGCAATCTGAGCACACAAAAATTACCTCAGCAGAATCCTGAAATAGCCAGCTCATCAGTGAATAAACTAACAGAGTGGTAATGATCTTATTCAGAGTAATAAAGGAAAAGGAACTCTAGAAGAAAGGAAAATAAATGAGAAATAAGAAAACAGAGCTTTTTTCAAAGTAAATTAAACAGAGAGCTTTTTATCTGTGCTTTTCCATATGGTATGGAAATCATTCCTTTCAATCTATAAGACCCACTGATGGTTTTCAGCCCTGATACCATGAAGTTTATTGAGGTTTACAGCAAAGTTGTATGTGCAAAAGCAGATCCAAATACAGGAAGTATTTTTTTCTTTGCATGAGGATGGGAGAGAAGCAGAATGTAGGAATAAGGATAAAGACTCTCCTTTTATCTGAACTATATTTACTTCACCTTTTCTTTTCTTCCTCTCTTGGCACTATTGTACCCAAAGCTAGAAGTTATCTATGCCTGTGCTTAGCTCTCTATTTGTCTTTATCTTACGCATTACCATTTTCTAATTAGTATTATCGTCATTTTGTACATCTCCTTTTTCTCCAACTAGGTTGTAGATACTGGACCTCAATTTCTCATTTGTGTAATGATGGCATTGGACTTGGGTCTCTTCCACCTCTATATCCAGTGATCCTACGATTTTTGAGGGAAAGGATTATGTCTTAATCATCTCTGTATCTAGGAAATGGCAAACCACTCCACTATCTTTGCCAAGAAAACTCCAAATGAGGTCACAAAGAGTCAGACACAATTGAAACAATTGAACAACAACAACAACAAATCTCTCTATTACCTATCACAGTGTTTTATCCATGGGAGGCAATTAAGCAATGTTTCTAGAATTAAATTAGTTGAAACTGAATTGAACTGAACAGAAAAAAAAAACTGAATCAGATCTTTGATTCTTAAAGCCAACTGCCTTGTCTTCATTGGCTCTTCTTCAAGTTGTCTCTAATATTTGCTTTTCCTGCAATGCTCTAGTTCAACTGCATTAGCCGGCATCCTGTGTTTTGCTGTATCAGGCCCTTGCTTATCACTTTTCATTTTCCTCAAACCACTTTCAAACTGTCTCATGAGTAAACTATACTTATCTCTGGGTTGGTTATCAACATAATCAAGTCATGCCGCATCATTTCTTCTTTCCACTCATGGCAGGGTTTAGGGAATTCATTCCTTCCTACTTTTGCATAGAGCACAAAGAATACACGAATTTTGCTGGTTTGTTTTATCATCAAAGCTGCTAATCATCTCATGGGCAAGTTAAATGACTCATGGTGATTATTTTTAAAGAGACAAAGCTCTGTCTGCTAAAATCAGACATGTCATTAGTTTAAGAGTGATAGAGGGATGCAACATGCCAAAGAGATCAGAAATCTTGAAAAGTTAATTTCTAAAAATGGACCTTGACAATCAGCAGCTATAACTGAGCATTTTCTCTCTTTCCATAGTTTCTAGATCACATGATATAAACTCCTACTGGTTCCCTAAGCCTGTGCTGTTGTAATTAGAACTAAAAGGTTATTGGTGTATTAAAACTGATAAATGACCACTGCTTTAAAGCCAATTTTTCAGAAAGAAGATGAATAACACATTTTAATAGCACTTTGAAGTTTGTAAATCACTTTTCTCACACCAACTCCACAAGATATATAGTACAAGGATTATCAGCCTCATTTCACAGATTAGGAAACTGAGACCCCCAAAAGTTAAAGTGACTTATAATGGACCAAACAGCTAATAAATTTAGAGCCAGGACTCCAACCCAGCCTTTTCTGATTTCTATGCCAGGGCACTAGTCACTCTGCCATGGCACATATCTGGGTGCAAATAAGAACAAGTGTTACTATAAAAGAATGAAGCTTTTATTGGTATAACTCATTGGACTGAATAATTAAAAATCAAAAGTATACATGGTGAGGCTTCAGAACAGATGAAAGGCATTACGCCACCTCTTGGTACCAATTTGTATTGAGAACGTTCCTCAACAGTGAGTTCCCTGTTACCAATAAAAGTATAGGTCCAGTTCCTATCCCTTCACCATTTTTGAAGTTATTCTTCTGTGATTTGCTGAATCTGTTACAGAATTAAATAAGCAGAATCAGAAGAATAATGGATAATGTAAAGTAGATGAAATTAGGATTAAAGAAAACTAAAATCTCAGCAATTATAATGACCAAGATGGGTCCTGGAGAACAGATGATGAAACATAGAGTCCTCCTTTACTCACTCAGTGATGATCACTAGACTGCCACATCTAAAGTCCTGTTCTCGAGCCTCATTCCTCTTGCCTTCTTGGGGAGTGTTTGACAATGCCAATTGCCTTCTCTTTAATGTTCTCTGCAGGCACGTAGCTGGCACAGTAGATAGAGCACCAAGCCAGGAGTCAGCAAGATCTACATTCGACTCTGGCCTCAGATACTTACTAATTGTGTGATCCTAGGCCAGTCACTTTACCCTGTTTACCTCAGTTCCTCATCTGTAAAAATAAAAGGGAGAAGAAAATTGGCAAACTGCTCCAGTATTTTTGCCAAGAAAATCCCAAATGGGGCCACAAAGAGTGCAGGATGATAATGACGATGATGGCGTTAACTAACATTTGCATAGTACTTATTATATGCCAGGAACTGTTCTAAGTGTTTGGCAATTATTAGCTCATTTGGTCCTCACAATACCCCTTGGAGGTAGATGCTATTAATATGTTCATTTTATAGATGAGGAAACTGAAGTGGACAGAGGTTAAGTGACAGAGGTTAAGTCATACAGCCAGTAAATGTCTGAGGCCAAAACTCAGGACTTCCTGTCTCCAGGCCTGGTCCTCCATTCCCTGGGTGATTTACATGTGTTACCTCATTTGGTTCTCTACCCAGAGGTGTCAAACCCAAATAGAAACAAAAGCAATTAATCTATACCCTAAGGATCCCTGTGATACTATATTCATTTAGGAAGCCACCTAGTCACATTATATTCTATTGCACTTTGGGTTGACCACATTAGGGTATACGGTGGCCTTAACAAGGCTTTTGTGCCACACCACTCTCTCTTATGTTTCTTCTTTTATCTATTACCACTCCTCAGTCTCCTCTGCTGGTTCTTTATTCATGCCTACTATCAATGGGAGTCCCTGAAGGCTCTTCCCTGGGCTAACCTTCGCTTCTCATTCTTTATTTTCTTGCTCAATGACCTCATCAGTTTTCCTGGGTTCAAATGTTATCTGTATGCAGATGGTTCCCAGTTTTTTGTATTAGCTCTGGGCACTCTTTCTGGGTTACATTCATGTACCACCAATTAATTAACTTTTGTACATCTTGAACTAAAATCCTCTAGATATCTCAAACTCAGCATGTCCAAACAGCACTTATTATCTTTCCCTATAAAACCCAATTCTGTGTTCTAAATTACCTGTTGTGGTTAGTCTCCTAGGCTCACAACCCCATTGCCATCCTCAACTACACAATCTCACTTACCCCCATATGTCCTATCTATTGCTAATTCTTGTCATTTTAACATTCACAACATCTCTCTTATATTCTTCTCTCCATTCACACAGCCATTGCCCTAGTCTAGGGGTGGACTAGGGCACACTAGGGGACACATGTGACTATGTTCTCAAGTGTGGCCATTTGACTTAATCCAAGAACACAGTTCTGTGAAGTTTGAATTCATTCAAAGGGCCACACTTGAGAATCTAGAGGGCCACATGTAGCCTCGAGGCTGCAGGTTACATATCAAAACCCTAGTCCAAGCAATTATCACTTCTAGTACTGTTGCAATAACCCTCTTAACTTGTCTCTCTACCTCAAATCTCTCTCCACTCTAATCTATTTTCCTCTCAGCAAGGTGAATTTTCTAAAGTAAGAGTCTGATCATGTCAAATCCCCATTTAATACCATTCCTTGGTATCAAATATAAATTTCTCTGCTTGGTATTTTGAACTCTTTATAACCCATCCCCTGATATATTTCCAATCTTCTTATATTTTACTCTTAATATACTTTACAATCTAGCTGCACCAATCTGCTCAGAGCTCCTTGACCATGACATACCATTTCTATGGCTTTGCATGAGCCATCCCGTATTCTTAGAATCACCTCCAAAACTCAACTTCTGCATTTCCTAGTTCATAAACACAATAGGACAGAACCAATTTAATTCTTCAATGGTGTTTCATAAGGTTTTTACTTTTAGTTGCTTGGTGAATGACTTTTTGATTATTTCACTTTTTAAATAAAGAACCTGCTATAGTTTCTCATTGCCTAAGCATAAATTCCCAATTTTGACATTTAATATTCTTCCTAGTTGGTTTCTAATTTACCTTTGCAGGATATTTTTGTACTATGTCCATTCATATATTCAACATTTCATCCAAACTGGACTAATTTCCAAACCTTTTTCTTGCTCTGCTCCTTATTTCCTCTGCATCTTTGCTCACATCATCATCCTAGTCAAAATAGACTCCCATCTTGGTTTGTCAAAGCTCTTCATGACTATAAAGCCAAGCATGAGCAGCTTTCCAAAGGACCGCTGCTGTGAACAGCTTCAAGGTTATGATTACATAGTATAGCGAACTCACTATTTATTCAATAACAAATCAGAGCAAAACATTCACAGAAAACAAGATACAGCATTCACCATGTCACAACTCAACAACTTATCACTCAAATGGCCACATAATTTTCACCAAAGTGGTGACATAGTTTTAAACAAAGTATGGTCATTTAGTAATTCAATCATCCAATCATCTTTAGGACACAAAGTACACAAGTCAAAGTCCTCCACCCCTGAGCTGCAATCAAATTAAAATATCATTAGTCACTACTCAGTACCCTTTTAAGGGGTAGTGGAAAGTACAAAGGCCATCCACTACTAAGTCACAAGTAGTTTACAATTTCATTAGTCACTACTCAGTACCCGCAGAGAGGTCTTTTCATCTTGACTTGGGGCAGGCTCTCAGCTTCCATGTTTCCTCTTCCACGGTCCAAGCTCCTGCCCAAATCTAACCAACTGGCACCTGAGTTCAAAGGCAGACAGCTCCCAGTTCCTTGTCCAGCTATTGAAGTTCCTGCTCCACATTAGAGCTCACAGTGTCCACCTCAAGTCTTTCACAGTTTCTGTTCCTGAGAAGAGAAAAAGTAACAGAACCACAACAATATCTTCACACATCAAGCTCAGCAGAATTACAATATTAACACACATGGTTGGCACTATCATCTCAATTCACTTTCTGCCCATGAAATCAACATAGACCCAAAACAGACAGACAAAGTATCGACACCACAGTCATGCTTCCTCTGGCAGCTCCAGCTGGCCCTTGGAAGTCCTTGATAGCTCAACTGACCCTCAGAAGCCTTTGGAAACTCTAGCTTGCCCTCAGAAGTCTTTGGCAGCTTTAGCTAGTCCTCAGAAGCTCTCAGCAGGAGTTTGCCTGGCTCTCCAAAGAAGCTCCACCACTATAAGTTCTATTCTCAAAATCAAAATCACTCTATCCAACTCTGCTCTCAAAATCAAAATCACTTATCCAGCCTCCACATGGCTTGCTCCAAGAAATTCTGTCTCAGGTCTCAATTCTCATTTCACTTCTCAGTTCATCTCAATTCTCAGTTCAGTCTTCAGTCCAGCAGCAGCCCAGGCTCCAGATGCTGGGGCTTTTCCTTATATATGGTATTAGCTCCTCTTTGTTCAGACCCTTCCTGTTATGTCAGCAACAGGGGTTCATACCTTCTGTTTCTTTACAGAGGCTTAATTTGAAACTAAGTGCTAAGTACCTGTTAGTTTGGCAATGCAAAGAGATCTTCAAATTTCATTACTATTACAATGATCCATGAGGCAGCTAGGTGGTGCAGAGTATAAGGCATTGGCCCTAGATTTAGGATATTTATAAGCTGTGCTACCCTAGGCAAATCACTTAATTCAAGTCTGCCTCAGTTTCCTGAAACATAAAATAGAAATAATGATAGCTCTTTTCCTAGGTTGTTATAAGGATTAAATGAAATATTATTTGTAAAATGCTTAGCCTAGTATCTAGAATGTACTAAGTGATTAATAGATGCTTATTCCCTTCCCAAATCCAATATCGCATTTGTCATTAAATCTTCTATGGCTACCAGGTACAGGCATTATTTTTTAAATTTTCTTATAGCCATTTGCCTGAGCTTTGCCTTCGCATTCATCTCACTTTCTCTTCTATCTTAAGCTATTCATATACTTAGCATTTCCTATATTTAACCATATGCTCTTGGAAAAGTCTTATATAATCTTTTCATCCACTACACCTATAAAAGTGCCTTAAATACAGTAGATACTTAATAGGTGTTTGTTGTAGTGAGTTTAATTAAATTTTAGCAAACTTGCTCTGTTTTTATTTTCTTTTCCTTATTGCTTCTACACTGATGAAATCACAGATCCAAACCCCAAACCCCCCAAATGCTAATGACTTTCTTATGATCAGAAGTCTAGCAATCCTCATAATGGTTCTAGACAAGATGAGGGCCATTCCCAATCTGTCACCAATTACCCAGGGCAGCTGTGATAGAAGCACTTCATATCTCTGTTTTATAAGGTTGGTAAGGTCTAATTAAAGGCGTTTAAATGAGGGTCTTCTAAAGCTAGAATTATGATTCCAAGTTATTACAGAAAATTGCTTTCTATCCAAATGTATGTCTATGTGGTGGTTTCTAGGGAACTCTTCTATTGAATTTTGGAATAACACACTCTTTCCTCTATTAAAGTCATACACTGATACCACACTGTAATATGGAAGTGATCCTAGGTTCTTAAAAGCCATTCCCATTGAGAATAAGGTTTGGCAAATGATACCAAGCTGGAAAGGGATCAAGTACAAGCTTGGCCACAAGTTTTCATGTTCATCTGCTAACTACTCTATCTAAGTTCAGAAAGGTTGGCCCACAGGTCATTATTACTTGGGGCCAACAACTCAGGAAGAAGAGATTGTTCTTACTATCTCCCCAGCACCACAAAGGTATGGAGGGGTTGTGATCTATGCTGAAAGAGAAACTACCCACAAGGTTGAAATCATAAATCTTTTGAAGTATTGCAACTCTAGATTGAATGAGCTAAGAACAAAGTTTAAGAGACAGGCAAAAATTATCATCTTCTGATTGGAAAATAACAACCCCAGTGTTTCAAAATAACAAACAATGATACGTACATCTTGTGTCTATAATTTTCTCTCTTCTGGCCAAACCACATGGAAAAAGAAAGACGAATTCTAAATCACAGCATACAAAAACTTGGAAATGATCTTAGATATCAGCAAATTGAACAAAAATTAAAATGAGCTAAAACTTGGAAAATTGTTTCAGCAATAGTCAGGAAAAGTATTGTCACTGAAACAGCACCATAAATTGAGGGCAGTCTATTTCCTATGTACCAATCACAGCTCCCACTTTCAAGGAGCTCATATTCTGTGTTTGAGAGTAGAGAACATAAAATGAAAATAACTTTTGTTGTTCAGACAAGTCTGACTCTTTGGGGTCACCCATGGATATACTGTCTATGATGTCTTCTTGGCAAAGATACTGAAATGGTTTGTCATTTCCTTCTCTAGTGGATTAAAGCAAACAGGGGTTAAGTGACTTGTCCAGGATCACACAGCTAGTAAGTGCCTAAGACCAGATTTTAACTCAGGTCTTCCTGATTCCAGCCACAGTGCTTTATATGCTGAGCTATCCAACTGTCCCATGAAAACAAGTACATGGCAAAAATGAAAGGTAATCTCAAAGGGAAGGCACAATGGGGAGACGAGACAGGAAGATCAGGAAAACATCCTACAAAACATGATGGTTGAGCTGAGTTTTGAAGGAAGCTAGGAAAGCTAAGTGGAGGTAAGAAGGGAGAGCCTTATAATTTTGGGTGGTAGTGAGTGAAAGAGCTGGAGTGTTATACTCAAGAAATAGCAAGCAGTCAAGCATTGGAAGGTTCTAAGAAAGTAAGATGTAAGAAAGCTAGAAAAGGGATGGAGGTTGGTTGTAAAAGACTTTAGATGCCAAAATAGAAAAAGGGTAGGGGGACCACTGTAATTTATTGAGAAAAGGACTGACATGATCAGACCTAAAGATAAATGGAAAGTAGGTTGGAGGGGAGAAAACGTTGAGGTAGAGAGACCAGCCAGCAAACTCCTACAATAGTCCAGGCTTGAGACAATTGGACCAGAATGGCGGCAAATTGGCAGATATGTGAATGAAGAGAAATGAACGGGATATCTTTGGGAAATGTCGTGAAGGTAACAGTGGCAAACTAAACAATATATTGGATAAAAGAGGTGAGTAAGAACAAGAAATGAAAGATTATATGAGTTTGTCTTCATGCATGACTGGGATAATGGCGGTATGCTTGACAGAAACAGGAAACTAAGGAAGAATTGAGAGTTTGAAGGAAAAGATAATGAATTCTGTTTAGAAGCTGAGTTTGAGATTCATACAGGACATCTGATACGAGATTAGCAACAAAGACAATAATGGTAAAGGAAGCTCATAGCCAATATGTGTCAAAGGTGAGACTTGATCTCAGGTCCTCCTGATTCTTAGACCTGTTCTCTATTCTCTACAATGACCTCTCCATAGTAGTTGAAAACTATCTCAAATCAATATCAAAAATAGGAATCTTATTTTTCTTTACATTCCAAATGATATTTATTTCCATTTTGAACTCTGATACAAAAATTCATAAATAAGCAAAAAGAATACATTTTTTATTAAAAGAAAATGCAGCTGAATAAAAACAGAATGTCTACACTATAATGTCATAGAAGAAATTCAACAGTAAGTATAATTGATCCAGATGATCATTTATATATTCAACAAACCTTTTTTTAAATAAAATGTACTACATTATGTAGGGTAAATTATTGTTTTTCTTTGCAGTTTATATTATGTTGACTATAAAAAAACTTTTAGAAAAAGACATAACACAAAATAAAAATAAGGAGATGGAAAAAATTTGCTAACTATTATATAAATCAAAAAAAGCAGAAGTTGCCATTATGCTATCAGAAAAAGCTGTATTGTGCTGAAAGGAACTATAGACAACAAACCAATATCATTAAGAAATATATATGTGCCAAATACCTTGGCTTCCAAATTCATAAAAGATTCATTATTTGAACTTCATTAAAATATTATGAAAATAGTGACAGGTAACTTTAATATCTCTCTACACTTTTGAACAACTAACAAAAAGATAAACAAAAAAGGAAAATAAAGAACTGGACAAATTTCTGAAGAAACTAGAGTTGAAAGACTTATGGAATAATTTAAATATATATCATAGTTTCTACTATTTTTCTTTATATCACCATTTCTTTTAATTTCTCATTCCTTGTTTTTTGAATTTCATTACTTAATCATTTGGTTTTCCTTTTCCTTATTCAGATAAAATTAAATAATTGCTTCTCCATTTTGCCAGTCTTAGAAATAGTTTTGTTTATTAGAATAATTTTAAACATTTGTAATGTTGTTTGTATATTTTCAATTTTCAAAATTTATGTTTTTGTTGTTATTTGGGACTTGTTATTTTGTTGATTTTCTAGGTTTTCAATTATATGCTTAATTCATTAGCCCTCCATCTTATATGTTGCATCAACAATGCAGTATTCACAATGCCTACAGTAACTATAAATATGCTAATATGGCTATTAATCACAAAATGTAATAGGGTCTCTACCTGGGAGATATAGCTAGAACATTTATTCAAATACCAGAAAACTGAGTCACAAAACCAGAAAGTCAAAGCCATCACAGTAGTTATAAAGTTGGCACATGTAGCTAATGTAGTAAATACCCACATTCTCAAGCCTTAAAAACAGGACAGGCTACCTCAGGCAAAGATCCTCCTCTCTTCAATTACATCAGCTGCTCAGTGTCAACGCAGCTGCCATTTCCGCTGCCACTGCTTCAAGTCGCCATCACACTGACTCTAGCTTGGCTCTGACATCCTCTTGCCCCACCCCTTCCTGCTACATCAGCAAGTTCAAGGGACATAAAAGATCTTCAAATCCCATAACCATTACATATGTTAATAGAAGTGTTAAGAAATATACATGTTTTTCTAATAACTGTTTTAACTTCATAAGAAAAACTTGGGAATATTTTCACATTATTCTTCTCTGTAATGTAATTATTGTTTCTACAATTTGTTCTTATAACTACACTTTCTTTAGAATCTCATCATTGAGTCACCATTTGAATATTCATCTTTTGTTCAAATTTCCCTTACCAATTATGCTTTGTCATTGTCATGGTCTATAAAGGGTATGTTTTATATATTTGCCATCTTCATCCTGGACAAGTCAATTAACTTCATCTGTAAAATGAAAGACTGGAATAGATGTTCTGTAAAGTACATTTGAATTCTAAATCATATGAATATAGATTAAAAATATATAAGATAATTTCAAGAGAGGGAGAATACAAACATCTGGTAGAATCAGGACAGGCTTTGAGTACACAGATAATCCTGAGTTGAGTCTTTATTAAAGCTAAAGACTTCACAAGGCAAAAGTTAGGAGAGAATGCTTTCCAGGAACAGAGTGGAAAATAAAATGTCCACTTCAGAGAATAGCCAGCAGTCTAGTTTTGCTGGAATGTAAAGTGCATAAAGGGGCATAATGACATGAAACAAGTCCATCCTTAGACCACAGTTCCTACACATGCTACTGTGAGAAAATGTAGAACACACTACCCCAATGCGGTAAATCAGAAACAAGTTGAACATGACACAACTGGTAAGAACTAGGTAGATGAGCTGAGATTCCAGATACGGTCCCTTGGGTGAACAATGAGCATCCAGAGAGGAGGATACTCTCCTAGACCATATAAAGATTGTCCTCCCCATTCCCACACTCTGAGGACTTCTCAAAGTTGATGGAGCCTCTTGTTTCATGGACATCGTCTTCACCTGACTCATTGTGCTTCTTTGTGTCACTGCTAAAATTTAATGGGATTGATCAGGGAAGTTGGTTCTGCCCTCATTTTCCTATGGAGCTAAGACAAGTTTGTCTAGGAGCTAGACTCTAGTCACTTACAATGTTATTATGCCTTAGTGCTTGAAGAACTTTCATTTTGAGATGATACACCCAACTCTTTATTGGTACCTGTAGATTTGCACTTTGGAACAACAAAGAAATCCTCAAATTTTTCCCCGATTCCAAAGTTGCACACTTGGTTAACTAGAAGAATTGGGGTGTCCTTATAGAAATAGGGAAATTAGAAAGAGGGGTAACAAAAGATAATGAGTTCTATTTTAGGTCTTACTGAGTTTGATATATGATGGATCATCCATTGGGAAATATTCAACAGATAACTAATGAAGTGATACTAGAGCCCAGGAGCAAGACTAGATTAGATATATGACATGGTTGGTCAGCAATTCCCCACCATCAGACAAACAGAAAAAACAAGCCTTTATTTAAGTCACAAAGGTGCATATAATTTCAAGGTCAGACTATCCTTCATACATAGATGCCTATGTGTTGGGTGAGATTGTCTGATAGTTATCCAACAGTCACTTACTTATTCCATGATGACTGTGTAATCTCCAGGCTGGGACAGCATGATGCCTGCCCCATGTGTTGGAAAAGCTTATGTGGATAGAACACTGCCACACATCACCTGGGACTAAGCAGAATGAGGTTTTCCTCCTCCTTTTCTTGCAGTTCTCTAAGTATTAAAAAAAAAGAACAACAGAACACTCAAGAATCTCGCGAAGAGCCAATCTAAACACTCCTCTCTACGTCCTGAAGCCAGGAGGTGGAGCAGTAAAGTAAAACTCAAGTAGGTGTCTCAGCAAACAGAGTGCTAGACTGAGAGTCAGGAAGAACTGAGCTGAATTTTGACTTCAGACACTGAATGAGCTGCCTCGTTTTCCTCAATTATAACATGAGGGAGAATAGGGGAGATAACAGCAGCACCTCCCTCTTAGAGCTATTGTGACAATGAAATGAGGAAATATGGTTAAAGTGCTTAGCACAGTGACTGGCATGTAACGGAGTTTTTAGAGACAGCTGGTGGTACAGTGACCAAAGCACTAGGCTTAGAGTCAGGAAGACCTTAGTTCTGATCTGGCCTCAAGAGACTAGCCGTGTTATCCTGGGCAAGTCACTTGATGTGTTTGCTTCATTTTCCTCCAACGTAAAAAGGCAATCATAAGAGTATCTACCTTGCTGGGTTGTTGTGAAGATAAGAGATAGTATTTCCAGAAAATCACTTAGTATCATACTTAGCACATAGTAGGAGCTATATAAATGCTCATTTCCTTCTCAAGACCCCAGCACTTTTTTTAAAAGCTTTGGAAGCAACAAAGGCCTCCAGACATCCCTTTCTCACTTTCCAGTCCCTAACTCATCGGAGGGTTCAAGGGAAGCTCTGTGTCTCCTGTCAATTAACGGCTACTACCGTGGTTTATAAAGCTTCCATGTCACATTAATTGCTTTTCATTAGTTTGGATCCTAGAAAGTACCAGGTTGTTTCAAATGCAGGACTAATGTGGACAAATCATCTTTGTGGTCCCTTTTTTCCCCCCAACAAGCTCCTTCCTCTGTTCTCTTAACCTTCTCAGAGGTAACATGCAGAAGATGCTCTGCTTTGCTTCCAGTTAGGGAAACCAGTGAAATGGAGCTGCTGAGTTTCCATCTTTCCTTTCCCCCTCAACTGTCCCCTTCATCCTGTCTGTAGTTATAATGTTACCCACTAAAGCACAATGGAAAAGATTTTTAAATGTTTTAAATTTTTCCTGCTATTAACTAAATGGATGTTTTAGATCAGCAAGAGGTGATAAATGATTTGTGGAAGATAACATATGTTTCTCCTGGGACAAGGGCAGACCAATTGCCAGGCTGCTAGCCCAAGAAGCTATAAGCTTCCAGCCTCCACTATGCCTACCTCCCAAGAACAAAGTCAAGCATCTATTTGAGGGTGCCATTTAATGTCCTTACAATCTCTTCTTTCTGGTATCCCTCCCATGGCCCAATCATCACCATCCCCAGCCTCCATACCACCATACCTCCCTGCACAAATGAACTCAGAATTACTTCAGTTGGTAATTGGACCAGCAAAAAGAAAGTACCCTAGTCCTCAGTTGCTCTTACAGATTTTTTGTATTAGAGGGAAATAAAGAAATGTGTGTCTTGAAAGTTATTTTAAAATGCACGTACTTCAAGATGAGAATTTTAAAAATTTAAAAAGTAAATGAGAGGAGCAACTAGGTAGCACAGTGAATAGAGCACCAGCCCTGGAGTCAGGAGGACCTGAGTTCAAATGTGACCTCAGACACTTAACACTTACTAGCTGTGTGACTTTGGGTAAGTCACTTAACCCCTATTGCCCAGCTTTCCCCCTGCCCAAAAGAAAAAAAGAAAAAAAAGTGAAAAGTAAATGAGAGAAGTAAAAGCAAAAAGTATATACAGCTTTTTATGTGTAAGGGAAGGGATAGGGCATGATAGTTTGAGGGAATGGCAGGGTCAAGCAAAGATGTTTTAAGTATCAAATTGAGAATTCTTGAAGATTAGAGAGTGGATAATTAAAGGGGCAATCTGCCAAAGGACATGGGACAAGATGATCACAAGAATACAGTGAGCGAGGTTAATGTTGGTAAAGAGAAGAAGTACTTCTTCATCAGAGACTAAAATAAAGGAAGAGACAAAAAGCAACGATGCCAAGAAGCTGAGATGTAGAGGAGAACAGATCGTGTTCAGAGAAGGCCTTCTATTTTCTGAGTAAAGGACGAAACAACATCCTCTGCTAAGTTGGAAAGGGGAAATGACATGAGGAGGGAGTCATGCAGAGAAAAGAAAAGACTTAGAAAAGTTTCTGGGCAGAGTAGAAACTAGAGAAGAGTCAAACAGAGAAGGGTAGAAAGAATGCCTTATAGTTGTAATTAGCACACACACATTTGTAGTAAACTCAGTCAGTATAGTTGCTGGGCTTCACCCAGGACCATTTACCAGAAAGTAAGTAGGAGTAGAAGTGGTTTGTTTGGTACATTCTGGGATTAGGGGTGGACAAGGCAGTAGCAGAGAAAGAACGAAAGCACAGGAGATTCTAGAGTAGGGGAATGTGTAAACCTGAACTCTTGGGTCAAGACTGAAAAGAGGAAAGTAAAGCCAGAGTAAGAATGATTGTCTGGAAGAGCAATGAGGAACAGAGAGACTGGAGTTCAATGTGAGGATGGAGAATAAGTTTAGGGGCAATGAGTCACAAGTAAAGACAGGGGGTTATAGTCAGATAAAGAAATGCCTGTATTCTGAGTCATGGACACAGAGCACTTGAGTGATGGTGAAATCCAGGGTGTGATCATCCCTACGAGTAACTGAGATGGAGTCAAATTGTAGGTCATGTTTGCTGATGTGAATGTTGATCTGGGAGGCCTATAAATTCAAGGGAACTTAACAAATACTTTGAAGTTCCCAAACAAGGCCAGGGGTTGAGTGGGGCAAGAAGACTATAAGGTAAGTATTGAATTCCTTACAGGGAGGAAATAACCTGAAAGATGGTACATAACTGCTACCAGGAGAAATTTATCTCTGGAGAGATAAATACTAATGGAGGAAACCTCAAAGTAAGAGCTTTATGAGTGATGGCAGCAGAGAAAAGGTCTAGATGCAGTGATGCACAGAAGTGAGCATGCTTATTTTTTCTCTAGTACATTCTGGATGGGGGTTTGAGGGAAGGAGAGATATTAGAGAAGAGTGTTATAAGGTCCACACATTGGGTATGTCTTGGAGGGGGAGGGATTGGTCTCAATGAATGCCCAAAGATGGCTTAACACAAGAAAAAAAACTTAATAATTAGAGCTTTCTAAAAGCGAGATGGACTTTCTTCAGAAGTGAGTTACCTATAACTGGAGACCATCAAGCAGAGCGTTAATGACCACCTGGAAGTGATATAATAGAAGAGTTTCATTTTTCTGATAAGAGATTATACAACATCATCTCTGAGGTCCTTTTCAATTCTTAAATGCTATGATTTTATCCATTTTCTGCATTCACCTATAAGCAGCCATAAATGTTAAAGAGGGAGACAAAATTACTTGAAGAAAATCCAACCTTGCCCAAATCCTTTTGAGACTTTGGTTAAAGAAAAATATGGACTGAAGAAAGTTATAGAAGATTGGATTGAAAACAATGGGAGTAAATGAAAGATTTTACAGATTCTCGAGAAAGCATTTCTCTTCACATGATCAGTTTTTATTATCTAGAATAAACATAAACAGTTAATTCAGCATGACTGATCAAAGTTTATAAATGAATTTGAAATGTACAATAAGAAGTGAAACAATCCTACACTCACCATGAGAAAAATCATCTTTATCTTTCTTAGAAAGAATCTTAACCAAATCTCTCTCATATTTCATACATGATGACCTGTTCCTTTAATGGCTTGTACTTCAAACTTGAGCCCAGGCAAGAAACAGAAAATACAGTGAAATAAAGTTGATCTGTATTTTTCAGATTTCTCACAGGACTTTGGATTAACTTTTTAAAAATATACTTAAATCCTAACAGTTTTTTTCTCCTTCTTTATATGGGGTTTCTGCAAAGCAGCGGTTCTCAACTTGTGGGTCGCAATCCCTTTGGGGTTGAACAACCCTTTCACAGGAGTCACAGGGGTTGCCTAAGACCATCCGAAAACACAAATTTCTGATGGTCTTGGGAACCAAAACACCACTCTTCTATCAGTCTTCAGGCGGGCCCGCCCACATGCAGATACTCCCACATATGCATATTAAAGGATTGCAGCATTAGGAAGGTTGAGAACCACTGCTACAAAGTTTTATTGTACCTTGTACAGAGAGGGAATCAGAATAACATTTTGAAAAAAAAAAACCTTAGAAAATATCAAAAGTTGCCAGTGGTTTCAAGTTTCCATATCTTCATGGATGTTCATGTTGAGAGTGATACATCATAAGATAATTTGGGGAGGGGGGAAAGGGGAAGAGAGAAGAAATAACTTTTTAAATGTTATGAATATGAATAACATATTAGCTTAGTTGGTTGTTCTTCCAGTCTCTGAAATAGTTTTCTAGATTTTCTTCTCTGTAAACAAAAGACAACTCTTAGAATACAATCGAAATCTCTCATTTTAATTTTTATAAACAGCTTCTAAAATTTATATTCTTGGACTTACCTAATTTTGTCCCAGTATCTGAATTCTTCTAGCATAAGATAGCTTTGACTCTTTTTTGTTCCTCCCTAGAAATGTAGCAAAATGAAATCTTTATAGAGAATCTTTATTTAAATGCCTTTTTTTAACAGTGGGCACATATAATAAAGCCATCAGTTCTATGGAAAATATTATAAAGAAACATCATTGCAGTTTAATGGATGTGCTTCCATAAGACAGATGGAATTGAACAGGCATTTATGGGGGACAATTATGAAACTTTCAACTGCCTCAATAAAAAATTGATATTTGAGCATGAATGAACTCATATTTTGTAGGTGATATCTAGTTTGAACAAAATATTTTTCCAACTTTAGGTCAATGGAAAGTGTCATCTAAAATTATAATAATATGTTATTGTCATTGCTATTGAGTATGATGAATTTAGAATGCCAAGCCAGGAAGTAATTAATTCTTTTGTGTGGTTTTAATAAATTATTGAGACATAAAACTGAGCAGAGATTCTTTAGATACCTTTTCAGTAAAATGATTGTAAAGGTGTAGTGCAGGTGGGGGCAGGGGGAGAGTGGACAAGTATTTGACCATGAAATTGAACACTTTTGCTTCATGAGAGGGGGGACAAGATGGGTGACAGAGCATAGTTTCAGGTCTGGGTGCTCACAAGTACCAATCAAGAACCTCCTGTAATGCATATCCATTAGGCAGGATTCAGAGCACACGTCTTTCTCCACTGAACCTAAACTGACATGCTCAACTTCATGAGAAGGGTTCAATTCCAATTCAAGACCAACAAATGAATACTTAGTTTAGTAATATCAAAGAGAAAAATTAGACTGGTGAAATTGCTTTGGTCTGGCCATTTTTTTACAAAGAAGAAAGAAATGTGCTACTGTGATCATGTTGATATGATACAAATTTCCAAATCTTCCTGTTTTATTCAGTCTCAAACATTTTAATAATACTCCATAACCCCTCTACGGAATAAGTGAAGATATGATTTCTTACTCATATTTGTGTCTCCTACATCTTTTCACCATCTAGAATAGGGGTGTCTACTTCCTCTCCTCTTACTTTCTTCTTAACTTTCTACAGTCAGACTTCCAAACTTATCATTCAACCAAATTTCTCTCTCCAAAGTTACCAATGGTCTCTTAATTGCCTAATCCAATGGCTTTTTTTCAGTCTTCTTCCTTCTTGACCTCTCTGTAAACTTTGACGTAGCTGATCACCATCTTCTTGATATTCTCTTCTCTCTGGGTATTTGGGACACTATTCTCTCCTGGTTCTTTTCATTCCTGTCTGACTACTCTTACTCAGTCTCTGAATAATCTTTATCCAGATCATGTCTGCTTGCCATGGGTATCCCCTGGGGCTCATTCTTCGGACTTTTTCTCTTCTTCCTTTTTATTATTTCACTTGGAGATCTCATTAGCTCCCATGGATTCAATTATCATTGATGTTAATGATTCTCAAATCTATTTATCCAATCTCAACCCCTCTCTCCTGACTGCCAGGATGACATTTCCAAATGCCTATTTTGAACTTGGTGTCCTGTAGACTTACTAAACTCAACATGTTCAAAACTGAAGTCATCATCTCTCCCCCAAATCCTCTCTCTCCAAATTTCCCTATTACTATTGAGGGTACCACCATCTTCAGCAGTTATCTAGGCTTGTAACCTAGATGTCATCCTCAGCTCTTCACTCTCTCTTACCTTCTATATCCAATCTGTTGGCAATGTCTGCCAATTTCACCTTTGCAAGATCTCTCAGATATACCCTTTTCTCTTCTGATACTGCCACTGCCCTGGTGCAGGTTCTCAGCTCTTCATACCTGGACTATTGCAATAACCTTCTGGCTGGTTTGCTTGCCACAAGCCTCTCCCAACTTTAGTCCATCCTCCAGTTGGTCACTAAAAGGACTATACTAAAACAAGTGCAAGTGTTAACCAACTATGTCATGTTCCTACTCATTAAACTCCCCATCACCTCCAGGATCAAATATAGAATCCTCTCTTTGGCATATAAATCTTTTTATAACCTATCTCCTCTCCCACCTTTCCAAACTTTTGATATCCTATGCTCTCCATATACTTTGTAATCCAGTAACACTGGCTTCCTTGCTTTTTCTCAAAGAAGACACTCTACCTCTCAGCACCAGGCATTTTCACTGACTGTTCCAGGTACCCGAAATGCTCTCCATCCTTATCTCTCCCTCCTGGTTTTCCTGGCTTCCTTTAAGTCCCAGGTAAAATATTACTTTCTACAAAAAGCCTTTCTCAGTCTCTCTTAATTCCATGACCTTCTCACTGTTTATTATTTTCTATTTGTCCTGTATATAGCTTGTTTGTACATAGTATTTGCATGTTGTCTATTATGGTTTGATCTCCAAGACAGGAACAGGTTTGGGTTTTTTTTTTTGCTTTTTTTGTATCTCCAGTGATTAGCACAGTGCCCAGAAAAAAAGTAGGTGCATAATAAATGCTTATTGACTATTTCTCAGAGCTTGGTAAAACACTTTGCACATAGCAGAAACTCATTTTAAAAAGATTGGATTGACATAAAATGAGCAAACTTTAGGGAGTAACATGATGACATTGTAGGAGAAAACTTCATAGCTTTGGGAAAATCTGGCTTTTTTTCATTGGTAGTGACTCTCATCCAAAATGGCTCCAAGATTCCAACAGTTCAATCTCCCCACATCAGGAACTCTTTAACGTAGCTTTTGTCATCCCATCTGTCACTATATCAACATTGTCATTCATCCTCATCCTACTCTTCTTTCTCTTCTTTTCAGGAAGAGTCCATCATTTTAAAGAGGCTACAAATGATAAAGCTTATGTTTTAAAATATAAATGTGGATGGAAAAGTGAAAGAGTACTAGAATTATTAGAAACTTCATTTTTCTCTGTCAGATATGGAAATTTGGCAAGAGGGAGTTCAAAGTAATCAACAATGGTTTGAGAACTTGACAGAAAATGTATAGTACTTTCTAGAATGGAATGTCTGAAATAGGACTATGCCTCAAAGATAAGGATTTTCTTTGCTTTGGGTAATAGAGAGCCAGTTCTCTTTTAGTTCAATAAGAAATGCCCAAAGAGAAGAAAGGAGAGAAAAACTTGAAAGCATAATACACAGGTGTGGAATTTAGAGCATTATCGCAGTATCAGGAATGTTGGCAAGAGAAGTGCCAGGACATGGATAGTGGTCTCCATGATTCACTCTCGACTCCATATGTAATGTCACCCTTAAACAGAGTTGTGAATTAAAAAGCTGTAAATAGTAACTACTATTATATTCCTTCATGAAATTTGGTCTTTTCTCAGAATCCCAAAAAAAGCACTATTTTTCTCTCTTAATAATAAAGTAACGAAGGTTAAAACCAAGGACTGTTAGCAAACGCTTGCTCCAAACCCTAATGTAAGAGACCTTTTTAGATTTTTAGAATTCAAACTTCCTAAGTCGTTCTAAGAAATCCAATTTTTTTTAACTTGAACGAAAATAAAGGGAAATTTAAAATGATCCTAGGGAACTCAGAATTAAACTTATGACTAAAGCTCAATAAATTTATCATTTTATGAAATCATTTTCAAATATTAAAGGCCCAAAGGAAATTATATAGAGACAAAGAGCTAACACAGTCAATGTAAATGTCACAATTCGGAGGAAAAGAAAGATAGACTATTGATCACATTGAACTAACTTAAGTTGAGTAGAGATAAATGTAAAGTTCAAAAAAATCAAAAATGGATACCATACATAAGACAATGATAAGACACAGAGTGAGGGCATTACATAGCCAAAGAAATATAAGTAAGCAGGAAACGGGGGTGGATGCATGGTGAGATTGAGGAATGACAGAGAGCACCAGCATTTCACTAGTATTCATATGATTTTGAGAAAATGAAAAGAAGGCCCCCAACATAATGGATGGATCCCCTGTGTGAAGTTATTGGAAGCCATGAACAGAAGTCACATAGGATGAATAAGTATATCTGCGCCATGATTTGAAACTTTGGGTGTCATATTCAAATTAGTGCTATCCCAATTCTGTTTAAGTATTGGGATTGAGTAAATACAAAATTTTACACTCAGGTTCAAAAAATCAGTTTTAAAAGTCCAAGATAGGAGAGGCATGGCTAGATAATTCATTTTTTTAAAAATTGGAAGTGTTAGTGGACAACACGCTCAATACGAGTTGTGTATGATATAGAAATCAAAAAAGCTAGAGCAATCTGATGAAGCCTTAGCATTAAGAAAGACATACATTTCCACAAATGAGGAGATGATTGTTTAAGTGTTCTTCTTTCATTATACCATACAAGGTGCGTTGTGTTCAATTCTAGGCAACACATTTTAGAAAGAACATTGCTAAGATGCAGGGCATTTAGAGGAGGGCAACCAGAATAATGAAAGACTTTAAGTTCATGCCATATGAATATTGGTGGAAGAATTGGGGGTAACTGATCAAAAGATGATAATACTTGAGACAAAAGAGGTATGCTCAGACTTTTGTAGGATTCTCTCTAGAGGACAAAACTAAGAACAATAGGCAAAAATCAAAAATATGCAAATCACAAATATAGGGTTACGTAAGGAAAAACTTTCTCACAAAGGAAGCTATAGAGGAATACAATGGACTATTTCAGGAGACAGTGGGATCCTCCTCACTGGAAGTTTTCAAATAAAAATTAAATGACCTCTTGGGAATATTGAAGTGAGACTTCTCATTCAAGTATGAGTTGGACTAGATGTTCTCTGTGGTCCCATCCAAATATAAAATTCTGACATTCTCTCAGATATATTTATGGGTGAATATGCATTTCTTTTGTCTATCACACCCATACAGGTACATAAAATTTAGGGGCTGGGATTCTACAAAATCTTATTCCAATTAAATTTCCAGAATACTTTGATAATTTTAAATACTGGGTTTTGAATATTCACCAGAAATGTCAATAATAACTAGATATTAGACTTTCTTCTATTTGAAAGTAGTTTTTTAAAATATCTTTAATATTAACTCTTTAAGGTCAATTTTTCAGTTAAGCATTACATCCAGGACAGTGTAATACATATAGCCTAGAAATGCAAGCAAATGGTTATTTTACTGGTATGCCACACCCCAGTGGTAGCATTAAGATACATAATGAGTACAGCTCCCATAGATCTCCCTCCTTCCCACTCAGTTGAGGCAACTGAAAGAGGGAAAGGGTTCTATCACATTCCAAGATGCTAATAAAAAGTAGGTAAGGTGGCCCTTTTATACACGTTGGAGGCTCCCCACTATCAGATGAGATGGCCTTCATGTATCTTGGATCATTTCCCTAGAGGAGATTGCTTTGCATGTGCAGGCTGTGTTATGTTTGTTGTTTAACTTGTATTGCCAAACAACTCTTGGCTTATCACAGTCAATGACTGGACTTTTTAGTGAGCCAGAGAGGGAAAATCTTTTTAAATTTACCTTTCGGTGGCTTTGTAGAAAATGTGATTCTTATGGTGGTAGTATAATACAGAGGTAAGGAGTTAGAAGACCCCAGTTATAGTCTCAGCTTTAGCATGTGCCAAACTACCTGTATGCCATTGGGTCTTTAGTATAAATTTAGTACTAACACTGCTAAGTGCTTGGGGATGCAAAGTTGAATAAGGTATAGCCCCTGCCTTCATGAGTTTATACTCTAGCAATCCTTTAATTTATCTGAACCTTTAATTTATCTTCACCTTTAAAATGGGGTTTATACTACCTTTACATACCGTACAAAGTCTGCATGAAGATGAATAAAATAATATACATGGAAACTTTTTGAAAACTGCAAAGTACCATATAAATGTACCATACAAATAAAAATATTATTATTTTTTCTAGGTCTATGGATCCTGTATCTATTATGAGATCTAACTCTTTCCCCAAAAAAAAATCCATAACGACATGGGAATTATGATTCTACAACCAGAATTAACACTAAATGTTCATTATACCATTCAGGCATGCCTTTGAAGGGGCAGGGAGCAGGGAGATATCTGTTATTTTTTTAAATGACCTTCATTCCTCCTGACAGGTTGGACTGTCACATTTCATAACCATCCAGATGAAATCAAAATGCAGATCATGATGGGATGCCATGACTTACTCCCAGTGCAACCTGACTATACCTAAGATTCACCAGTCTTAGATTCA
>CM053594.1:204471460-204490610 GCA_028646575.1 Pseudocheirus occidentalis
TTTCCTTTCCTTTCCTTCTCCTTCTCCTTTTCCTTTTCAGCTAGGCTGAAAATAAGAGAGTTAAGTGTACAAAATGCTTTATATCCTGTATCTTATGTCTCTTGTGCACTTTATCAGATTATTTTACATCTTTATTTTATATCTTATTTGTTCATATCTTATTTATATAATACCTTAATCATTTTTGAAAAGTATTTATTCCTCTCTTTCCTCTTTGCAGCTTTTTAAAAGAAGTTGGTTGCATCATAAACTCCTCAAGAGTAGGAATTGTTTTATTCTTTGTACAACATCTGATTTTCCGCATTTAGAATAGTTCGTGGCACACGGCAGTCATTTAATAAATACTTGCTGATTGATTGATTGTCATGAGGACCTTTAATTTCTGTGACTGTGCTGTGGCAGGTTGACAAATTTTCAAGGAAGACGCAGGATATTAGGAAACACTGGTTTAAGACACTTACTAAGTAGAACGCTTTAGTCCTGGAAGATTGTATTCATTCCTTAGGTTTCTAATTCGCCCCAGAAAAGTTTTAATAGAGGAGATTTGAACCTTTAGTAGCACGATACTAAGATTCCAACTCCTTCCCTCTTGACACGTCAGTGATAGGAGAAAGGATGGACTCTGGCCAAATTTCAAGAGAAAGATTCTTACAAATCATAAGGAGAGGGGAATGGTAATGGTCCATATATTGCTACAGGTCAGATTGCACAAAAGTTTTGGTGTGTCTCCCGAAAGAGTCTGTGTAGAATGCCATACTGACTTCGCCAAACTCCAGAAGTGTGAAAGAGAAGGTCAGAAAAGACCGAAAATGGAAGAGGATCAGTGGAAAGCTGGTTTTGTAGGCAGGATGGTGAGTTAATGGACAGTTAATCTTATTTAAGCATCATGGAGGACCACACAAATACACAACTACAACATACCTTACAATATATTGTCCCATGCAAGGTCTAACATGTTAATTTTAATACTGAAGAGCCCAATATAGATTGTGCTTGTGAGTTAATTATCTAACAAAGAGTTTCATTTTCTAAATCCTTAACAAAGAAAAATTACCAAATTTTACTGATCAAAAATAATGATTATAGCTGTCACTGATGAAAAAAGGATATTGGTTTACCACACTTTCCATTGTATTTCAGACTTGTTGGCCATTTTAACAGAACTTAGGAAATGTGGATCATTTTAAACAATAATAATTCAGGTAATAGACTGTTTTTGGTGTTTCCTTTCCTTCACATAACCTCTCCTTGTGCTGATTGCTTAATATCCTGTTTTATGCTTCTTAAAAGAAAACCAGCAAATCTTTCCTACTTATTTAATACACTCTGATACTGGTTTATCATATTACTATTATTCATACTACTCCAGGAATAAGGTAGAAAGTTAATTATTGCTTCCTTTGGTGTTTTGGTGGAGCCATGGTTTCATCAGCAGGAGTAGTTCTATTAGTGGAGTGAGTAAATCCAGACATGAGTTTTCATTCTGCATTAATCTCTAGTCCATGTGTTTTCAGAAACCTTAGAGATTGGAGATTATCATTTAGTTCTTTAAAATATTTCAGGTGTACCAACACAACATTCAAGCTGTTTATTGTCTCTTAATCTCACCATACAACTTTCTTGTCTTCTTTTCTGAATGTATGTATTGAAGCATAAAAGTATACAGTATTAGAGCTGAGAGGGACCCAGTCCAACATCTCCTTTTTTTTTTCTTTTTGGAGGGGAGAAGGCAGGGTAATTGGGGTTAAATGACTTGCCCAAGGTCACATGGCTAGTGTTAAGTGTCTGAGGTCAGATTTAACCTCAGGTCCACCTGACTCCAGGGCCAGTGCTCTATCCACTATACCACCTAGCCACCCTCAACCTCTTCATTTTTGATGATGTCTTTTATGACATTTCTGCAATTCAAGTCATTGTTATACATGACCATTCAAATGATCACAGATCTATATATATCTTGCTTCAGTTTCTCTCCTGAGCTGCAGTCCACATCAGCAATCACCTTTCATACTTCTCAAACTGGATGTTCTAGAGATATCTCCAACTCAGTATGTCTAAGACTAAACTCATTTATCTATCTCACGCCCCAAACCTTCTTGTCTTCCAAACATCTTAGTTTTGTCAAAAGCACAACCCATTCTTCTAGTCTCTTAGTTTTATTAATTAGTTCAATGGCATTAAAAAAACCTTTTAATTTTATTATTCTCTTCTTTGATTTCCAGGATTTCCGTGTTGGCATTTAATTGGGAATTTTAAATTTGGTCTTCTTCTAGTTTTTTTCTTTAGTTGCATGCCTACATCATTGATCTTTTTTCCTTCTCTTTTACTAATGTAAGCATTTAAATATGTGAATTTTCTCCTTAGCACTGCTTTGGCTTCATCTTACAAATTTTTGTATGTTTTCTCATTGTTGTGATTTTATTTAATGAAATTATGTATTGTTTCTCATTTTTTTTGGAGGGGCAGGGCAATTGGGGCAAAGTGACTTGTCCAAGGTCACATGGTTAGTAAGTGTTAAGTATCTGAGGTCAAATTTTAACTCAGGTCCTCCTGACTCCAGGGCCAGTGCTCTATTTACTTTACCACCTAGCCACCCCGGTTTCTCATTCTTTAGGATCACATTATTTAGTTTCCAATTAATTCTTAATCTATACATCTGCAGCGCTTTATTGAATATATTTTTTTGCATTATGGTTTGAAAATAGTGGATTTAATATTTCTACTTTTCTGCATTTGTTTGTGAAGTTTGTACAATCAAATGCATGGTTGATTTTTGTGAAGGTGCCATGTAGAGCTGAGAAAAAGGTGTACTTCTTTCTATTTCCATTTGGTTTTCTCCAGATGTCTATCACATCTACTTTTATAAAATTCTATTCATCTCCTTAACTTCTTTCTTACCATAGCTTTTTATGGTCAGTTTCTTTTCTGTTGTTTGTTCATATTTTTGGCTTATTTATTGACTTTCAACTTTATGTTAGAGTTGAGTTCTGTTCTGGGCATGTGAGTGGGGGGTTGGGACTGTCCTAAGCCTTTTTTGCACTGCTATTTTCAGAGCTAGTTCTGAGGGTTTGGAAGTTTTTGGTGCTTCCAAGGTCCTGCGATCTGGTGAGAGATATGGTCACTGGGCCCTTGATCAAGTGGTACTGCTTCTCAGGGTCACTGCTTCCTTGGGACCAGAAATGATGCTGCTCCTTATGGTCATGATCCTTTGTGACCAAGGGATGTGTGACCCTCTGCCCTTGAACTGTGACCTAGAAGTAGGTATAGGCAATTGAGTTGCCAAACAGCAAGCAATCATGTCCCCAGTGCTAGTACATGGGTCTCCTGTAATCTTTTTCTGACCAGTTACCTGATCTCCTTACATTTTCTGGCTTGAAGGCTGCTGGAGCCCCTGCTGCTGCTTTCACCACCACCAAATTTCATCACTGGTGTAACATCCATGTGGACTCTGGGGCAGTTCCCACCCTGGAGTCATGGACCTATCCTTCTGATTGGCTAAGTTGTCTTGGGGTGGAAGAATGTCTCACCCTGACCTTTTGGTGGCTCTGCCACCCCAGAATTTTGATTTAAGATGTTATTTTAAAGTTGTCTGGAGGGGTATGTTGGAAGAGCTTGGATGTAATGCTTCTACTACTCTGCCATCTTGGCTCTGCCCCAAGAATTCCCAATTGAACCTAAAAATTAAATAAACATTTCATAAATAGTGAATTAAATTGTTCTGGAGGATGATTTCTGGGCTTTTTCAGTATCCTTGTTCCAGTACTTATTTTGAATTATAGTTCACTGAGAGAGTGATAGCATTAATATACTATACTTGATTTTGTCCATTTCTCACCATTGTTATTCATTCAATTTGATTAAATAATTTGGCAAAGAACTGATGTATTCACATTTAATGTCTTTTTCTCATTTTTATCCTTTCCCCCTTAGGATATGAATTATCTTTAGCATCTGGCCAAACTGTTATAAAAGTCAACATGAAATCTCATATTCTGAAAACGTCTAGAAAAAGTACAGATATGAAACTGTATTTTCTGATGACACCATACGATAAGTGGAGGCCATCAAATGATAAATCTTCTTGGCAGATGTGAACTTACAGGTGCTCTGCTGGAAACTTGCTTCATACAATACAGGTACAATAAATTCTGACCCGAGTAGATTTAAGTTTCTCTAAGTCAAAGAAAGTGTGCCTTCAATGTTGACCTTTCAGGTTTTCTGAAATCAGATTGAAAAGTCAAATTAGCTACTGACAGAAGTTCTTAAAAATTAAATGAGGTTTTGTGGGCAGAAATCTAGGATACTCCTTGCTGACTTAATGCCAGATGGCATACTCTCAGTGTCAAAAAATGTCTACATGAAAATGTCCTTGTGCTCACACAGAAAATGCTGGCTAAAAACGGACCAGAAGCCCCTACAGTGTTAGCTAATGAATGGAGTGGAAGAAAAATCAGAAGTAGTAACAAAATGAATAGCATAATGAATGCTACACTCATGCTAGTGTTGTTATATTTCTATATTTTCATTTGCCTAGCGCTCTTATTCTTCCCCTCCAATCATCTCAAATCTGTAAGGACTCTAGTTCATGCAAGAATTTCATCAGCCTTCAGGAAAATTTGAGAAGAGACCATTTCCAGCTGCTTCATTCACTATCCATCAGTGCAAGATAGAAAATGGTGAACAATACCATACCTACAGTTGCTACTCTGGTGGAAAATGGAAGAGACAAAATTACTGTTAATTGGATTTTCTGCAGGACATGTCAGCAGTAAACCTTACTTTTGCAAAAATTTTTCGTGGGGCTATTAATCACCAGCTCCGTTCTGCATCTCACCTGGAAGTTAAAATCCCCTCCTTTGGCCAGGGCCCAAAATGCATTCCAAATGGTTTTATGCAATATTTACTTTCCAGTTCCCCAAATGCTCATGTTTAGCTATTTGTAGCCCCAGCCTAGGGTCTCCCTATCAACCCCAAACCCTAATCATGTTAAAGTGTTCCTCCCATACCAGTAAGCCTCAGGTCCTCACTTGCTGCTGCCCCCTACTGTTTTCTAGTTCTTAGGACCGCCCCCCCCCCCCCCATTTGGCTTGAGAACTCTCCAGTCCCTTTGTTTCCTTCAGAGTAGGGCACAAGTTCCCTGTTGTTTCTCTTGTCCATGGAGAATAGAAAGCTGTTCTTATTTTGGGTATTTTATGGTGTTTATTAGTGAGGTAGCATGGCAGCATGGTCTAGTCAATACAAAGCTAGACCTGGAGTCAGGAAGACTTGTGTTTAAATCCTTTCTCTGATGCTCACAAAATTGTGCTACCATCAGCAGGTCATTGAAGAGACACAACTTTTCAGGCCATGTATAACACTGCTAACTATTCTCCCACACTTCCTGTAGATAACATGAGTCTCAGGCAACTCGCTAAAACTTCTGTGAAGTTGGCGAAGGGCTTCCCATTCTGATTCTTGGTGTAGGGAAAGTACTATAGACAAGCCTACAGAAGGGAGGGGAGAGAGGGTAAAGTGACAAATAATTCAATCATTGACCAAATCCTATTTCTAAAATCTAAGCCTTCTTCTCCACTCTCTGTTCAATCACTCTACTTTTGGTCTCTCTCTTTTTACCTAGACTATTTCAATAGCTTTTTAATTGGCTTTCCTGTGTCTAATCTTTGTCCTCTCTGATTCATCCTCCATAGCACTATGCTACTAATAGATTTTTTGTACCGTTATGATTATGTCACTAATTTACTCAAAAACCTTTCCTATAACCTGTCAAATATTTAAAATCCTTGCTCTCACATTCAAGAATTCAACCTTGCATACAGGCTACTAGGCCTGGTCATTTCTTGGGTCTGTCTCCTTTTCTGAGCTCTTACTTTCTAGCTTTCCCCCAGGCTGAACTATTAAACTATCTAGGCTATTTTGGTTCTTGGTCTCTAGTGAATGGGTTTGCTTTTGCAGAGCTATAAACTTCCCAGCTATTCAGGAATATGCTTTTCAAACCTTTCCTTTGGGTTTGGAAGTCCTTGACCTAAATAGATTTTTAAAAAATATTTTTCTTAACTAGAAAAGTCCTTAGCCTTAATATATTTTGTCTAGTCCTTATCTAGTCCACTGACTCAACCTCCCCCACAAGACAAGCTCTTCTTTATTTTAATTTTTCTTTTGAGGTAATCAGGGTTAAGTGACTTATTCAGGGTCACATAGCTAGTAGGTGTCTGAAATACAAGTTCTTCTTTCTAAGAACCATGGAAGAATCCTTTCTGCTTAGATGAGAAATCTGGGCATAGAACAGGAGAAGTACAACCATCTTTCCTTTTCTAGCTCAATCACACACCATGCTGTCACCCTAGATAAGTGTAATTTTAGGTTCAGGTTAGAATGAGCCTTCTTTTGTGCCCCAGGTTCCCTGGATAAGAGAGGTACTCTCCATTCTGTTCTCCTGAATATTTCTTCCCCTAGATTTTAGGCCACAAGAAATTCAGTTGCCTCTCTTATCTGAATTTTCATTCATTCATTAACTCATTTCTTTATTTTCAAATTTTTGGAAGATTTTTCTTATCCTTCCAGGGGCATGTGAGAGCTAGTTTTTACCACTGAGAGCTGATTGGTAAATTTTCTCCGTGAGTATTTACACCCTGGAAACTGGAAAATACTATAAATTAGAGATTGATTTATTGTTTTGTGGATTGTCTAGATTTAAAGTGATGGAGAAGGCATTAACAGAAATTAAATTTATATAATTTAATACAGATTAAACTTATTTTGACAGCTAGTTGTTAAACATTTACCAGCATTAAACATTTACCTGACCTTTACCACTCCTCTATCTCCTACTTGTTTTGAAGAAGTTCTGTTAGTCACATAGTATGGCTCCACTTGCTTTTAATTATCAAGTAATTTGTCTTTTCATCTGGACTCTTCGAGGGGGTGTTCTCTTCCTCATTGGGTTTCTTCCCTTAATAGAAACAAAAAGTTCCTGTACTTTCAGACGAGGGTCTAATAGTAATAATAACTGATATATATATGAAACTTTCACCTCACATGACCCCATGATGAAAGTACTGTGGCCATTAGTACTGCCATTTACAGAGGAGGAAAGGAAGGCCTAGGGAGGTTAGGTGACTTGCCCAAAGTCACCAGTTAAAAAAAAAAAAAAAAGAGGTGATGCCTGAATCCCAATCTCCCTGACGCTGGGAGGTGTAGCAATCTCTCTCCTATGCCGCATGCATTTATTGCAATTCTTCACTGTTGGGGGTGCTTTTTGGTCCTGCATATTTGGTTGCTATAAAGTGACCTTGTAGTAAAACCTTTCCTTGCAATCTAAAGCCCTGGTCAAAAAGCGGGAGATGTTACAGGGCAAGCATCCATACTGATTTACTAGAAACTAGTGTCTTATGCCCTAAAACCCCTAGCACTGCACTTTAGCAAGTGATGAAATAACGCTTTTACTTCAGACAACTGTGTGGATTTATGAAATATCCTGTATGTGCTCAGCATACTGCAACGTAATGTGCAGGGCAGCCAAGCAGATTTCTTATGCTTGGGGCACACTGAGAAGTAGTTTCCTTTATATGGTTTCTGATCCAAATGTCCTTTATCCATTAGGGGCAGGCCTTGATTGCCTCACAAATTCTGGTCGTTTCCTGCATCACAGACAGCCCCTCAATGTGAAAATGACATACAGTACTTGTATCACACCTCACACATGGATTAAAAACTTCTCCTCTCTAGCGAAATGAAGTTTTGTCCCTTTGTGGGCCTGGTATACTTGGAGGCCTTACAGTCTTCAGCTGTGTTACTAATCTGGGTCAAGATATTGATTTCTCTGATTTGGACTACGAATGATTCTCTAAGAAAATCAACAACTCGGTTGCTCAATTCAGTGAAGTGACTTTACATAGTTGGGATACATCACTTTTGCTGCTGGGTAGAGAGAAATCCGAAGTATGTCCTTTGAGTCCCTGGAACCTTTTCTAAAATCTTTGCAGTACTTTCCACAGCTTCTTTATCACATTCTCTCTTTGAAGGAAATAAAAAGGGAGGAGTGGTTGCTTTCTTTGTCAAGAGACCTATGCAGCCAAAAAAGCAGCACCCCATGGTGACCAGGGTCACATTCTGAAATGTCATGCCGAGACAGGAATTTTCAATCTGGAATTTCATTACCAGATACAAATTGTAATTAAAGGTGGCATTTGCAAACCTCTTACTGAATCATCAGCCATGTCATCTGCCAACAACCCCTCTTCAAGATTAGGAGCTTAGTAATGAAGATGAGCTGGTGTGTGTGTGTGTGTGTGTGTGTGTGTGTTCAATATTTTAAAACTTAGGGAAAATCAGTGAGTTATGAAGGTACAGAAGATGTTTACAAATGAAGCACAATTTTCAAGTCACATCACCTCTGAAGGCCTCAGTTTCATCATCTGTGAAATGAGGGAGTCAGACTAGAGAATGGCTGAGTTCCTTTTCCATCTGCAAAGACTGGGATGATATTCATTCTCTGAACATGGAAAATGCCTGTGCCTGGAGGTCACAGAAGGAGGCCATTAGAGTGATTCCGTGCAGTGTCCAGCACAGGATTGCTTAACAAACATGACAATCATCACCAAATTACAAAGTCCCCCTCAGAACAGTGAAGCATCTCCTGTGCCTGATATCCTCTGGGGAGCCCATAAACTATTCTCTGGGAATTAAGGGCGCTTCTACACGCAGGCAATAAATTTTTCCAATGCATTAAATGATACTATTATTGCCCTCGAAAATATAATTTACTAGATGATGTAGCAGTATCTAGAGAATTCATTTAATGTGCTTGAATGAGCATGGGTCCTGAATTGCCAGTGAATCAGACTTAATAACAATAATATAATAATCATTCCAAAACAAGGGAAACAGATGACTGTTTCTTATTTTCTTTGGGATGTGCCAAGAGGGCATAGATTCACAGAATCCTAAAATTAGAGAGAAAGGAACTCAGAATTTATTCACTCCAATCTCTGCCTGAAAAATTATCTACCCTGTTCTCCCTCTCCCCTTTGTCCCCCAATCACCCAAAGTTCAATCTAATGAAAATAAAACCTAGATATGAAACCTGGCTCTAGTTCTCAGCATCTGTGTGGATTTCAAACAAGCTAGTTAATCTCTTTGACCCTCAGTTTGCTTATCTCTACAATGGAGATAATACTTGTCATACTGTCCGCTTAAGACAGGTGTTGTAAGACTCAAATGAGATAAAGTTGTATTATGATACTCAAAGTGATCTCTATATAAATGTAAACTACTATTATTTCGGCTTCATATAAAGATCTTCAGTGCTAGAAAATCCACTTCCTCTTTAGTATGCCCTTACATTTCTGGGCAGCTTTCATTGTTAGCGAGTTTTTCCTTCTTTATTCTAGCTCCCAACACTATTCTCAAAAACAAGTGAACTTTTCTGAATGCAATTCGTGTTCAAACCTGGGTAAGCAATGGTTTCCAATGTTCAAAGATGAAAATATGGAGCAACTAAAGCAACTAAAAGCTAATGGTATCATGGAAAGAGTATGGGACTTTGTGTCAGAAGACCTAGGTTCCAGTCCTGGCTCTGTCATGTATTAGCTGTGTGACCTTGGACAAGTTGCTTAACTTCTCTGGATTTTAGTGTTCTCATTTATAAAATGGGGATAATAAAAGCTCCACTAACTACCTCACAGGACTGTTATTAAGATCAAATAAGGGGTGGCTAGGTGGCGCAGTGAATAGAGCACTGGCCCTGGAGTCAGGAGTACCTGAGTTCAAATCTGGCCTTAGATACTTAACACAAAAGACTAGCCATGTGACCTTGGGCAAGTCACTTAACCCCAACTGCCCTCCGAAAAGCAAAAAAAAAAAAAGATCAAATGAACAAGGACAAACACTGTTCGTTCCTGAGTGCTTTGAAGACATTAATGCTAGATAAATGTAAACTATTATTACTATGATTCTTTATTGACTTTAATAACAATCGAGCAGAATATTCTAGATGAAGACAAATGGGCCATGAGTAACTTTTTCAAAGTTTTAGAACAAACACGATTTTCATCTGAGAAATACAGTTCTTTTTCTTCCTTTAATAAACCTGTGATTGACAAGGAAATAAGAACTATTTGGCTGGTTGTTCAATTTCCTTGTTCCCAAGACATTGATGCAATGCAGGATGGCCAGCTTTTAGGTTTCTTGCTTTTCAAAAGCACAGCATAGTTCTGTTACTGGGCTTTTTATCAAGATCCTAGTATTTTTGCAGTCCAATTACAGTAGAAAAGCTCTCCTACAGGGGTCCTGCCTTACTCGCCCTCTCTACCCACCATTAAAAAGGTCCAGAGTGTACCTTTCATTTTGTTACCTGACAACTTTTATCTCTTAATGGCCAAATCTGGTGGCCTTATCTCAACCCTCATTTTTCAAAACTCTCTGTAGCCCTTCACAATATTCATTACTCCTCCTTTTTGACAATGTTTTTTTCTCTGAGTTTTTAGGACACTACTCTCTCCTACTACTTATCTGACTTCTTTTTCTTCTTTTTTTTTTTTTTTTGCTTTTTTTGTAGGGGGAAGGCAGGGTAATTGGGGTTGACTTGCCCAAGGTCACACAGCTAGTAAGTATTAAATATCTGAGGTGGGATTTGAACTCGGGTCCTCCTCACTCCAGGGCCAGTGCTCTATGCACTGTGCCACCCAACCTCCCCCTGACTTCTTCATCTTCTTTGTTGGATCATCATCCATGTCATACCTACTATATCTCGGTGTCCCATAGGGCCCCTGGGCACTCTTCCTGTCTTCCACAATACTCTTTCACTTGGTGAATTCATCAACTCCTCTGGATTCAATTATCATCTCTATGCTGGTGATTCTCAAATCTACCTTTCTCTAACGTGCTGACCTCCGGTGTCACATCTCCAACTTTCTAATGGATATCTCAAACTAGGTCTCCTGTAGACATCTTGCATTCAGCATATCCAAAACTGAACTCATTATCTTTCCTCTCAAATTCTCTTCTATCTCTAACTTCCCTATTACCGTTGAGAGTGTCACCGCCTTCCCAGTCACCCAGGTTTGCACCTCTGTTGTCATCCTTGATTCCTCATTTTCTTACCCCCATATCCAATCTGTTGCTAAGGCTTATTGATTTTACTTTTGTAACCACTTTCCTATATACTCCTTTGTCCCCTCTCATACTGCCACCATCCTGGTGCCAGCCCTCATTATTTCATTTCTAGACCATTGTAAGACTCTGCTGGTTGGCTTCCTGTCACAAATTTCTTCTTCACTCAGCTGTTGGAGTGATCTTCTTAAAGTACAGTCTAACCATATCACCCCAGTAGTCAAGAAACTCCAGTGGCTCCCTACCCATTTCATGATCAAATATAACACACACACACACACACACACACCACACATTGTGATTCAGGGACACTTGCCTCACCTGTTTCTCAGACAAGTCACTCCATCTCTCAGCTCTGGGCATTTTCATTGGCTGTCTCCCATAGCAAGAATGCTCTTCCTCCTCATCTGTATTTCCAAGCTTCCTTCACTTCTTTAAAAACCTGGGTTAAATCTCACCTTCTGCAAGAAGCCTTTTCCAACTCCCTTTAATGCTAATACTT
The DNA here is from genome assembly GCA_028646575.1 of Pseudocheirus occidentalis. Taxonomy (NCBI): domain Eukaryota; kingdom Metazoa; phylum Chordata; class Mammalia; order Diprotodontia; family Pseudocheiridae; genus Pseudocheirus; species Pseudocheirus occidentalis. The sequence continues at coordinate 204,483,072 of CM053594.1, forward strand.
TTTCTCTGTTGATCATTTCTCTATGTGACTTGTTAGAACATAGACAGTTATATGTTGTCACCCCATTAGATTGTGAATTCCTTGGGGCTGGGACTGTCTTTTGTCTTTTTTGGTAGCCCCATCACTTGGCATAGTGCCTGGCACACAGTAAGGTATTTAATAAATGCTTATGCCCTGAATAACCTTAAAGACAAGGAAATGGAAGGCCAGAAAGGATCAGCAATCTGCTCAAGGTCACATTGGCAATAAGTAGCAGAATCATAATTTGAACATAAGTCTTTGGCTTCCAAGTCTGGTGTGCTTTTCACTGCACTGATGGTCCCCAGAGTGTTCCCATATTCTTTCTAGAGATCTTTGAGATCAAAACTATTTTCCTAAAATAATACTAGGACATTTTTGTTTCTAATATATTAAATGTCATAATTTAAACCCACATAAACAAAAACTTTTGGCAGGTCCTCAATAATTTTTAAGAGTTTAAGGGAGTCCTGAAACAAAAAAAAATTGAGAACGGCCACACTACAAAATAATAGTCACTGACATTTATATGGCATTTAAAAAATACATGATGCTTTTCTGTGCATTGGGTGCTCACAGACACTTTTTGAGGTAGGTGCTGTTATTATCTTCAGTTGAAGAAACTGAGGCTCGGATGTTTGGTTACTTGCTCAGGATTATCCGGCTAATAAGTATCCAAGGTGTGTTTGAAGACCTCATCTTCTTAGTTTGAAGTCTAATATTCTACGCACTACTCCACACTGCCTGTAACATCATGAATGATTCTGAAAGCAATGAAATTTTATTTATAAATGGAGTACTTTTCAACCATATAGCACTTGACAAGCTTAACATTATACAATGCCTAACATATGCCATAGAAGCACTTCTCTAAGACAGAAATTACCAGACTTATCTTCCTTATTGATAGAATCTAGAAGGAGGGATACAACATATACATGAATAGTCGTAAGTTAAAAAAAATTGTTATTGGCATGATAGTAGTCAAATGCAATGATGTGGGAAATTTTAAAGAGGGAGGTTTTCCTTCTAACAGGGCAGGGCAGTGGGGAAGAGGAATCAGGGAAGGCTTCATGAAGGAGGTGGCATTTAAACAAGGACTCAAAGAAAGAGAAGGAAGAATGTCAACAAGAGACATGAGAGGGAGTCTATTCAATGCACAAAGGCTGGAAGAGGGGAAGAAACAGAATATTATGAGGAAGTAGCTGTTAATCAATTATGACTGAAACATAGAACTTAATTACTAAGAGAGCTTTTCTGTTTTTATTATTAAATATTCCTAATATTTTCTATATTTCTATTCTTCCATTGTCCTTATCTGGAATGTCCTCCAAATTCTTCTCTGCTAATGTTTGTTAGTTCCTAAGACCAAATTTGAAACTCAGTTTAAAAAAATAGTTCTCTTCTCAGTAAAGGCACACAATTCTGATCATTTTCTTGTGTTGTGGTTCTCTCACATGTGTCTCTGTGGCTTGTTCTTTACCACTCTATATTTAAGTTGTATTAAAGTTGTCTTGCTTGAAGTAATGGGACTCTGAAGATCTTCCCTGCCCCTTGGTCCCTTGGTAGGGTTAAGTGAATCTCAGAACCTTCCCTGATTTGAAAATATACTTTGGCCCCAAATAGGCTGAATGTGGTCACATGGAGGCTGTAGCAGTAGGTTTGTTTTTTCAGGAATGCCTGCGCCTTGCTACTTTGTGATTGGTCAGTGGGTCAAGAGGGTTGTGACATTCTCTGACCCAGGAGAAGGCTATATATATATGCCCTGATGTGAGGTTTTGCTTTGGGGCTCACTTTGGGAAGAATTGTGTGATTTGCCCAGATGAGACTCTGGGAAGTCGTCAAGTCCCCTGGCTTTGGAAACCCAGATGTTGGTGCTTTCATCTCTGGTAACGAACTAGGTATGGATGTAATGGCCAGATAGCTGTAATTCCTGTCTGCTGAATTGTGTCATTTTCTGTTGTAACTTATGTTCCTATTTTCTGAAGTTCAGAGTGTTAACTTTTCCCCCTTAACTAGGTAAATGATAAGTGTTCAATTAAAGTAAGATTGTTAACCCATTTTGAGTTGCTTTCCCTTAGAAAAGCAGATCTAAGAACCTGTGCTTGCAGCCATCCTGAGTATGCTAGGGTGCTTGCTGTTACACTTACTTAACAAATGGATACTTGCATTGTCTTTCCAAAGGGATTTTAAGTTATTTTGAGGCAAGAACTTTGTTGTCCTATTTTGTGATTCCCCATTATTTATAGATCAGCAAAGTACCCAGTAGACTTTCAACAAATTTTTTTGAATGAATGAAAAAAATGAATTGTATTTTGTATGATGACAAGCACTCCTTACGAGCATGGGCTACACCAGGAAACATTAAATAAAGATCATATTCCAAGGTCAACACAGTTTTGTGGACTCATCACATGCCTTCTGAACATGAGTAACTTTGCACAACAACCAAGGTTAGCAACCATATAATCAAATTTTACTTGGCAATATGAGATTGAATGCCATTGTTAATCCTACTACATTTAGTAGCACAAAATCAAATCAAGAAATTCAGCATGTCAAGAGTATGAGAGAACAGGCTGCCAACAGGAAATCAAGCTTTAGACCAAAATAAATGTAATAGTGGCCAACGTTTTGCATGATTGTGAGAATTAAATTTGCCATAAACATTGCTCTCATATTTTTTGGCAGTTTCATCAGTTTCATTTATCACAGAATCATAAAATTTGACGGTTAGGGGGATCTTCAACAGCCACCTAGTTCAGTCTGTATAGGAAGGAATCCTCACTATAACAGATCCAGTCTTGGCTTGAAGGGTTCCAAGGAGGTGGAACTCACAACCTCTTGGGGCAGCCCCTTCCATTTGGGTATAACCCAAATTGTTTGGAAGATTTCTTGACATCAAGTCTGAATTTATATTTTGCAGTTAAAATCTAAAAATACTGCAAACTCTCTTTTTAAAATAAGTTTTTTAAATAAAATATGCCTTCTTCCCTCCCTGACTGAGAATGAGAGAAAAAAAAGCCTCTTAAAAACATGTATGGCAAAGAAAACAAATATTTGTATTGGTCATACTAGTGGCAGCTAGGTGATACAGTGTAGAGAAGGTTGGGCTTGGAGTCAGGAAGACCTGAGCTCAAATACAGCTTCACATACTTAATAGCTACGTGACTCTAGGCAAGTCACTTAACTGCTGTCTGCCTTAGTTTCCTTAACTGTAAAATGGGGGTAATAATAGCACCTAACTGGCAGGGTTGCTGTGAGGACCAAATGAGATAATATTTGTGAAAAGCACTTAGCACGAAGCCTGGCACCCAGTGAATACGATATAAATGCTAATTCCTCTCTACTTCCCTTGATCAAAAGGAATATGCATGTATGTATATACATGTACATTTTATCCTTTTGATAAGGTCTTCTTCAAAAATGAAAGACAAAGAACAATATATGCAATTCTTTTGTTGTTGTTCATCCTTCATTTATGAAGAGGATCTTACGGAAAGGATAAAATACATAATGCATATATATGTACATAAAATTGCTTTTATAGAAATGTATGACATAACATAAAATTATATATTTGGGTATATTTATATATAAGTATTTGTTTATTTGTGTATGTACACACACATGTCTTATGTGTGTATGTCTCATTCTGCATGTTGATTCTTCACTCCTATCAGCAGGGAGACAATGTGTTTCATCGTTAATCCTTTCGAATCATGGTTAGTCATTATTCTGGTAAGAGCTGCTAATCTTCTGGTTCTTTTCACTTCATTCTGCATCTATTCATATATGTTTTCCCAGTTTTTCCAAAATCATCCCTTTCATCATTTCTTATAGTACAATAGTATTCTATTACATTTGCCATAACTTGTACAGCTGTTCCCCAGATGCTAGGCATTCCCTCAGATGCACATTCTTGGCCATTTTAAAAAAGTTATAAATATTTTTGTACATCTTTAGTTGAAGTTTATTTTGCTCAGGACTAATCTCTCCATTAATCTACCTTTTTTCTAATTCCCCCTTCTCCCTTTTCCTTCCTTTTTTTTTTTTCCAGTTTGGGTGTGTGTGTGTGATTAGTACTAATGAGAAGGAGCTCAAGTGTCAGCCACTTCCCTCCTCCTTCTAGTTTCTATAGATTTCTACTTAGGCATCCTGATTATGTGAGATAATTTCCCCTAAATTTCCCTCCCCCTACTTCTTTAACCTATCCCTCTTCCTCTTTCCCTCATTTGTTATTCTTTAAAATAATTAAAACATAACAGAACCACTCCCAGGTCCTCTATTTAATTAAAGTCCCTCTATGACCCCTGATGATAATAAGGTAAGGAGGGACGTATTTCACCTCCCCATATCATAATGTAAGCAGGTTAACCTTATTTAGTCTTAGCGCTTGTGTTTGAAGTCCAAAGTTTCTATATAGCTCTGATCTTTTCACCAGGAATGCTTTGGACATCTTCTACTTTATTAAAGACCCGTTTCCTCCCCTTCACCCCATGACTATTGCCCTCCCTCCCCACACAACACTGTTCACCCAATAGATTATACTCAGTTTTATTTGGTAAGTTATTCTTGGCTGTAAGCCTAAATCATTTGGCTTATAGACTCTACTCCTGCAAAGTGGTAGTTGCTGAATTGTGTATGAGACTGACCATAACTCCTCAGCACATGTTTGCTTGTAGAACTATTTTATCTTAACTTGGAAGATCTGGAATTTCTTTATGATGTTTATGTGAATTTTCATTTTGTGGTTTCTTTTAGGAAGTGACTAGTTGATGCTTTCTATTTCTACTTTGCCTTCTAATTCTAAGAGGTTTGGGCAGTTTTCTTTTTTGATTTCTTGAAATATGATGTTTAGGCTCTTTTTGGGTCACAACTAGTAGTAGTAGTAGTAGTTGTTGTTGTAGTAGTGGTAATAGTAGTCCAGTGATTCTAATGTTTTCACTCTTCAATCTGTTTCCCAGATCAGTTGCTTTACAATAAGATACCTTAAATTTTCTTTCTTTTTTTTCAGTCTTTCAACTTAGTTTTAATATTTTTTTGTCTGATGGAGTCATTAGCTTCTATTTGATCTGTTTTAATTTTCAAGTAGATTGTTAGTTGAGCAAGTTTTCATTCCCTTTGTGCTAAGCTCTTAATTCTCTTTCTAATTCTTTCTTCCATGACTCTCATTTCTTTTCTGTTTTTTTTCTGTAGCAGTTTACAGGGAAAAACATTTTAAGTCTTTTAAAATAAATTCTTGCTTTATCTCTTTCAAGAATTTTAGCTGAATTTGTGTCCAAGTTGTGTTTTTGAGTATCTAACTTTGGATTTTTAGAGTTATTCTCTAATTCTGGGTTTGTGTCTTGAGGATTCCTGTTACTATAACAACTTTTTATGGTAGGATTCTCCTCCTCCTCCTCTTCCTCTTTCTCTTTCTTTTCTTCCAATCTGCTTCCTGACTTTGGACTTTATATTAGGACCATGCTGTATATACTTCTGGAGGTATAGGATGATCTGGGTTAGTCCTGTTGCTGCATTCTTGGATACTGATTATTGTGTTATTCTAGATTCTCAAGAATACCTCAGGCTGGATACCTGCAAGCTCTCCAGAGCAAAGTCTGACTAATGCCCTCCTAGCTTGAGTTTTGCAAGTCATTTATCTCTTTCTACTAAATGTGAATATCTATTAAAGTTCAACTCCAAAGGTTCCTCATCCAGCCTTCAGAAAACTGAATGGATTTCTAGAATTGTATGCCAGCAGAATTCTAGTTTGGGTAGGGTCTACCAAACTGGGTAGGATTTACCCATGGGCATAGGATGTTCATCATTTTAAGGCCAGCCTAGCAAAGACAGGGAGATTTATTATCAGTAGGTTGTACACAGGATGATAAAAATTGTAGGCCACAACAAATCTTTAAGACCATCTGTCAGGTCATAGAGGTGTTACAGTCGATTCTGATAAAACTACAGTTGCTTCAAGTATTTAATAAATGTTGAAATTGTGGGCACATGTTAGGAAGATTAAGCCTTTTTTAATAGTCTTATATTCAGAGCTTAAAAGTAATTTTGGTATCAATGTATGTAGCAGCAACCACACTGGCATATATACCTGGTAGTACAGGTTCTTGAATCTGCTTTACTAAGAAAAGCAACTTTAAAGTGGTCAACAATCTCACTTTTAATTATATATACCAGCAGAGAAAATAGAAAGAGAGAAATAAAAGACAAACAGATAGGGCTCTGACTGCCTGAATCAACTACACACTTTACACACATCAAGAGAACCCTTACATCTGAGTAGGGGTGAGCTCTGAACGTATGGCCACTCAGAATCTTGACCAGGGAATCACAAGATCCTTCTTATAAGCAAGACCCCAAAGCAAAATACCAACTCATAGTATATATACAGTTCTCAGAGCCAGAGCCATACAACCCTCCTTACTCAGTGCCTAATTAGAAGTTAACAAATGGTGTGAGAGCCTTCCTACAAGCAAGCCTCCCCTAAGCAAGCTTCCCTTAATGGGCTCCACATGAGGCCTATTAATGGGGGATGAAGATCTTATATCCCATTAACATTACAATATATGAAGATACTGTGAAAGGAGCAGCACTATGACCTAAGATACTTCTACAGCCTTAGAATCAATATCTAGGGTTGAGGCCTGCTTCATGCACATATTCTGTGTGCCCCTGGGTAACCCCGTGTAAACCCTCTGTGCCCCTGGAAGTTTTCTAAGATTGTAAACTGTAAAGCAAGAACTGATCAGTTTTGGTAGAGGAAATTTCCCTACCTGGACTTCCATAAGCCAATGAAACCACAGTAATGGATCAAAACAAAACAAAACAAAAACCAGGTTTGAATCTGCATTTCTTGTTATTTATTTTTTTGATGTAATAAATTTTATTTGTTTCTTGTTTGCATCATTCATTTTCATGAGATTTTTGAATTACAGATTTTCTCCCCGTCTTTCCCCTACCCCAACCCCAAAACAGTGATCCCATTGTAAAGCCCCTCCCCTGGTCTGCTCTCTTACTTTCTGGTAGAGCAGGGAGGGTCTCCCTATCCCAGCCCCTGTATATCTTAATTCCTAGTTGCAGGTATTACTGAGCTTTAAATTCTAGATTCTTTCAATTCCTCCCTTGTCACCCACTCCCAATGGAAGGACAATCAATTCAATACAGGCTTTGTAGGTGTAATTATACAAGACATCTTCATAGTGGACATATTGTGACAGTAATCATATGTCCCTCCTTCCTATCCCTCCCCCCCTTGTTCTGTTCTCTACCCTGTCCCTGTCCCATTACTGAAGTGTAAGCATCCAGCATCCCTCCCCCAGACCCTGTCCTCCCCTCCGTCATCCTGCCTTTCATCCCCATGCACCCCTACTCTCTTGTGTTTGCCCAGTTTAGAGTTTATGCCATTTCTTCCCTAAACCAGATTCAATGACAGTAAATGAAAGTAAAGTTGTAACAGTTATCCCTTGCCTCTTCCACACGGCATGATTAACCCCATTTTGTCTCTCCCTGTCTCCTCTC
>CM053594.1:204491110-204510891 GCA_028646575.1 Pseudocheirus occidentalis
AAGATCTTTCCTGCCCCTAGACCCTTTGATAGGCTTAAGTGGCTCTGAGAATGTTCCCTGATTTGAAAGTATATTCTGCCCCCTAATAGGCTGAATGTGGTCATGTGGAGCCTCTGGCGGGAGGCTTGTTTTTTGGGAATGGCCACACCTTGTTACTTTGTAATTGGACAATGGGTCAAGAGGGCTGTGACATTCTCCCTGATGTGAGGTTCGCTTTGGGGCTCACTTTGAGAAGAGTTGTATGATTTGGCCAGATGAGACTCTGGGAAGCCGTTGAGCCCCGCTGGCTTTGAAAAACCCAGATGTTGATACTTCCCTCTCTGGTAACTTGAATAGGTATGGATGTAATGGTCAGATGGTTGGAAGCCCGTCTGCTGATCTATTTCTTGGTCTGCTTGTAATTTGTGTTTGTAACTTGTGCTTGTAACTTTGGTTTGTATTCTCTGGAGTTCGGGGTGCTGACTTTTTCCCCTGAACTAGGTAAATGATATGTTTTTTGATTAAAGAAAGATTGTTTGAGTTGCTTTCCTTTAGTAAAGCAGATCTAAGAACCTGTGCTAGGAGCCACCCTGGGTATGCTAGGGTGCTTGCTGATACAATGACTCATCATTGAGGGGCTTTTACCTTCAGAAATGGAGGAATCCTCTTATTAGCTGTAGAGTTGGAAGAGTCAATAATTCCAGAGATATACAAAAGGGAACTACCCATCTAACCTTTTAACCTTTCTTCCTTTCCAGCTTCAAGTTACATATTGTTGCTTTTTTTAAGCTGAAAGACAAGGGAGGGAGGCACCACACTCCATATAGTTATGAGCATGTGGCATCTAAACCACAAATCTTGCCTGGACAAGAAGGCACCTGGATTTAGATAGTCTCTTTTCAGTTTCTTGATATTAGATTTATGTGTGCCTATCCTCAAGTGGAGATGTCCAGATATGGATGCAGTTTGAGAGTTGCAAAGCCAAACACTAGCAATTTTTCAGAAGAATGCTACTGTGAACAGCTTTTAAGGTTCTGATTACACAGCACAGTGAACATTCTATTTACTCCATAACAAAGCAAAGCAAAACAGTCATAGAAAATCAAAGTACAGCATTCACAATGTTACAACTTATCAAAGAAAATCAAAATATAGCATTCACAACAACTTATCACAGAAAATGTTAGTTTCCACCACATAGTTTCCACCACAGTGGTCACAAAGTTTTCAACAAATAACAATCGTTTAGTAACTCAATCATTCAATCATCTTAATCATTCAATCATCCTTAGAGAGGTTTGCCTCCTCAAGGAACACAAAGTACAATAGTCAAAGCTGTCCATTCATGGGACAGTCTAGGTTACAAATCAATTACTTATTCAGTCATAAATCACCAAGTACAATCATTTAGTCAATCAATCATCCTTCATCATTCACTATTAAATCATCAGAAAATACACAGACCCTCCACCCCTGGGTCACTAGTAAATTTACCAATTTCTCAGTCAGTACATAGTATCCAAGTAAAGTCTTCTTTCAGCTTGACTTGAGATGGTTTCTCAGATTCCCTGGATCCCCTTCCATGGTCCCAGATCCTACCCGGATTCACCAAACTGTCACCTGGGTTCAAAGGCAAACAGCTCCCAAGCTCTTGTCCAGTTCTCCATGCAGTCTCTGTTCCACACTGAAGCTCACAATGTCCAGTCCACCCCAAATCCTTCACAGTCTCTGTTCCCAGGAAATCAAGGCTTAACAAAGCCACAAACAAAGTCTTAAATCCCTCACGTTAATGCTTCCTCAGTCTTTTGTCAGCTCCAGCTGGCCCTCAGATTCATCAGAAGTTTCAGCTTATTCCTAGAATTAAGATCACTCCATCCAGGTTTTCAAAATTAAACTCATTCTCTCTGGCCTGGACGGGGCCTTTCCTCTTCAGCCTCCTCGGCTCCTCTTCAGCCTCCTCAGCTCTTCTTCAGCCTCCCCGGTGGCAGCAGCTTCTGCCTCCACAGTGTTTGCTCCCAGAAGTTCTGTCTCTCTCGGCCAGGGTCTTTTCTTATAAATACACAGCATTAGCTCCCTGTTTCAGCCAACCCCTTCCTGTTACATCAGCAACAGGAGACAGGAGTTGTAATAGAGGCTTAATCTGAACTAGGTGCTAAGTACCTCTTAGTTTAGCAATACAATAGGAATTTCAAATCTCATTACTGTTACAAGAGTGTGTATATCAGTATGAGTTTGAGAAGTCTGCAGATTCTGGGTCAGAACTGAAAAAGAGTAGGGCTATATAATTTTTTATAAAATGGCAATCTGGTGGAGTCTATGGAACTCTTCTCAGAATATTGTTTTTAAATACATTTAATAAATGCCTGAAACTGTAAAAAAAACTATTGAAACAAAAATTTCATTTTTCTCTTCCAAATTTGTGAACCCCAGGTTAAGAACCCATGTCCTGGAGTTTTTGTACGAATAAGACAAATGTAGCCAAGATCAGAAGGAAAGTAGAAAATTGTAGGAAAAATTTTACAGTTTATAAGATAAAAGTCTCATTGAGAAATGGTCAAAGGATATGAACAGGCAGTTTTCCAATGAAGAAATCAAAACAATTTACAGTCATATAAAAATGCTCTAAATCATTATTGATTAGAGAAATGCAAATTAAAACAACTTTGATATATCATTTTACACCTACCAGACTGGCTAAAATGATAGAAGGGGAAAGTTACAAATTTTGGAAAAGATGTGAAAAAAATGGGACACTAATTCACTGTTGTTGGAGTTATAAAGTGATCAAAATGTTTTGGAAAGCAATCAGGAATTATTCTACCTATTAAACTACCTACACCCTCTGACCCAGCAATACCACTATCTGGTCTATTTCCAAAGATCATTAAGGGTAAAGGAAAAGAATGTATATGTTCTAAAATGTTTATAGCAGCTCTCTTTGTGCTGGTGAAGAGCTGGAAATTGCAGAGATGTACATCGATTGAGGAATGACTGAACAAGTTGTGGTATATGACTGTGACATGGACCAAGAGCTATTTGCAAAGTGCAGGGCAAGGGTCCTACAAGCTGCTTTATGTTCTGATGAGGTTTAATATCAGCCTCTCAGCACCTATAGCAGTAATTCTCTGTCAGGTTACTAAATCCTGTTTTCAGTTTGTTTTTTATCAAATACATGCTTATTAATGTCCTGTGCTGAATACTCCTTTTGCATGTGGCGGTAACCTGTGCCACACATGATTTACATTGTGCAATCAGTAGCTTTTTTTAATTTCCTTTTTTTGGGGGGTGGGGAGAAATTCTAGAAATGAGACATAATCTACTAAGTTACATCAAATCCCTGGGACTCCAGGGCTGAGGTTTAACAAATTTAAGAATATGAGGAAAGGGAGTCTAGCTCTTTCTCATTAGAGGCCAGGATCCTCAGAACTGAACCATATGGTTGGGTATAGAGAAGAGTCTCTTCAGAGAGAGGGGACAAGGATAAGTGTCCTAGATCCTTGGCCCAGAAACAGTTTCTTAAGGATTGGGATGTTGTATGAGGTAATATTTTTCATGATTTAATCTTCATAATATTTTGCAAAGGGCTCCAAATCCTAAATGGGTATTCTCTCTGCTGGGCAAGAAGGTCAAATACTTCTGGCTGAGAAACATTAATTTCTTTTTAACAAGTAACAGAACCTCTCTAGAGCTCAGTGTCTTCATCTATAAAAGATAATCAGACTGCATGATCTTTCTAAGGCCCCAAAATCCTATGAAAATCGATGCAAATAAAGAATGATGTCCTGATAAGGTAAGTACTCTGGTAGGGATTCTGTTGTATCTTTCAAGGGTACCAGCTGATGATTGGCAGTATGGTATAGATAGCCTCAAAATCATAAAGACCTGGAATAAAGTTCCACCACTGACAGCACCCCTAAGCAATTATCTGCATTGATAGAGAATATTTCCTAAGCAAAAGATCCCTACTTTAATGAAATTCAAGTCCCATTCTTTCGCCATGCCCTCCATCCTCTCTTTCCCCTCCCCACATAGACACACAAAGAAGTTGGTGGTATTGGCTCTTTGTCATGTGTAATTTAATTTCAAAACATGGCTTTCCTCTTTCTATCAACTAGGTGTATCACTAGCATGCTCTGATGCTTATCTGTCATAATTAGGATCTTTTTATTTGGTCTCACAAATGACAATGAAGAGAGGGAGAAAGGAAGATTTTCTCCAGGCAACTTCACAAGAGTTAGAAGAGATAAAGAAAAGAGGAATGAGATTAAATAGGATGAATTCATAGGAATGAGAGAGGCTAAGGTGGAATTACCTGAGCTGTGAATAGTATAAAACAGAAGAAAAACAGAACAGAATAACATGCATGATCTGCCTCTTATCACCATCACTAACCAAGAAAAATAAAGGAACTGATAATAAAGAGACAGGATGTCAAACAGAGGAACACTGTGGAGGTAAGGGGGTTAGAATGGGCTGGAATAGAAGAATACAAAGGGGCCTTGCAATAGCAAGCACTCTAGCATGCCCAGGATGACTGCTAGCATAGATTCTTTGATCTGCTTTTCTAAAGGAAAACAACTCAAAAGAGGTTAACAATCTTACTTTAATCAAATGTGTGTGTGTGTTCACTTAGTTCAGAGAAGTCAGCACCCTGAACTTCAGAAAATACAAATTACAAGCAGACAAAAAATACAGACAGAGAAAATAACACAATTCAACAGATCAACAGACATGGTTTCTAGCTGTCTGACTATTACATGTGTGCATAGTTAATTACCAGAGAGAGAAACACCAACATCTGGATTTTTAAAGTCAAGGGGCTCAAAGGTTACCCAGACTCTCATCTGGCCAAATCACACAACTCTTCCCATAAGCGAGCCTCAAAGCAAAACTTCACCTTAGGGCATATAGACCTTCTCCAGGATCAGAGGATATCACAGCCTTCATGACCCATTGCCTAATTACAAAACAACAAATAGTGTGGGCCTTCCTGAAAAACAAGCCTCTCTAAGCAAACTTCTCTTGTTGGGCTCCAAGTAAGGCCCATTAAGGGGCAGGGAAGACCTTCAAATTCCCTTACCATTACAGGCCTCCAAGTCCTTCTTAGTAGAGCCCCTAGACTTGGGGCCTGGGGCGGGGGTGGGGAAGCATGGGGGAAGAGGCAGTGCTTTGTATCAGTGATGAACTGGTTTTGGTCAGTCAAGGAATACAATATTTTCACCGGGGAAGCGTAGCCTGTCTTCCCTTGTTTGGGGCATGTCGTCAAGTTATCTGTCACTGCTCAGGAGCTATGAACAGGGGACACGGTATCCTAGACTTGAATCAAGGCTATATGTTTCCCAGCATGGCATGGCCCCATAAGCATATGTCATTTTCCAACCTTTGCCTTTGTGGTTAGAATTGGAAGGAGAACAGAGAAGGGAAGACAAACTGCAATAAACTTTTCCCCAAAAGAACATAGCTATACCACCTCTAAGTCACCTGAAACAGTGTGTCAGGTCCCATCCAAAACAAAGACTATTCTAATAAATTAATTAATCAATAATTTATTGGGGACTTAGCATCAGAAGTGAAAATCCGAAAGTAAGAAACCTTTTACCCTTCTAATAAGGGATGGCTGCTTCTGAAAAAAAATCTTTTGAGGTGATTATGCTAATAAAATTATAAATATGTACTCTAAGTGCTTTCTAGCTTATTCAATTTATGAGTGTTCCTAAAGCACTGTTTTACTGATCTAGTTTTACTGACCAGTAGCCAATGCCAATGTCCACTGGGCACCTTTCCGATATTAAAGTTGACTATAACAGGGCTTCTTGTGCCATAATCATATATTTAGTTAATGTAAATAAATAAATGAATTAAAAGCATTTATTAAGCACTATATGCAAAACACTGTGTTAAAAATACAAGAAGGATATGGTCCCTGTTTTCAAGAAGCTTAACAGAGGAAGCAACACGTACAGGGGAGTAGTGACCAAAAAGCAGGGTTTTGGTTTGAGAAGTCACAGGGATTGATTGGGCCATAAGGGAATTGATCAACAACTACTTTTCATTAGCAGTGGAAGTTTCAGTGTGGAAATGAGGCAACTATTTCATGAAATGCTACCAATAATTTACTAGGCAACTACTTTTGTGCCAATGAGTCTCTGAACTGGATGAGGCTGGACCTCAGTAAACAAACACATATCTGGGCTTGGTACAAAACTTTTTAGAACTTGAGTTACTTTGGCAGAGCCTTCAAAAACCCAGCGTTACCTCCATAGGGTACTAAAGAATAGAAAAGAGGTAAAACTTCTCCTAAAAGTTTCTGTAAATTATCACCAGCTTACAGAAAGACAAGATTTGCAAGCAATAGGGCTAGATAATAGCAAAGACATTAATGGTCTAGGGAATTCTAGGCTGAGGAAACTTCTCCTCTACCAATGCAGATTGGTACTTATTAGCAACTTATTGTCACAGGAAGTTACTTGTGGGACTGAATGATTAAGTGACTTGCTCAAGGTCAAATAGGAGCAAATACAAAATGCTTTGTTTGGCATTCAAAGTGCTTCATAACCTAGTCTCTTCCTGTATTTCCAAATATATACTCTTCCAGTCAGTGGCGCTGACTTTCTAACTGTTTCATAAACAAGATCCTCCATATCTAACTTGAGGCATTTACTATGATTGTCCCCCATACCTGATCTCTCTGGCTTCCTCCAAGTCCCAACTAAAAGCTTCCCCAACTCCTCTTAATTCCAGTGCCTTCCCTCTTTTAATTATTTCTTACTGTTCCTGCAATGTAGCTCGCTTAGTATATATGTGTGTGCATGCTGTCTCTTTCATTATATTATAAGCTCTTTGAGGGCAGGAACTGTCTTTTGTCTCTTTTTTTGTATCCCCAGTGCTTACCACAATGACTGGGATTTAGTAGATGATTAATAAATGTTAAATGATTGATTAATTGATTTGTCATAAGCAAAACTGAGCTCAGGACTTCCTAGATTGAAAGAAAAGCTCTCAATTTACTATACTACATTGTTTCTCTTATAAAAATAAAATAAAATCATTTATTTCCATGGGAAATGTTTTTGTTTCAGTCATTTCAACATCTCATGCTCCTTGAGAAAATTCCTGTCCTAGACTACCTATGGATATATAGAAAGCAGCAAATGACTGGTCCATATATAAACACACATACATATCCAAAGCTTTAAAAATGGAAAGGAATATTAGAAATCACCCAATGCAAACAGTCTGATATCACCTATTTCCTGTTGGTTAAGGGAGACTAGAACCTTCTGTTATGATAAAGTTCACAACTCCACCCTTCCCCCTCCAATGTCATTGAGCCCATTCTTGAGATCCATAGAAGCTTCCAGCTATCTACCTGAGTGGTAGATAGGCTCATAGATTTAAAGCTGCAAGATCCCTTGGAGATATGATCCTCATGTAAACCTTTGATTTCACAGATGAGGAAACTGAGCTATGGAGTGGTTAAACAACTTGTCCAAAGTCATACAAGTGAAAACTGTCGACCTCTAGAAAAGATTTGGTTAAAGTGACAAACAGACAGTAATATAAAAATTACATGCTCAAGGAATGCAGGACTAAAGTCCTGACTGATGAACAGAAAAATCATAAGACTCTTTACACATTTTTAGAACCATCCCAGTTCAGGATGACTCTGTCACAAAACTTTATGACTTCCATTTGTTATCACCTATACAGAGTTCCTTGGTTGTAAATGCAAATTGACAATGACCAGAGCAGGGTCTATTTACATTTTATGGTCTTAGGATGTCTGTTTTGCTCTCATGTAGAGTAAGACCCAAGATAAGGGAAATCTCACCTCTTTGAAGTTACAGACACAGGGGAAGGCATTTTTAATCAGAGCAGAGCAGTTTGATTAAATCAAACTCTGGCTAAAATATCATATTAAAAGATTATCAATATGTATAAATAACACAACTAGGATTTGAACCCAGCTCCTGTGAGTCAAAATTAAGGCCTCTTTTCACTACCGTATTCTGTCTCATCATCATCTGTGTCAGAGGTGGCATCCCATATGTTTCTATGAACCTTCATGACTCTTACTCCATCCTATGCCTACCATTGACTTCAAGTTACCCATTGATGGGGACATGACAAAGGTGGAAAGAACAAGAGAAAAGTCTTTTTTTCCTCAAACATAGAAAGACTCTGCAGAAGTCAAAAACCATGTCAGGGAGGAGACAAGCAGCTTACTTTCAGGGGGTGGTAACAAGATAAGGGAAAGGTACTCTCCCTGACTCAGTTTGAGAGAGAGGTAGGAACCTTTTCTAAGACAAATGAGGAGAACAGCCTTGATCATTGTCCCAGCAATCCTTTTGTGTGCCTAGAAAATTTTTTGCTTAGTCCCTTGACAGATTGGCCCAGAGTGACTAAAACAAAAAGATGATAATGTTCTGCCCCCTCTCCCCCCAGAGAAAAGCCACAATAGCAGATGACAATTTCCAACAGATGATGGCAGAAGCAGTGATGACAACTTGGAGGCAAAAAGGACCAGCATCAATGGAGTGAAAGGGAAGGATTATTGGCAAATGGAGTTGCTGGAGCATGCCAACAGAACTAGGAGAAGTAGAGCCAAGGAGCAAGGAGGCACAGTCAGTTTTCAAGAGACAAGACTGAGTGTTCTGTTACTCATCCAATCCTCGCATATGAGTGCATATTTCCTAGGGAATGTTCCCTTCTCTACCATTGTAGGACTCTATGGGTGGAAAAAATAAAACATACCTTGTTACGTGTAGGTTTACTATTACTGAAAATGATTCTACTATGTGACTTCTGTTTGTTTTTTGCTTTTATTCCATCCTAGTTATATGCTTTCCTCCTCCCCCCATTTGATTTATGGCTCCTGCCTGGTTTGTTGATAGAGAATGCAGCCCTCAAGCCATATTTGCATAATTCTATTTACCCAAAACATCCCACACTGAATCTGGGGTTTCAGAGTCAAGAGTCTCATGTTATATTATATTGATTCAAGAAATGCTTTATTTTTAATTAACCAAATTATTGTTGAGTCTCTAATCCATCCTTCTTTCAAAAGGCACCTTAGCTATCTGAGAAACTCTCCTTAACCCACTGTGCTCTCCATCTGGTGAGTCGTTCTTTGATATTCTTTCATTTTTTTTTCAGAGAAAGGGCCTCCCTAAATCACCCTTAATGAACAAAAATAATTAATGAAATTATGGTGGTAATTCTAACATGGTAGGAGTTTGGGGAGGGTCTCTGTATATTTTAGGGACCTGCTGCCAGAAGGTGGGGGAGGGGGAACAGTTGTATCAGAGGAAGGGAAAGAGGAGGTGATAAAATAGAATTCCTTATGTCAATTCAGAGCTACAAAGCTTTGGCATCTGGCCAAAGACAAGAAAGGGGTTGATTACATTGCATATTTCAAGCTTTACTTTCCATCCCCTTGAAAATGAGGAGCACAAAAGCATCCCTTTGTCATAAAAAATCAATTTCTCAGCTGCCATTTCAGCTTAGCAAAATATTTTTCAGCCAGATCCTTCGTAATATAGTATGATTGCAGGATGATTTTGAATCCATGTTTAATTCCTTAAAAATCATCACTTGCTTCTAAAGGGTACAAAGACATTACATGTGTAAATACACTAATCATAGCTACTATTTCTAAGACTTGGGTTGAATGATGAATTTATGTTAATAGTTTATGTGGATGGGCATAGAAGTCTGAGAGTACCCCCTGGATTTTCAAAATTGTTTCCTATGTTGCAATTTGAATATTCCTTAGAAAATTCTGTGAAATGTTGTAAAAGAGCATACCATCCAATCTACCTACCTCACATTAAATGATTGCTCTTTGAATTATGACCCCCCAAAAATCTACTCTAAGCCAGATGAAAGTTTTACTCCCATTCTCTGATTCTATCTTTGATTAATTTGGAAACCCCCCACATTCATCCAGTTTGTACTCCCTAGAGAATCCGACCATATAAGGCCTGTTCTCCTTATTCATCTGCAGTAAAGTCACCAGTAATCAGTTTCTCTACTTGGAAACTAGAGTCAGTTATTCAGAGCATGCCATACATTATACTTGTCCAATGAAAACACTTTGTCCTAAATGTTTTTTTTATTTGTTAACAGTACACCATATCAGAATGGGACAGAGAAAGTTAATATATATTCCTGGAGGGATAGGGAGGAGGTGTCCACCCCTTGGATTGTACTTTAGAATTTAGTGGCCTACACGCCATAGTGAGTATGAACCAGTCAGCATATAGCATCAAATACACAAACAGGAGACCCGCAATCTCAGATTTCTTGTGCCCTGCTTGTTTCTCAGGAAAGAACACACTCTCTTCATCGTGTTACAAAAGGGATATTCAAATCGATAGAGTGTATCCAAAGGTCTAACGTAGTCAAAGCAAATTTAGTCAGTCTGTAGAAAAGGAAGAAAAAACTGCCATGATGTGTTTTGTCTTATTTTCAAATACTACATTGTTTTGTGGGGAGTCTCTTTTGTCCTGGTCACAGTTACCTTTCCCAGAAAATATAGAGAAACAGAGAGCCATCAAGGGTCTGAAATACAAATGGGAGCTGCCTCTGGGAGCCCTTTTTCTCTGAGGAATAAAGGATGGTGATTGTTGGAAGTAGATTTTGGAGGAAAGGAAAAGATCAAGGAGGCATATTGGGATACTTAGCCTTAGTGAATTAGAGACACACCCTTTGCGAAGATAGGAAAAGAGAAAAGATTCAGTAACTCAATTCAATTCGAAATAGTAGAAATAGGTCCTTTAGACCTAAACCTTAGCCTCAGAATGTCTTTTCCTCAAGTTCTGACTTCTATATGCACACACTGTGTGACTATGGGGCAAGTCACCTAGTCTCTTAGTGTTACTGGCAACTCTCTGAGACTTTGTGAATATACATCAGTGGAGGGAGTTTCCACACAAAGATTCCCCACAGAGATAAAACCACAGGAGTAGATTTTTACAATCTGTGTAAGGTCCTATTCTAGGTACTGAATGCTGAGGAGTGGAAGGAACTCTTATCAGATGGGTTTAATCATCTATTTATGCCAAGAGACTATAATTTCAATCACAATTCCTAATTTAGTATCATAACATGATGTTAGAATGTATTTAAAAGTGTACAAACATTCTGGACCTGGAAAGCAATCATTCCCCATGCTCCGTATTAAGCATTTCTTGTAAAGAGTACTGCATCAACATATTTTGGGAAGGATGTGAGAAAGTAAACAGGATGGCTAGGAAAATGACAAAGATGATTGAAGGGTTCTATGAAATGTTATTTAAAAAGAATTTGGTGTGCTTAACCCAGAGCTTATGATAAATGAGGAAAGAAAAAAACAAGGATCATAGAGTTGGAGCTGAAAATCTATCAAACAAGAGTCTCTATGAATTTAGTTAGAAAGGGCCTCAGATGATAGATGGCCTATACAAAGTCCATATACAAAACCTTTCCATATTGGTAGACTATGCCAGAAGTTATTCCTCACTGGCATAAGTTTTGAGGATCTAGGGTTATATCGAAGCTGCTAAGAGACATTGGAAGTATGTCATCTTAATCTATATTCCAAAAAACCAAGAACGCAATACAAGAATGAAGGAGGTCACTGTCTAACTGTACACTGGCTTGGTCAGATCACATTTGGAGAATTGTGTTCCATTATAGGCACTGTATCTCATCAAGGACACTAAGCTAGAAAACGTCCATAAGAAAGAGATCAGGATGGTAAAAGAACTCAAAACTCTGCTGTACTGAACTGTCTGAAATTACAAAATTACTAAATAAAAAGAATACTTAGTTTGAAAAAGAGAAAATGCAGGTAGAGTATGTATCAGTCTCCAAAGATTTAAGACTCTCGTATACAGGAGATTAGACCTGTCTTGTTTGGAACCTGAGGGGAGAATGCTTAAATGTTGTAGGAGAGATTCCAACTCAATACAATGGAAAACTTCCAAATGAAAAAGTTAAAAGGGTTGCCTTGGGAAGTGGTGAGTTCTCTGATACTAGATGTCTTTTTTTAAAAAATGGACAATTATTTGTCAACACTATTGTAGGGCAAATTCTTCTTCGTGTATGGTTTGCAATTGGTAGCTTCTGGGGTTCCTTCCAACTCTGGGATTCTGAATTCCAATAATCTGTAATGTATGGCAGTTACTCAGTGTAGTAGAAAACATTTCAAATCTGAATTCCACCTCTGATACTTACTAACCGTACATGTAGTCTTGCTAACTTTCAGCTTTCTCACCTGTGCAAAAATATTTATAGCAGCTCTTTTCGTGGTGGCCAAGAACTGAGGGGATGCCCACCAATTGGGGAATGGCTAAATAAGTTGTGGTATATGAATGCAATGGAATACTATTGTGCTATAAGAAATAAGGAGCAGACAGACTTCATAATAACCTGGAGAGACTTATATAAACTGATACTGAGTGAGGGGAGCAGGACCAGGAGAACTTGGTACACAATTACAGACACATCGTATGTGTGATGACTAACTTTGATGGACTGGGATCCTCTCAGCAATGCAAGGCTGTAAGACAACTCCAAAAGACTCATGATGGAAAGGGATATTCACATCCAGAGAAAGAGCTACAGAGTCTGAATGCAAATTGAAGCAAACTACTTGCTCTCTCTCTTTCATGTTTTGTTTTGTTTCCTTCTTTCTCATTGTTCATTTCATTGCTTATAATTCTTTATGACTTGGCTAATGTTTAATGTGAAGGTATTTATAAAACCTATTTCGGATTACATGCCATCATGGGGAGGAGGGGAAGGGAGGAGGAGAGGGAAGAGGAAGAAATTTGGAACTCAAGGGATTGTGGAATTGAATGTTGTAAACTAAGAGTAAATAAATAATTTTTTTAATGCAGTCAAGAGATGGAGTGTCTTGTTCAATAAACATTAAGGAAGTCAGTGTGACTGGATTGCAGACTACATTGGGGAAAGAGGTAAGAAGATTAAAAAAGTAGAAGGGGATCTGCTTATGAAGAGCTTTCAGAGTAAAACAGAAGATTTCCTCTTTGATCCTCAAACTGATATAGTGAGACTTGAACTTTATAAAATTCATTTTAGCAGTTGAGTTGAAGATAGATTGGAGTCTTGAGAGATTTTTGTGGTAAGGAGGTCAACAATATGGCTATTGTAATAGTACAGGTATGAAATAATGAGAACCTTGGTGGGGAGAGAGGGCAAGAAAATTTAAAACTCAGGGAAGTAAATGATCAAAATGAAAAATAAATAAATTAACTTATAAAAGAAAAAATAAATAATGAGAGCCTGCATCAGGATGGTGACAGTGTTAGAGAGAAGGTGGTGTATAGTTAGGATGTTACAAAGGTAGAAAGAACAGGACTTGGTAACTAACTTGATTAGTTAGAGAGTGAGTAGTGAAGAATAATATCTTAAGTTGTGATGCTGAGTGACTGGGAGAATGGGGTACCCTCAATAGTGAGTAGAAAATTAGGAACAGGGAGTGGATTAGGAAGAAAGATTATGGGTTCAGCTTTGCACATGTTGAATTTAAGATGTCTGTGGAACATTCAGTTCAAAATCTCTACTGGGCATGGAGATGTAAGAGTGAAGGTTAGAGAGAGAGGTTAGGGATAAATTAGATCTGAGAAGCAGATCTGAGAATCATCAGTATATACTGAATGTATTAGAGAAGGTAAAATCATCAAATAAAATATTTGAGATTGAGAAAAGGCCGGTAAGCTTGGCAATTAAAAGCTCATTGGTAACTTAAAGGAGAATAATTTCAGTTGAATGTTGTCAGAAACTGGAGAGTTAAGAAAAGAGTAAGAAAAGAAGTGGCAGCATGAATTTTAGATGGCCTTCTCATAGACTTAGCCTCAAAAACAGCAGTTCTCAACCTGTGGGTTGAGACCCCTTTGAGGGTCCAACGACCCTTTCACAGGGGTCACAGGTTCACCGACTCCATCTGAAAACACATATTTCCAAAGGTCTTAGGAACTGAGACACCGTTCCTCTGTTGTCTCCAGTCAGGTCCGCCCACATGCAGATACTCCCACATACAAGTATTAAAGGGTAACAGCATTAGGAAGGTTGAGAACCACTGCTCAAAAAGGAAGAAGAGACAAAAAGAAGAAGAGATAAAGGATAACTTGAGGGAAGGGAGAGATCAAGTGTGACTTTTTTAGGTAGTGGGAAATGTGAACGTGTTTGTTAGCAGGGAAGAAGCAGCCAGTAGACATGGAGAGACTGAAGACTAGTGAGAGAATGTGGGTTGATAGAAGGCACAACCTGCTAGAGGAAACAAGGCAGAATGGGACCACTTATGTTTGCACAGAGGTTTGTCTTGGTAAGGAGAAGGACCATGTCTTCATGTGAAACAGGTGAAGAAGGAGATAATGGGAAAAGGCATTTGTGTCACAGGAGATGACAAACAGGGGATAAGAGGAAGCTTTCAGAGAAAGGCCTAAATTTTTTCAGTGTAATATGAGGCAAGGTTCTCAACTGAGAGGATAGGGAAAGAAGAGACCATGGGAGGTTTGAATTGGGGTGAGAAGGTTTAGAGGAATAGTGATTCAATTAGGGATGTGTGAAAGTATGGCCTTTCCCCAGGAAGGGACTAGTTTTGATTAGGTGAAATAAATTTGTTGTGGACTTGGCACAATTTTGTATTATCCTCTAGGTTCATTCAGCATTGGTTAAGTAGGAAGTAAGGCAGTGGGGAGTAGGAGTTATCCAAGGCTGATGATCAGCAGGACAAGATTGGTGGTAGGGTAAAGGCCAAGGTACTTGAGGGAAGAGGATTGTGTAGAGTTGGGGAAGGGAGGAGAAAGTGGCCTTTGGAATAGTGATGGCCTAGAAAAGGAATGAGGCGTGAATAAGAAGTAGCAGTGAGGATGAATAACAGGGTTTGGGTTTGCCAGGCAGAGGGAGAAATGAAATTGCCACAGATTAATCAGATAATGGAATTTCTTAGTCCATGGAAACAAAACGCTTGTGAGTAATGGCAAGACTACCACTTTATATAACAGAGATAAGGTGGCGAAGAAAGCCAGGGGAAATAAATAAGTTGAAAAATTGTGAGGTTGGGTGTTTGAGGGAGTATGGACGTATTCGTTGAAATCCTCTAGGGGCATCTATGGGGCATAGTGGATAGAACACCAACTCTGGAGTACCTGAGTTCAAATCCAGCCTCAGAGACTTACTAGCTATGTGACCCCTAGCTATGTGTCACTTAACCCTGATTGCCTCAAAAAAAATCCTCTAATATAAAGACAGGAATTGAAGAAGAGAGAGAAACTAGAGCCAACCAGGCACTGAATTCTTTGAAGCAGGAAATAGAAAATCCTGGAAGTTGGTAGATAATAGCTGCCAGAATTTTGGTTGGATGGTAAATATGGATCAAGTGAACTTCAGAGGAGGACAGGTTACCAAGGGGTATTGGTAGAGGAAGAGCCTGGAAGTAGCCATGGGCCACAAAGAACATTTATTCAACTGGGCGGAGGAGTTATGAGTGAAAGTATGATGAATAGGGAAGCTACATCATCAGGAGCCAGGTCTCAGGACTGCAAGAAGATGGAGAGTGGAAAGAACAGAAAACACTGAAGATGAAAGCAAGAGTGTTACCTTTGGAGCAGTCTTTCAAAGAGTTCAGTGGAAGAGAAGGGTAGCTTTAAAGTGGGACCATGGCAGATTGGGATGGGCAGATAATGACAGCAATGACAGCTAGGGGTTTGGAATCTCAGGGATGGGAAATGTATAATGGGATATTTGAGGACTGTGGTCAGTAATGTTATCATCATGCCTGACATTCACCCTCAGGACAGAGCCCTATCATGGCATTAAAGCTGGAAAGCAGGGTTAGGGTGGAGAGGTGCCCCATGTTGGGGCATGTTCTGGTCATTGGAATACAATGGGAGGACCTATGGATCCAGTCAGGATAAATAACTCCTTACCCTGACTCTGGCCAAAAAGTAGCTATGGGACATTGAACAAGTCATATCAACTCCTTAGACTTAAGTTTTCCCCTGTATAAAATAAAAATTTTACTCTGGATGACTTAATAATATCCCTTATAATGCAGCTAGATGGCATTGGGCCTGGAATCAGGAAGTTCTGAGTTCAAATTTGACCTCACAAACTAGCTATGTGATGCTGAGCAAGTAATTAATCTTCCGTCTACCTCAGTTTCTTCAACTGTAAAATTGAAATTTAAAAAGTAATTACTTCCCAAGGTTGTTGTGAAGATTAAATGGTATAATACTTGTAAAGTGCTTAGCACTGGTGCCTTGTATATAGTAGGTACCTAATAAACGCTAATTTCCTCCTCTCCCCCCTCCCACTTCCTTCCTGCCAGCTCTATGGGATTTACCCAACTTGATTTGTGGTACTTGCCTAACACCTTTTTTCATTAAATCCATGAAAATGAAGATTTAGTTGCAAAAACAAAACAAACCCCCCCACCTTCAAAAAAAAGACCAGAAATTAATGGAGACAGAAGAAGACAGCAAAAGTAAAAGGCCAAAGAACATTCTTCCGATTGACTTCTTAGGATTACCTCTCCCCATAACCATTTGTTTACCCACCAAACTGCTAGTCTCCATTCAATAGCTGATAATTGCCCAGACACATAGTCCTGGTTATATGTGAGCAAACTAGGTTTATACCATTCCAAAATATGACAAATGAGAAAAGACAAATTGAGTTAGCCCTTTCCTAGCCCCTGTTGTTCCCAATGTTCTGCGTAAGCAGTAAGTGTGATTTGAAATACTGGCTCACATGTTTTGCTCTAAGGGATTGAGTTACTGTTTTTGAACTGTGAGCAGCTTCTCTTTCCTTCCTTTGTTGCTACCCATGTGGCATCTCAGGTCTCAGGAAGGGTGAGCAAATCCTTTTTAACAGGGATGCCTAATTGTGGATAAATCCACCTGCTGAGAGCATTAAGTAAGTGTGGTGGCTGGTACCTTCCCAAGAAACTAAGCTCATCATCACCTCCACAGCTGCACCAACTGGTTGGCTTAGTCTCTGTATTTTTGTATCTGTCCAGATGGCATCAAGAATGTGTAGATTTCATATAATACTAGGAATTATTTATGTGAGTGGTACATGAAATTTTTTTTAAAATATTCCTAAGCTGCCTGAGAGAGTTTGTAGGAAACAATCTTGCGCATTAACTAATAGACCACTGGCTTCTGAATCTTACTCTCTAAGCTTCCATGGCTTCTCCTTCCGTCTGGTGCCATTCATCTTTTGCTACTGGGAGCATGAGGCCTGATACCTACTTTCTGCTTTTGTGCTGTGCCTTGATCCTTCCCAAGTGGCATATGGGTAGGCCATGGGGAGGTAGATGAAAAGGTGTAGCTGATGTATGTGTGTATGAGACAAGTCATCATTATAAGCAAGGTTAGCATATTGTCATCCTGCTGGGAAGTTAGAGCCCCACCAAAATAATAATGAGAGCATCACACTAGAAATAGTTGGCATTGATAGAGTACTTTAAAGTTGGAAAAGAATAATAGACGTGGTCTCTGCATTATGCTTCCCAGGAACCCTAGAAGGCAGATGCTTCCAGTACAGTACAGTAGAAAGAACAATGGATTTCTAATTCAAGGAGTTAGGTTGGATTCCTCTCTGTGGTCCTAACTACCTTGCACCTGGGCAAGTTACTTACTCTCTAGGTGCCTCAGTTTCCCCATACATATTTTGAGGAGGCTGCATTATATGACCTTTAAGATTCCTTCGTGTTCAAAATCTATAATTACCAATTTTATAGATGAGAAAACTCAGGAAGACGTTGAATGACTTGCCCATAATCACCCAGCTAGTAAGTGTGAGAGCCAGAATTTGAACCAAGTTTTCCTAAGTTTGTGTCCAATGCTTTATGTACTACTCTATACACTGCTCATTAAAATGCCAAAAACTTGAAGGGATTTATTCTTCTATATTTTTAATTATAATGAATAGCTTCATATGTCAATTCCCCAAAACATTTAAATTAATACTGAGGCTACTGAAAAGGAAAACAAAAATATATGAGAATTTAGAATAATACCACAAAAGAGGGGGCTCTTAACCTTTCCTGGGCACAGATTCCATTGGCAATCCAGTGGAACCTCTGGACCCTTCACAAAATAAGGTTTTTAAAAGCATAAAATAAAATACAGAAGAAACCAATTATATTGAGACAGTTATCAAAATATTTTTAAAAGACAACATTCATGAAACCTAGGGCAAGAGCCCCTTAAAAGAATATACATATATTAATATACATATTCTTTCTTAAACTCAAGAATATCTGTCCTGTTCACTTTTCCCAAGCTCTTTGTCACTGTCTTTCTCTTCTGCTGACTTTAGAAGCTGCAAAATGATTTCTATCCAATTGCGTAACAAGCACAAATACTAACACAAATCTTATTCAAGTCTTAAAGCAACCTATTTCTAGTCTAGCAGAGCTGCCCAGGTCCTAAAGATCTATTCCCCACTCAGACTTTCATTCTGATTGACACATGCCTCCAACTAGAGCTCCGGCAACCCTGACAGCTTTTTAAACATGTTTTCTTGTAAACTAAGCAAAAATTTACCCTTGGTGCAAGGATTAAACATCAGTGATTTAGTTTCTCAATCCAAAAGTCAGATTACAAAATGAAAAAAGAAAAAGACAGAGATAGAGAGACAGTGAGAGGAAGAGAGAGACACACAGAGACACAGAGAGAGAACAGAATGAACACTTGGGAGGGTTTTTAAGACATGAGATCATTTTGTTTCCTCTATTTGATTTCTGAAATCCTTGCTTTCCCAGAGTTATCCATTAAATTGGAGTTCTGCATTCTTCTTTTGAAAGGAAAATCTCTGATGCACAGCTAATAAAGTCATCAAAGTCCCCGTTATGATAGCCTGTGACTGCCCAGAGGGGTATTTGATTAGAACATTTACCTTGTCAGAGAGACAAACAACAAGATATCATCTGCCTCAGGAGGCTGGCTAGAGGACTTTGGGGATAAAAAGGTCTATTCTTATTACACGCGTAATCTTGTGATTGAAAATAGCATCAGGGATTTGTGAGGCACCATGGGTATCTGCTGTGATGAAGCAGTAAATGTAAATTAGCTTGGTTTACCAATATTCATTTGTCACAATTACCATAATCTAGCTAAAACCACATTTGATGGTAATCCAGGGACTATTATTGTAAACACAGCACTTGCTCTTTTTCAACTGAGTGAATCTGAGTAAGAGGTCGCTCAAAGCTACATCGACTCCATGCCAAAATAACGGCTTGGAAAGTGGGAAAAATTCGTTCAAAAGGATTTCGTCTCTTGGCACTATGTAGGCAAAAAGAAATTGGTTGCTTGACTAAATTTAACCTTTAAAAAAATTAATCCAGTCAAACCAATTGTATAAGTAGGCACAGCCTTTATCTAATTCATACAGTGTTGGGTTTGTATGCTTGTCTATTCTTTTGTATCTTTTATGGAGCCAGTCCTTTGTTGCATGGTCTTCATTGCCATACAAGAATTTTTTCTTTCTGGATTTAATTTTTACATGTTCACTGGATAGTGCTTACTTGAATTAAACTAAGGACGGCACTAAGCTGAAGGACACCTGCAGCTGGAGGCGGGAGGTAAATCCCTCTCAACTATTTTTCTCTTTTCTGTCTTGGTTATTCTATCTGAAAATTGATCTTTCTAAAATATTCAACATCAGACTAAACATTCCTAAAATAATCCCAAAGGTGTGTGTGTGAGAGAGAGAGAGAGAGAGAGAGACAGAGAGAGAGAGAGAGAGAGACAGAGAGACAGAGAGACAGAGAGACAGAGAGA
>CM053594.1:204511391-204538378 GCA_028646575.1 Pseudocheirus occidentalis
GGCTCTCAGCCGTTCCTGCTGGTACAGCCGCCTCCCACTGCTTCCTTGCCCTGGGAGCAGTTTGGCCGGACCTGCTCTTCTCTTCCCCAGTTAGCAAAATCCGCTGACCTTTCTCTTAGCCTTTTTTTCTTCTGGCTTGATAAACATGGTAACTGTGCCTCCAGTGCAGCAGATCTGCTCTCCTATCTGCCCGATGCCCCAGGGCCTGACCTGGGCCGGGGTTTTGGCCACGGGTCCCATACTGCTGCAAAGAGCCCGCCTGCTGCGCTGCCTGTAGCAACAGATGTGCTTTCTGTCTTTTGGAGAGTTTTGGAGCTTGAAAATCTCTTTAGAGTCCCATTTTATGAGTTTTGTAGCGTGTTTGTGTGGGAGCTGCGGTACTTTGCTGCTTCTACGCTGCCATCTTGGCTCTGCCCCCCATTAGTTCTTTTTAAAAAATTTTTTTTTCTTTTTCTTTTTTTTTTTGGAGGGCAGTTGGGGTTAAGTGACTTGCCCAAGGTCACACGGGTAGGCTTTGTGTGTGTGTGTTAAGTGTCTGAGGCCAGATTTGAACTCAGGTACTCCTGACTCCAGGGCCGGTGCTCTATTCACTGAGCCACCTAGCCGCCCCCCATTAGTTCTTTTAATATTCTTGACATTAGACAATCCTTTTTGATCACAAAGGATAACAAATAATTAAACAATACATTTTTTATTCTTTGAATGAATTTTGTTATTATTTTTTCTAGCTCTATAAAATACTTTTTGGTAATTTAATTGGGATGGCACTGAATAAATAGATTAGTTTAGGTAGAATTGTCATTTTTATTATATTGGTTCAGCCTACCCATGAACAATTAATGTTTCTCCAATAATTTAATCTGACTTTATATGTTTAAAAGTATTTTATAATTTTGTTCATATAATTCCTGTCTTGGCAGGTATACTTGCAGGTATTTTGTATTGTCTACAGTTATTTTAAGTGAAATATCTCTTTTGCAGGGCTTTATTGGTGATACATTGAAATACTGATGATTTATGTTTATTTTATATCCTGCTGCTTTGGTAAAATTATTAATTATTTAAATTAGATTTTCAGTTGAATGTCTAGAATCTTCTAAGGGTGATAGTTTTACTACTTTATTGCCCATTCTGATTCCTTAAATTTTCTTTTCTTTTCTTATTGCTATTGCTAGCATTTCTAGCACAATTTTGTATAATATTGATGATAATGATTTTGTATTTCTAGCACAGTTTTGTATAATATTGATGATAATGATTTCATTCATGATCTTATTGGGAAGACTTCCAGCTTATTCCCACTTGCCAATGCTTTTAGGGAAATATTTCTTATCTTTTTAAGGAAAAAAATCCATGTATGCATATGCTTTTAAATGTTTTTAATGGGAATGAGTGCTATATTTTCCATATATATTGATATAATTATATCATTTTTGTTACTTTTATTATTGAAATAATAAATTTTGTTAAAAATTTTCCTTATAGTGAATCATCTCTGCATTCCTGGTATAAATCCCACTTGATCACAATGTATAATCTTTGTGACATTTTTGTTGTGGGCTCCTAACCCGAATTAATTATTTAGAATTTTTGCAGCAATATCCATTAGTAAAATTGGTCTATAATTATTTCTTCCTGTTTTTTGCTCTTCCTAGTTTAGTTATTAGCACCATGTCTGTTTTCATAAAAGAAGTTTGGTAGGACCCCTTCTTTGCCTATTATTCCAAGTAATTTATTTAATATTGGAATTAGTTGATTTTTATATCATTCACTTGTAATTCCATCTGACCCTAATGCTTTTTTTTCTTAGGAAGTTCATTGATAATCTATTCAATTTCTTTGTCTAAAATAGGTGTTTTAAGATATTCAATTTTGTCTTCTGTTAATCTGGACAATTTATATTTTTGTAAATATTCTTCCAGTTCACTTAAACTGGTATGTATAGTTTTAATATTGATACTACTTCATTATCTATGGCACCTTTTAACACAATATAGTTTATCTGTTTCTCTTTTAATTAAATCTATTTTAGCTTTACTTTCCCTGAAATCATGATTGCTACCCCTGCTTTGTTTTTTACACCAGCTGAAACAGAATAAATTCTACTCTAGTCCTTTATTTTTACTCTATGTGTGTCTCTCATTTTTAAATGTGTTTCTTGTAAACAAAACATTGTTATTTTCTGGTTTTTGGTCCATTCTGCTATTGATTTCTGTTTCATGGGTGAGTTTATCCCATTCACATTCAAAGTTATAATTACTAGTTGTGGATGTCTTGCCATTCTATTTTTTCCTCACTGTTCATCGTTCTTGCTCTCTTTCTTTCTTTTTATTCTATCCTTCCTCAGAAATCTAATTTACTTCTGAGCACTTCTTTTCTGATCAACACACCCTTCTAAGAATCTGTCTCTCATCCTATTACCTTGCTCTCCTAGTTCTCTATAAGTTAAGAAGACTTTTATACCCTACAAAATAGATGCATTTTTCCCTCTTGAACACAGTTCCAATGAGAATAAACTTTTCACACTATACCCTCCACCCTCTCCTTCACTCCATTGTAACAGTTCTTCTATTCATACTTTTTTTGCATGAGATAATTTACTCAATTTTACCTCTTCCTACCCAATTTTATTTTTTAGAATATTTCCATCATAATGAACTCAACCCCAAGCCTTATATCTACTTCAAACCACCCTAGCAATGATAACATTATTAAGAATTACAAATATATATATATATGTAGATATGTATTTGTTTTTTGGAGGGGGGAGGGCAGGACAATTGGGGTTAAGTGACTTGCCCAAGGTCACATGGCTAATAAGTGTTAAGTTTCTGAGGCTAGATTTGAGCCCAGATCCTCCTGATTCCAGGGTCAGTGCTCTATTCACTGCATCACCTAGCCACCCCCAACAAATATAACTTCTCATATAAGAAATAAATAGTTTAATATTATTAAATCCTTTATAATTATTCTTCTCTGTTTCTCTTATGTTTCTCCTGATTCTTGGAGGTCACATTTTCTTTTCAGTTCTGGTCTTTTCCTCAAGAATACCTGAGAGTCTGTTAATTCATTAATTTTTTTTTCACTTACAGAATTACACTTAGCTTTTCTAGGTAGGTTATTGTTGGTTGTAAACCCAGGTCCTTTGCTCTTCAGAATATCATATTCTATGCCCTTGTCTTTTAATGTAGAAGCTGCTAAATATTGTGTTATCCTGACTAGGTTCGCAATATTTAAATTGTTTCTTTTTGGTTGCTTTTAATATTTCCTTTTTGACTTTGATTTACTTTGAAA
The DNA here is from genome assembly GCA_028646575.1 of Pseudocheirus occidentalis. Classification (NCBI taxonomy): domain Eukaryota; kingdom Metazoa; phylum Chordata; class Mammalia; order Diprotodontia; family Pseudocheiridae; genus Pseudocheirus; species Pseudocheirus occidentalis. Next base: position 204,514,686 of record CM053594.1, read on the forward strand.
TTTAATTACAATATTCCTGGGAATTTTTGTATTTGGGTCTCTTTCATGTGGTAATCAGTAGATTTTTTTCAGTTATTATCTTAATCTCTAGTTCTAAAACTTCAGGTCAATTTTCCTTAATAATTTCTTGAAGTATAGAGTCTAGACTATTTTTATAATGATAACTTTCAGGTAGTCCAACAATGCTTATATTATCTCTCCTCAGTCTGTTTTCTAGTTTGTTCTTCTAATAAGATATTTTGTTCTCTTCTATTTTTTCATTCTTTTGATTTTGCTATATTATTTCTTGATGTCTTATGAAGTCATTAGTTTCCCTTTGCTCAATTATAATTTTTAAGGAGTTATTTTCTTATGTAAGTTTTTGTATCTCTTTTTCCAATTGATTGACTTTTGTCATATTTTTTTTGGTCATTGTTCCTCCAGCTCCTTAGGTACTCCTCTCCTCTTCTGAGCCATGACTAGGACCTCCAGCACCACTGCCACTGTAAACACTCTTCCTCTTCCTCTCTGTGGCTCCTCAGGCATGACAGTTAACCTCTCTACCTTGGAATCAAAATAATCGCTCACCAACTATGTTCACTCATCCTTACCAGTAGCTACAGCTTGTGACTGTATCTGGTCAATGCACACCTGGGCCCCGTCACTTACAGTGACCTACTCCACCACTAGGAATATTCTCCTGATCTTCTCTCTGTATCATCCTGAATATCATCTATAATATAATATTGAAAATTCCCAAAGCTAAAGCTACAGTCAATACAGCTGCCTCTTTTTATTAACTTGGAGGAATCAGCCGAGCGGTATCTGCACTTCATTCAGGCTTGGCCAGCACCCTCAGAAGTCAAATCTTTCCTAATGTCTTACCAAATTGTCACAGACTGGACAAATACTTTACTGTGACTTTATTTCTGCTACTCTAAAATTCACTTTCAGCATTATTTTAAGTTATTTTTTGAGAGGGGGAACTTGGGATAAATAGGTAATTTCCTGCTTTTTAAGCCATCTTCCCATAATTCTTTCTGGCCCTCTCCTTTCAGGTCCCAAAGTCATTGTTGGTGGCAGAGAAAACAGCAACAAAATTAACATAAAGCAGCTCTGCCTTCTCTCTACCTCCAATTATCTTTATCTCTTCCATGCTGAGCAATAGTCCTATTTTTCCTTTGATCTTCCTCTTTTTATAGTTAGTTTAAAAAAACTATTTTTTTGTTGTACTCAGCTTCATCTCATTCTTAGATTTAATGTTTCTGATGATATTATTTTCAAAATTATTTTTTATTCTGAATTTGAAAAACACCAAATAGAATGGGTATTTATATATACACATATAGCAAAACAAAAAAGGATTATATATGAAACTATGGGTCTTTATTATGTACAGCTTTTTTTTTATTAATTAACATTTAATTTGGAAAATTTTCATTCTTGTCTGTGGTTCTTTATGGCCTTCTCTTTTGTTCATTTTTAAGGATGTTTTCATGATCTTCTTTTCTTTATTATTTTGCTACCTTTTTTTCTACCTATTTTGCTATCCCACTTCTTCTCTTTTATCTCTGCCCCTACTATGGTAAAAAAAGAAAAGAAAAACAAAGCCCATGTAATAAATATGCGTAGTCAAGCAAAACAGATTCATCAAATGACCACATTCAAAAATCCTTTTCTGACTCTGCATCTGTCATCAGATAAGTGGCACATTTCATCATCAGTCTTCTGGGACCATGACTCGTCATTTCATATCAAAGTTCTTTCATCTTTCAAAGTATTTTTTATTGTAATATTTTTATTGTATACATGGTTCTCTTAATTCTGTTCATTTCATTCTGCATAATTTCATTCAGAATTTTCCCAATTTCTCTGAAATTATGCCCTTCATAATTTCTTATTGAGCAAAATAGTAATTCACTAAATTCACATACCAAGCTATTCTCCAAATGATAAGCACACTCAATTTCTAATTCTTTGCTATAACACAAAGAGCTACTATATATATATTTGTAAGCAATTAACTCTTTTCCTCTTCTTTGATCTCTTTGAGAGTGTGGACTTCCAGTGGCATCTCAGGATCAAAGGGGTATTCACAATTTAGTGTTTTGGGGATATAGTTACAAAAGACTTTGGAGAGAAGCTGGACTAATTTGTAGCTCCACTAAAAATGCATTAGTATGCCTATTTTCCCAAAGCCCTTTCAACATTTTAAATTTTATTTTTTGTCATTTCTGCTCTTCTTATGGGTTTGAATTAGAATTGTTTTAATCTGCATTTACCTAATTATTAATCATCTGGAATATTTTTTTTGATAGCTTAGGTTTCTTCCTTTGAAATTTGTTCACATTCTTTGATTATTTACATATTGGGGAATGGCTCTGGTTATAAATTTGAGTCAGTTCCTTATATATCTTGGAGACTGACTCCTCATATTCTCTTTTTTTTTTTTTTTTGCTTTTTGGAGGGCAGTTGGGGTTAAGTGACTTGCCCAAGGTCACACGGCTAGTTTTTTGTGTTAAGTGTCTGAGGCCGGATTTGAACTCAGGTACTCCTGACTCCAGGGCCGCTGCTCTATTCACTGTGCCACCTAGCCGCCCCCCTCATATTCTCTTAATACTACCCATATTGTATTTCTCCCTACCCCTTCTGTTACTCTTGCTTTAACTTCTCTACATTTGTATAAAAATTTTAAGTTAGTTGATAGGTTCTCAGTGCATTTACATTTATCTCTTCAGACAATATTTCCTCTTTCTTCTCACCAGAATTTTATTGTCTGTGTCTTGGCATTTTATTTTTGAGAACTTTCTATCTCTTCCCCATAGAATTTTAATTCTTGGCATCCTACTTTCCCTTCCTCTGGACCTTATGAAAACTATAGGCTAGCTGCCAAATCATAGCCAAATTTCTTTTTCTCTATGATAAACTCTAGCAGTTACTTCTCTCCAAGGTACCCATCATTTTCTGTTAGGTGACAAATATTTTATTAAGTGCTTACTATGTACCAGGCAATATACTAAATACTGGGGATAAAGGAAAGACAATCTGATGGGAGAGACAACATCCAAAGAACAAGATACAAATAAGACATATGCAGGATAACTTGGAGATAATTGGCAGAGGAAATGTGCTAGCTTTGAGGAAGATCAGGATATTGTTGAAGGTAGAATTTTTAGCTGGTACCTAAAGGAAATCAGAGGACCTAGGAGGTGGAGATGAGGAGTGAGAGACTTACAGGCACTCAAACAAAAAGTACCTTCCTGTTGGTAGGACTGAGTCCCAAGTGTTATTTCCCCTTGTTTGCTCCTCTACCTTTTGCAGGATAAAAATACTACTAATGAAAGTCAATAAGAATTAAGTTATTAATAACTGCTTGTGTGTGTGTGTGTGTGAGAGAGAGAGAGAGACAGACAGACAGATAGACAGACAGAGAGAGACAGAAACACAGAGGCAAAGACAGAAACCTAGCAGATGTCCAGATAAATGAAATCGATTATTGCTACTACATCACGTCTTAATGTAGAATTATGATTTGTTTCATGAACTTCTCATCTATGCCCTCTCTTATACCCTTATACCTGTCATGGCAACCTATAGCATATTTTGATGACAAAGTAACTTCTGTTTCATCCTCATCAATTATATGCTCTCTTCTTTTTTCCCCTTTATTCCCTGCCTATATTTCCTTAAATGAGTATTGCTTCTTAATATATAATATTATATACCTTTAACTATCCTTTTTTATGCACACAAAACCAAATTCCAGTAATGGGTCTTTTTTCCAGTAAGTCTCTGTGCTTCTTTTGAGGTCAAATTTGCCTCTTCATGTTAAGACCTCTAGGTGCTTGTGGCACATACTTTGTGTTCTGTGTATGGACATTTGGGGCCACAAGTTTTGCTCTTTTCTGCTTTCTTGGGTTTTGTCTCTTGTGAAATTCTAGATGCCAACTGCTATCTCCTCTCTCACTCCAACATTGTAGTTTCTCTCTGTGATATCTATGTTGGTGGATGTACATAAGCAAAATTCTTTCCCTTCCATTTTTGTTTAAAGTCTCTTTGATGAGATTTGAAAGACCCTAGGCTAGTCTTTTCTTACTGCCTTCATTTGGTGCATTCCATATGCAGTTAGGAACCTGCCATTTTGGTATTTAAAAGAGTTGAACAATTAGTAAACAAACAATTAGGTATCTGTGTTAGGTACTGGATGTATAAATACAGGAGACAGAAGTAATCCCTGTTGTCTAGGATCATAATGATATCTACCATGATACTTTATTGAATGCTGTTCTTAATGGATATGCTTTAAGATCAAAAGTTGGAAAAAATAGACTAAGAAATAGCTATATGCCTATTGAAGGAATAGAATGTTTAACCTCTTAAACTGCATTGCTTAGAATTTTTGTTTACTTTTCATTATCGAGCTTTACATTTTTTTGTTTTATTCATTAGAAGCCTGTAATAATCTAGGAGTGGGAATTTAAAATAAAGGTTAATACCACTCAGAGGAATACTGTATTTTGGGTCTTTGGTATTTCATCTAAACTGAATATATTATAGAGCTGAAAATAATAGAAGTATGGAAGTAAATGATTTCTTTTTTTGTTATTTGCAAGCTAAAGTAATCCAGGTACATAAAAAAAAGTAGCTTAAAAAAACAAACAAAAGAGGGACAAATTAAGGTACTTGGGCTCTCGTCATCAAATGTCTGCATATATAAACATATCACTGTATAATAAAGGGGTAACTGTATACCACAAAATGCTAGTGTTTTATCCTCTGTTTAGTATCTGTTGCAACAAATTGTGGTCGGTCCATTTTACCCTGTAATAATCTATTATAGCATAAAAAGAAAAAAAGATTAATGAGTAAAAGGTTACTTTGGAACTAAAGTCAAATAAAATATATTTTAAGCATTTGGGATATTCATAAGTCCTTTAGATTTTGGTTCATACTAGCATGGATAACACTAACACACTGTCCAAGAATGCTTTTTAAGTTCATTATTTATTATTTATATATTAAAGCAACAAGTTAAAAAAAATAAATTTGTCCCTGTCCCTCTCTTCACTCCCATTGAGCAAATTAAAATACAAAAAGGAAAAACAAATCCCTCAATATATCTTTACATTGTCCAACAAAACAAATTCCCACATTAGCCATCTTCAAAAATGTATGTCTCTGTTCTTAAAAATGTTAGAAGAATTTTACTGTGTGTGCTGGGTTGTTATGGGAATGGCAATCTGAAGATCTTCCCTGCCCTTGTCCCCTAGATAGGTTTAAGTGAATCTGAAAATCTTCCCTGATTGGAGAATATACTCTGCCCCCTAACAGGCTGAATGTGGTCACATGGATCCTGTGGTGGGAAGCTTGTTTTTCAGGAATGCCCACATCTTATTACTTTGTGATTGGTCAGTGGGTCAAGACGATTGTAACATTCTCTGATCCAGGAGAAGGCTATATATACCCTGATGTGACATTTTGCTTTGGGGCTCACTTTGGAAAGAGTTGTGTGATTTGGCCAGATGAGACTCTGGGCAGCCGTTGACACCTCTCCTCCCCACCCCTGGCCTTTGGAAATCCAGATGTTGGTGCTTCCCTCTCTGGAAACTAACTAGGTATAGATGTAATGGTCAGACAGCTGAAAGCCCTGTCTGCTGATCTGTTTCTCTGTCTGCTTGTAACTTCTGTTTGTGTTCTGTTTGTATTCTCTGAAGTTCAGGGTATTGAGTTTTCCCCCTGAACTAGGTATATGATATATGTTTGATTAAAGTAAGACAGTTAACCCATTTTGAGTGACTTTCCTTTAGAAAAACAGATCTAAGAACCTGTGCTAGCAGCCATCCTGGATATGCTAGGGTGTTTGCTGCTACATGGGTGATGAAGCCCTACTACTTAGCACCCCTGACTCCTTATTGATATTTTAGATCCCATTAAAATGAAACTAAGGAACTGATTTTAATTGAATAAATTGAGGAAATTAAGACACATTTTTAATCTGATTTTCTTAAGCTTCAGCTATTTATTGTGAATTATAAATTTCCTTAAACATAAACCCACCATTTCCATACCAGAATATTTTTATTGAAATAGCTTTATCCTAAAAATGTTTTGGATTTACATTTAATTCCCCCTGCCCATGTACTGAAACCATAACAGTAATCAAAGTTAAAAAGTTTCTTGTAAGAACTGATTGTACTGATTATTGTTGAAGGTGAGAAGTTAGGTTACAGACACTATAAAGTATAATAATAATAATAATAATACTGATATCTAATATTTATGCAGTGCCTACTATATATTAAATATTATACTATTAAATAAAAGAGGTAGAATTCAAATTTAGTCCTCTCTTGATTTTAGGCTCTGCATTTTTTCCACTATAATTCACTGCCTTGGATAGTATATGATTAATACAGGATTTAAATACTTTGATATTCTGATTCCATTGGTGAACCTACTCTTTTCACACAGATGGAGACTATGACCCTGTTACACCTTAGTAGGAAGTCTTCATGAGTTGGTATGGCTAAAAAAAATCTATTATGTGGTTGCTGTTCTTCTAGTGGAGAGCTGTGCAACATTTAACTTAGATGATGGGTAGGCTCTGTGGTAAGCATTTTACAAATATTATCTCATTTGTTCCTTACAAGAATCCTAGAAAGCAGGTGCTGTTTTTATTTCTGTTTTGTACATGAAGAAACTGAGACAAATGGAGGTTTAATTATTTTCCCAGGGTCACATAGCTAGTAAGTGTCTGAGGCTGCATTGGAACTCAGGTCTTCCTAACTTTAGGACTTATGCTCTATCCACTGCACCACCTGGTTGTCCCTAGTGTAGAGAGTCTCATAATTTGATATTGTAATGAATCAGAGATTCCTCAGTGTGGGCACTTCCTTTATCAGTGCAGATCATGACCCATCTTTTATCTTTGTATCCTATAAGATTTTTGTCCATGCTTTTCCATAAATCCTTCATCGAAGTACACCAGAGGCCTTCATCTGGTTCTTTTAATATTTCATGATTACCATTGTGGCACTCTGTTATTTACCTGCTATGCCTTATTCTTATGTGACTGGACTGGCTCCTTTTCTAGTCATACTGGGTAGGATGCACATAATCACAGTTGACATTTATAGACACTCAGGGTTTCAGAATGTATATATTCATGCTCTCATTTGAGTCTCATAGAAACCCTATGACATATTATTACCCTAATTTTACAGATCAGGAAGATAAGACTCAGAGAGGCTGAGTACTTGCCCATTGTTTAAAACACACACACACATACACACACACATCTATTAAGTATCAGAGGCAGAATTCAAACTCCCTCCTCTCTTAACATTAGATCCTGCATTTTTTTCCATTACAACACACTGCCTCTGATAGTATGTGTTGAATAAATAGCTTGAACATTTCAAAACTTTATGATTCCATTTGTGAACCTACTCTTTACATATAGATATAGAAGACTATAACTCAGTCATACCTTAGCAGGAGGATTTCATTGGTTGTCATAACAAAAAAAATCTATCATCTGTATGCCATTTCTCTATTAGTGAGTTCTATGTTTAACTAGCATGGTTCTTGAATGACAACCAGATGGTCCACCTCCAGGTCTCTATATAAAATGTTTTCAGCTGGTTATGACTTAACAAAAGGATTTGCATTTTTACTGGTATAGTCTTCAAGAAGCCAGGGTTACTTGAATATCAAGATGTGACTTTTTTAAACATATGCTGATTAATTGAGATTTTACCTAGCATCCTGGACAAATGAGACTTTAATAGTCCTATTAAGGCTAAATATGCACACACATATTACATATGGAAAGAGAGATAAATTATTATAGTTAAGACATTGTATAAGAGACATTAAAAGGGAAAAATTCTTTATGAATGTGTATTCTATTCAGGATTGTGTTGAAAACTAGGGAAACTTTTTTTTTTGGTTTTAATATATGGCACAATCTTCAGTTCCCAAGCAGAAATTCTTCATTCAATGGTGTAGTTATAATTTTCAAATTATGAATCATCACTCATACTGCACTAATCACCTTGGTGTATTTGGGACCTTAATTTTCGGTTTAATCAAACTACATGTAGTTTTTAAATGATTAAGTTAAGCAAATTGAAGATGTGGGCTGGATTAGACATTCAAAGTTTCTAATAAGGCAACAAGAGAATTTCAAGGTGATCATTGAGGTGTACTTTGCATCATTTATTGAGTGAAATAAAGCCCAAAGCCAGATGAGTTTCCAAACATAAAGTGAGAAGAGGAATAATGAAAAACATTTGTAACAGATGTCATTACTAGCAAGCAAGTCTGAAAAAAAGTTTGAAATAGAGATTATGTTCATGCATTCACTAGTGATTATTGGTATCAAACAGAAATTGCATTTGGAATCTCACCTTAAAAATCTTAGATTCCACTCATTCAAACATTTATTCCATTTCAAGGCACTGTTCTCTGTGCTGGAGATAACCTTCAAGGGGTGATTGTTTAGTGGGTGTGGAGTGAGGAGTCATAAATAAAAAAAAATATAAAGTAGGATGTGATAAGGACAAGGGAAAGTAAGACAAAGTATTTTGAGACATTCAGAGAGAGGTATACCACTTTTACCTGGAGTCACATGAAAAAGCTTTATGGAGGAAGTGGAGTCTTCCTTGAAGGAAGTAGTGAAATTCAGCAGGTAGAGACTGGAGGCAGAGTCTGTTCCGAAAATAGAGGAGAATAGCGTGAGCAAAAACTCAAGAGATTGGAAGAGCCAGCGAGGGACAGCAGCCCAACCTGGAAGGAGCCTAAAGTACATGGATATATGTGGTAAGGCTGATTGGGTAGTCTGGAGCCATCACGCAGAGTCCCAAATGCCAAGATCGTGTTTTAAACTTTATTTTGTATATAATGGGAAACCTCTGAAGGTTTTAGATGAGAAAATTTACATAAATATAGGGCATTAGAAAGATTATTGTGGTAGTGATTCATGATCTTGGAGGCAGGAAGATCACTTAACAGGCTGTTACAATAGTCTAGGTAAGAAGAGAGGAAGGTCTGAAATAGGGAGGTGACGGGTGGAAATGGTAGTGAGGAGGAGGAACCAGATAGATGAAAGCAATATATAGAGGTAGAAAGAATGGTACTTAGCAATTGAATAGATGTATTGTAAGAGGAACAGAGAAAATTCAAAGATAACTCCAAGACAATAAGCCTGAATAATTGGGAGAATGAGTGCCAATCAATCAATCATATGCCAAGTACTGTGCTAAGAAGAAATAGAGATATCAGAGGAAAGGGATAGATTTATTGTGTAGGAGATAAGTTAAATTTTAGACATATTGAGTTAATTTGTGAATTGTCTATTTAGGCTGGATATCTAAACATTAAATGGAAATACAGACCTGGGGATCTTTGAAAAGGTTGGAGATAGAGATAGAGATTTGGGAGTCATCTCCAGAGGGGCAACTGAACTCAGGGGAGTAAAAGAGATCACCACTAGTGAGAGAATAGAGAGTAGTCTGAAGGTTAAAGGTTTAAGGAGAAGCCAGGCCAAGGAGAGGAAGACAAGAAGCTAGTAAGGAAGACATCAAAAGAGTAGCCAGAAAGGTAGGAGAATTGCAAAGATGCAATGTGATAGAAGCCAAGGGAAGAGAAGAAAAAAGAGAGAGACAGAGACAAAGAGAGGCAGAGACAGAGAGAGACAGAGGCAAAGACACACACACACAGTGACAAAGAAATGGGATAGGATAGGGGAGAGGATGATGTTTCGCAGTGTCAAATGCTTCAGAGAATTCAAGAATGATGATGGCAGAAAAAAGTCACTTGCATTTGAAAATAAGAGAAATTAATGATTCTAAAGAGGTCAGTTCATTAGAGCTAGAAAAGACCATAGCAATCTTCTAACTCAAACCCCCTTTCCTGATTGGGAAACTGAGTATCAAGAAGGTCAAATAATTTGCCTAAGAGTAGTAATAGAACTCAAACTTGCACATACTTTGTTCTTCTTTCCACTGTACTATATTTCCTCCCCTAGTTTCTATTGATCTATTGAGTGCTTCCTTTAATAATAGCAGAAATTCACATAAATATTAAAATATTCCTAAGAAATTTGCAGATTGGAATTAGGTGGGAAAGGTTTTTTTTTTTGCAGGGTGGAAAGGTAATTTAGATCTATAATTTCATTAATATGATAAAAATCCCAGTGTGTAAATTCCCTCCATTTATATAAATCGACAGCCTGTTCTCTATGTGTTGAATGCATTCCCTGATGATCCTTGACTCTTAGAATCCTTAGATTCCTTCACCACCTACAGAAAGACCTTCCTGAATTCTCTAGTTGCTAGTGAATTCCTACCTAGAAGTCATCTGGTATTTGCTTAGGTTTTATTTTGTATCTGGTTATATGTGAATCCCCCTTACCCCCAAATGCAGACTCCTCGAAGACAGCTTTTGGTTTGCTTTTGGTCTTTGTTTTCTGAGCATCTAGCATACAATCTGCTGCATGGTAGATGCTCAATCAAACAAGTCAATGCTTGTTGATGGATCAGCTGACAGATTGAATGACATATTTTTGAAGCATTGAAAGGTAAAGTTATGTACCCAAGGTCAAACAATTAATTCTGAATGTATCTGAGGTAGGATTGAACCTAGGTCTTCATGAGTCTAACGTGTGCAGCCTCGCACAAGGTGAATTCCCCCCTTTTTAATGCTTGAGTAGAGTTGGCCACTTGTGAAAATGCATAAGTGCAATAAGATTAATAAGCAATAAGATTACCTTGAAATTGAAACAATATTGAAACAATAAGGTTTTCTCTGAATGTTTATAGCAACATATCTTATTGCTAATTTGTTCTTCTCTCCTGATCCTGGACTTATATCCAACATGCTGAGACATAGCCATTTATTCTTTTCTTTTTTTGGAGGGGGGAAGGCTGGGCAATTGGGGTTAAGTGACTTGCCCAAGGTCACACAGCTAGTAAGTATTAAGTGTCTGAGGCTGAATTTGAACTCAGTTCCTCCTGACTCCAGGGTCAGGGTTCTATTCACTGCACCACCTTGCCACACCACATTTTTTTCGATAAGGTCAGTTATCAACTCCAGCTCCCAACCCATGTCTAGACTGATCAAGAGGCAGCATGATTCCTCTTGGCTGCTACCAATGCTTCCTATATAAAACGAATTGAGCATTTTATGCAGTTTAAAGTGCTGTGTTTGCTTGGGACTTGACAGAAACCATTTCTTGATATATAATCCAAAGGAGGGATGGGGCCAATTCCATCTTCCCAGAAAGTTAAGAGGCTATTTTTCTTTGAATCCATTTGAGAGTTGAAGGCACCAGAGTAAGTTCCCTCAGGATAAATAATGGAAGGAAACAGGCAACATTATAAAACAGACAGTATGACACTATGCTAGTGCCTTCCCTGCCACTATGTATAGCCCCTAATCCATCTCCTTTCCTCTCTTTGACTTTATGACCCTCACTGTTACTTTCTGTTTAGAATCTTGTTCTTTAGTTAAATAACTCCACTTTTCTCCTCTGCTCCGTCAACTTAATGTACAGACTAGTTTGAGACCAAGTTGCATTCCTTATTAACTGTGTGGCTATGGATAAATTACTTGAACTTTTCTGAGCCTCAGTTTCCTTATTTGTATCATGGGAATAGTAGAACTTGCCCAGAGCTGCTGTGAGGAAAAGACAAAAATTCAATGGCAGCATCCTTGGACCCGTCTCTTCATTTTCTCCTGGTTTTATTCTTGCTCTTCATCCCAGATTCTCCACTCACTGCTTCCTGTAATGAAATGTCCAAGAGAGTCTCAGACTTCCTCTTTTCCAGAATGAACACTTGACTTGGAGTTCAAGATATGTCTTGACTATTTCTTGGCCATTTCAGAGAAGGGCGCTTAACTTGTCTGTCATTTCCTCCTTTGTCAAATAGATTTTTATGATATTTGTATTGCCAACTTCATCTAGCCTTAGAAAAGAAATGACTTTGCAAAATGTAAAGCACTATATATAAATCTACCCAACAGTGCTGCCGTGAGAGTCAAATGAGACAACGTATGCAAAATACTGTATAGCCCCAAAGTATTATGGAAATGCAAAGAGTAGTGATACTCTAAAGGGAAAAAATGATTATTTACCATTTTCTGTTCCATTTGGGGGGGATTTTATGGAAAAAGGACCTATCTCTACAGTAATTATTCTTATATTTATCAATTTAAGTCAGTAAGTCTCTAATGAATAGATTTAGCTGGGTGCTAGAATTTTTTCCCTCAAAGACATTCACGACTGATACATTCACTTTTTCAGCCTAAAACAAGTGACATTGGAGATTCTAAATATTCATGTTTCCATCTGTCAGTTTAAAAATTTTTGGTGGAAAGCTTGGTCCCCAAGAAGAGTTGCAAAAATAAGGCTCCCTATCCTCACTGCAGATACAGGATCCATATGGGTGTGGAATGTCATATATACTGTTAGACAAAACTGATTGGTTTTGTTGAACTACATTTTTTCCACTTCTTGTTATAATCTTCATTACAGGGGATTAGCTTGCTAGGTAGAGCGTCACATATAACTAGCTACACAGTAACTTTCTGGATGTCCAAAGTTTGTTGTATATCATGTCCACATCAAGATTTTCATTATTTCAAGCAAATTGGAGCAGATCTCTAATGAGTAACGTGTGTGTGAATCATAAATTTAAAAAAACCAGCTTTTTCAGATATCTTTTGTTTTTTGATCCCCTTCATTTCAACAACATGGATCATGATTATATTTATACAAAATATTTTAAAGATGTCCTAACTTTACATAATTTACAAAGATCATAGGACAAAATGGTTCTTATTTTGGTCAGGATTATCTGATGCACATTAGGATAATAAAATCACTGAGTTTCTGAGTTGGAAGGGACTTAGATGACTAAGCAGTCTGATCTCACCTTTGTACTTTCAGACCTCCAATGAGGGAGCTCCATTACCTCCTGAGGTGGTTGATTGCACTTTTTAGAAAACTCTAATTGTGCAGAAGTTTTTCTTTTTATCAAAAGTAGAGTTGGCTCTTTGTAAGGTCTGGTGCTCAAATGTGCAATTCCCAGAAAATTGCTACTTCTCTCTTATGGAGTTAACTTTGGAAACCATATAACATTTTTAGAAATGTAGCTTCAGTAGTCTTTCATGTTAGATATTTGTTCATTACTTTTACTGAGGAAGTTTCGTTCCATTGAAGCTTTGCGTTATGTCTCTCCTACGGAGTTCCTTTAAATCCTAAATCTGTGATTTTGTGTTAATCTACGCTTCAAAGCCCAACTCAAATACTATTTCTTCCAGGAATCCTTGCCTGATTGATCCTATATTTGTAATGACCCCTCACAATTTTTATTTAGCATTTTGTTCAGCACATTTTATGTAATATTGAACATTATATGTCTCTGTACATTTGTCTTATCTTTCTTTTGGAATGCAAGCCTCCACAGCGCAGTAAAGTGTTCTACATATAGTAGTCATTAAGTAGATGTTTATTGAATTAATTGTTTTTGCATTTTCTATTACAACTAAGCAATGGCATGGTTTGGTGAAAAGGATGCTAGGTTAGGAACCAGGGGACCTGAGTTCAAGTCCCATTTCTGCCGTTAGTTACCTGTGTGACCCTAGACAAGTGACTTCATCTCTGGACCTCAATTTTCTCAACCATAAAATGAGTCAAGATACTTCTATCTCTTCCATGGACCACAGAAAAGATCACTTAATCCTTTTAAAGCTCAGTCTTCTCATCTGTATAAGGGGGATAATGTCTATAACATCTATCTCATAGGTTCCTATGGAACTCAAATGAGGTGATACATGTAAAGTGTTTTGTAAACCCTAAAGCATGGTATAAATGTGAACCACTGCTGGGGGAATGGCTGATTTAGTCTTTATCTCTTCAAGATGGAATGAAGTTTTTAAAAAAGAAATTTCTTAGTACTCTTAATTTGTTCTTGGAATTTTTCTACTAATTATGTATTCCATGATTTCATCTATCCCATAAATTTATTGTCAACAGCATATGATAATCTTAAAAAATTAGGGAGCTGTAAGGAAGACCTAAGGAACATAGCAATCTGACCCACCTATGCTCCAACCATGTATGCAAAATTTTGTTTAACTTTGGCCATTTAAGAAAAAGGAGTAAGAATAATATTGTGAAATAATAAGTTGAAAACTTTTGTGATAAGAGCATTTGCTACCTGATTTTTCTGTTTGTCCTGAATTCTATTTTCCTACTATATATAGCTTGCTGGTTGAAGATAAGCAAAACAGAAAATATCTTGGCATTTTAGAGAGAGAAGCAATCTAAAAATTCACCTAGTTTAATCCTTTGATTTTATAGATGAAGCTGTGGCCCAGGTAGGTAGTATTGACGTAGCAAAGGAGCAAGTTGTAAATAGAAATTATCTGAAATCTGATGAATGGGAGAGAAAGGAGAAGAAAAAAATGAAACACTAAGTCCTGGAAGTTGGATTTTATTATTTTTATTTCATTATTTATCTTTTTTGTACCTCTTAGAAGGTAATTAGGCACAATTGCTATTCATATTGGCCTGGAAAGACTCCTTAACAAACAGCAGCTGAGTAAAAGATGGCACAGTGGTGGGACTGCTGGGTCTGGAGTCAGAAAGACTCCATTTTCCTGAATTTAAAGCCTCAGACTTGAATTCACACTAGCTTACACACCAGCTATGGGACCCTGGGCAAGTCATTGAACTGTATTTGCCTCAATTTCCTCATTTGTAAAATGAGCTGGAGAAGAAAATGGCAAACTACCCTCATATCTTTGCTAAAAAAACACCAGAGGGGGTCATGAAGAGTTGGGCATAACCAAAAAATGACTGAAAAACAAGAAGAGATGAAAAGCAATAGAAGGCCCTCCTCCCTCCCACAATATGCAGAAGCAGGGAGATCTGAACACTCATGGGTAAAGGGGAGGTCCCATGGGAGAAGACACAGACAGGTTTCCTAATTTACTCAAAGGGAGAAGAAGGTGTGTTCTTCAGACTGTATGGGATATGATATGCTTGCCTTGGATTACTGATAAAGTTTTGTAATGTATTTATTAAATGACTCTCTTATGAGTACTTGGGGAAGCAGATTACTATGAGCTAGCACAGCTTCATCAAGAACAAATTATGCCAAGTAAATCTGATTTTCCCTTTTGACAGTTACTAGACTGGGATATTAGGGAAATTCAGTACACACAGTATTTCTGCATTTTAATTCAGACATTTTATAAGGTATTTCATGATATCCTTTTATATTAGATAGAGCTAGTTCAAGTAGGTAGATTAAGAACTAGTTTAATTAATGTGCCAATGAGTGGTGATTAATGGATCAATGCCGGGTGGGAGGTCCTGGTTATCACCATTATCCTAAAAATGTTCCACTTCCTTATAAAAAATTTGACATTCTACTATTTGACCCTAACCTTTTATCATTCACACTCTTCACATACCTATTTACCCTAAAATTTTTCTTTGTCCCATCTTGACTTGAATTCCCTTCATCCCTCAGTGCTTTTTCAGGCCCTTTGCCCTGTTTTGGCTTCACTTTCTTCCCTTTCTCATCTCAACACTACTGTTGGCAGTGTCCTTTACTGTCAAATTCTTTACTCTTTGCCCTATTGCTGCCCATCCCTTGCAAAATATCACCCCTAGATTACAGCTATTATCTTCTTCCTTCACTCCTATTCACATGATGCTAAGCATAACTGGAAGGAACCAAGTCACTATGCTGATGGGAGAAGGAATTCATTATCCAACTTCAACCTGGACCTCATTGTAGCAAAGCAATTCTTTCTTTCTCTCCAATTGATTTCCTACCTTACTTCCTGCAGAAGCTATTTCAAATCTTCTTTTCCTTCCTCAGGCCCGCCTTTCTTATATCCTTCACACCCCACCACTCTCCACCTCTCTGCTGAGGACCATGGCTAAATTGAGACTATTTGATGTGAGCACCCTGTTGTCTCATCTTCATCTGAAAACCCCTTCATATCACCCCCGCCCCTTCCCACTCTCTCTTCTTTTCCTCCAGTCTCTGATAAAAATGTAACCCTTTTCCTCCACAAGGCTATCCCCTCTACGTGTGCTTTTGATTTCATCCCCTCCTGTCTTCCCCAACAGACTGTAACCTTAATCACTCCCCTTCTCTGACTGGTCCCTTCCTTACCAGTTTTAAGCAAAATCCCCTGTATCTTAAAAAAGAAACAAATAAACCTTAACTAGGCCCTACCATCTCCTCATCTCATATCTCTCTTTCCTTTCTCAACCAAATTCCAGACAGTCGTCTGCTTTTGTTGCTTTCACTTAACATCACTTTGCTTACTCTACAACCCTTTGTAATCTGACTTCCAACCTCATCATTCCACTCTAACTACTCTCTTCAAAGCTGCCCGTGATCTCTAATTGTCACATTTTATGGTCTGCTCTCAGTCCTTATCTTTCTAGAACAATTTGTTGTATTGACAATGTTGACCTATTGCAATGGTAATAGGAATTTGAAGATCTTCTCTGCCCTTTTAGAAGCCTAAGGGAATTTGAAGATCTTCTCTGCTTTGAAGATATACTGTACCCACTAATAGGCTGAATGTGGGTCACATGGAGCCTGTGGTGGAAGGAATTTGCTGAAGGATGGAGCAGAGCCCCCAGGAAGCTGGAAGTCAGAGCCAGCTAGATTGGGAGGAGGAGAGGCTGTGTCCCAGGGCTTGTGAGTCAGGCTTGTGAGTAAATATTGGTTTGTGAGAAGGCTAAGGGATAGTGTGGCTCTTTGTGCTGTTATAGCTTATTAACTTCTTTGCTACTATGATGGAACTGGTTTACTGGTTTTGGGATTTGGTTTTCTGGTGTCTGAATAAATGTTTTGCCTCCATCTTCTATATGGAGAGTCTGTTGTATTTTGCACCATGCAAGTATATTTATAGTGAGTGTGAGCACTGTGAACATTGCATTGGTGTTATACCCATGTTTTAACCTGGATATTAACTACTGTCCCTCCTCTTTAAATGTTCAAGACACTACTCCTGGTTTTCCTCCTGCCTTTCTAACCATGCCTTCTCTATCTCCTTTGCTGGCTCATCATCAATCTACCATGCTCCCTTACTGTGGATATTTGCCAACACTTTCCTCTGAGTTTGGATCACCTACTTCTAGTACTTATTAGCTATGCATAATTTTTAGAATTTAGCCTTTCTGTACCTCATTTGGACTAGATGCTCTCTAAGATCACTTGCACTTTTAAATACTATGATGCCATCAGGCTTAGAGCAGTTCAAAAAGTGAAATGGGTTACTTGATGTTAAGCAGAAACTGAATGGCCGTTTGTTAGCAATATTGTAAGGGGAGTTTTGTGGAGGTATGGTCTGGATTTGGTGATCTGCAAGGCTTGTTCTAACTCTGTTAATCTGCAGTTTTAAGCCACCTGTCAATAATCACACAGCTAGATCATTTTGTAGGACAACCAGTACTTGAATCTGATTCCCAGCATCTTACTGCTTCCACCACAGTCACCACAGCTGCCTCTCTAGGGTCATACAGAAAAGTGTCTGAATTTATTTACCTCTTGCCTCCCTACATACAAAAGACTCATGTACCTTGGATATCACCATTTCCTGATCTCTTGGCTATAGAATGTGACAAAAAGCCACGTTTCATTGACTTTGAATCATTCAGCAGCCACATTTCTGCTTGAGCAATCTCAAAATGTTTCAAGCCTTCAGGATATATTATTTGAAGAACCAAAGTACATATTTTAGTAATGCCTTTTCTATCTAGATGGAAATAGAAACTCTGACTCATTGCTATCCTGTATCGCTTAATTTTCCATTCAGTCTCCCAAACCACACGCTGTCCATTGTCTGGTAGCTTGTTGTTACTTGAGTTCTGCAGTATAATAACATATTCTATAGAAAGTAAATGGCTATTGATTATTTCTTAGCATGTCTTACCCTTTTATTCTGCTCAAGCTGGAACCCCTTTGATTCTGTTCTTTTTTTTTCTTTCTTATTTGGTCTTTAAAAAATAACAGTATTTTCACCTGTTTAATAGAAGGGGCTGAATTCAGAATTCCACTTAATCACAATAACTGATATTTCTATCAAACTTTAAAGTATGCAAGGAGATATGCATACATTATTATCTCGTTGAAGCCCCACAACAACCCTGCGAGCTAATAATATAACCACCAGTATTTATGTAGCACTTTAAGGTTTGTGAATCATATTATTGCCAAAGGTTCAGCAATCATGTTTTCCAATTCCTTCAGTATTATCTATATTTTTTAACTCCACCCTGATATATGGTAATAGGTTTCCTTCTGCCATGTCCTAAGATGTTCTGAGATGGCTTATTAGTGCCCATTTCCCATCTTCATCTTTCTTCCACTAAAGAGCTCCAATGCCTCATCTTGGTTCAGAAGTTAATTGTGGGCTCTTGAAAGCTTTGACAGTGGAGCACAAAGCTTGTCAGTTCATATCAAGCTGGAAAGGTTTCAGGTATGTAGTCAGTGGATATGTCTGTCATCCAAGATCTGCCCTAGCTAAGATTGTTAAGGCTCATCACCAGAAGATTAGCAACTAGGTGATGAACTGGGTGGGGATAGGGCACAAAGACTTCTATGAACATCCATGAAGGAGCAGAATGACTGCTATTGATAGAGAAGTGCCCACACTGATGTAAACCCTGATGTTTGAAGTATGGAGTTAAGTATTATTATCTTGAATCTGTTTAAAGCAGTGGTTCTCAACCTGTGGGTTGTGACACCTTTGGGGGTTGAACCACCTTTCATAGGGGCTGCCTAAGACCATCAGAAAACAATATTTCCAATGGTCTTAGGAACTGAGACATGGCGCCTCTGTCCTTCTCCAGGTGGGTCTGCCCACATGCAGATACACCCACATACAAGTATTAAAGGGTTGCAGCATTAAGAAGGTTGAGAACCACTGATTTATAGTGTTAACTTTGCTTTTATCAAATGAGATAATATTTGTAAAGTACTTGGTACAGTGCCTGGCATATGGTAGATGTCATATAAATGCTTTTTCTCTTTTCTTCATCCCCCTAATCCCCTTTGTTTCTTTTATGTTGGTAATCTGCTAGGCCCCTTCTGACTCTGTTAATCTGCAATTTTAAGCCACCTGTCAATGATCTTGGCAAAGTTCTATGTAATAATAAATAATAATAATCCCTTCCTATGGGATTCTTTTGCATTGGTATCTACTTTTTTTGTTCTTTTCATGAGAATGCATATATAAGGAACTGACTTGACAATGTCATGCAAGTAATCTTTTAGGTGGATTCTCAGATGTCTTACCTCCTTCCCCATCCTTCCCCTCACTGCTTCCCTTTTTCCTTCTTCCGGGAAGAAATCCACAAAAAAGATCCTGGACCTTGTGGTATAGCAGTTTATAGTGATAGCAGGTTGAATTGGATTTCCAGCCTCTGGGGTGTTTTGGTGTGGCCTTAAGAAGGGGTGTCAAATTTATGGGCTCCAAGTAGGCCTGTGAAACTAGGGAGCATGCCAGAACCAGATTAAAATGTAACTGGGTAATGTTTAACAAAATAAATAAAAATACAATACGACATAGATAATGTTAATTTGTGGTTTTGTAAGTCATTATGTGGCCTGCAGGGATCTAAGGATAACTGAACAAAGAGCCATAGCCTGTCAAAGTTGGAAAGGACCTGAGAGAACATCACTCCAACACTTCCTCCTCCTCATTTCTTAGATGAGAGAATGAAGGCCCATGGAAATAAAGTGAATTGTCCAAGGTCACATGAATAGTTACTATCAGAACTGTAGTTAGAACTCATATCTATATGCTACATATCATGTCAAGCTATAGGAGTCTAAAAACCTTTTTTTCAGAACTATTTAAATAATATAATATAACATAACACAGTGGTTCTCAACCTTCCTAATGCCGCGACCCTTTCATACTTGTATGTGGGCGTATCTGCATGTGGGTGGACCCTCCTGGAGATGGATAGAGGAGCTGTATCTCACACACACACACGCGCGCCACACACACACACACACACACAATTCATTTATATTCTCTTCTTTCTTACCTGGGATTCACTAGTTATTTTTCATAACTATACTTCCAGCAGCAGAATTATTCTGAACCCGATCATTGAAATCTTCCCCATTAGACTATGAGCCTAACCTGTTGTGAACTCTTAGAAGTTAAAAAAAAGTATTATTGTCTCATATTTTACAGATGAAGAAACTGAGACTTGGTGTTTGAATTCTCCTAGTATATTTAAAGTATGATGTGATTCATAAGTTAATTAAATATACAATTAAATACAATTTTAAAAGAATTTTTGTTGTTTAGTTATGTCCTACTCTTTGTGAACCCTTTTGGGGTTTTCTTGGCAGAGATACTGGAGAGGTTTGCCATTTCCTTCCCCAGTTCATTTTATAGATGAGAAGCTGAGGCGAACAGGGTAAGTGACTTGCCCAGGGTCACACAGCTAGCAAGTGTCTGAGGCCAGATTAGAACTCAGGATGAGTTGTCTTCCTAATTTCAGTCCTGGTACTCTGTGCACTATCACTCCACCTAACTGCCACTTTTAAAGAATATACTTACTGAATCATGGTAAAGGAACCAGAAGGAATTTCCAAGATTATCTATTACAATGCTTTCATTTTACAGATGAGTTATCTGAGGTCCAGAGAGTTTGAGATTTGCCACTGTCATAACTAGAACCCCAGTGCCCTGGCATCCAGTCCTTTTCCTATTAGAGCAGTGGCTTCTCACATGTGATCTGCATACCTTTGGGGAAGGATGGGGAAGGAGGCAAGACATCTGAGAATCCACATGTGTATCAAATATTTTGAGCTTTCTTTTTTCATTTTGAGTTTTATTTGGTTCCAACAAATATGTAGCATGAATGTGACTATTCTCATGTAGGGGGCTCCCCAAAAGTTTTTGATGTTAAAAAGAGGTACTCCTTAAGAAAGAGAGGGGATATGTATGATAGATCATGTTGCATAAAGTAAGAGCTATGGACTATTTTTTGCCATGAATAGCTTTTTATATTTTAATTTAATTTTCCTGGTTTTAAATTTAATATTTTCATTTTTCCCCTATCATATGTAAAATCAATTTTTAGCATTTGTTAAAAAAATTTGGAGTTCCAAATTCTCTCCCTCTTTCCTTCCCTTCCCCTGCCTCATTGAGAAGGCAAATGTTTTGGTATAGGTTATACATGTGCAGTCATACAAAACATTTCCATGTTAGTCATTTGTGAAAAAGGACAGACGAAAAAAACCCCACAGAAAAATAAAGAGTATGCTTCAATCTGTATTCAGACTCCAATTCTTTTTCTGGAGATAGCATTTTTTCATCATAAATCCATCAGAATTTTTTTGGATCATTGTATTGCTCAGAATAGCTAAGTTGTTCATGGTTGATCATCATACAGTATTGCTATTACTGTGTACAATGTCATGAACAGCTTTTTAGATCAAGAAGAGAGTGTGTTCTCTGCCTTAGCAAAAATATATTCTGTGCTAATTGTTTACTATCTAAAATTGAGATTTTTGTAATGATAGAAAACCTCACAAAGCTTTATAGTATTTTTAAAGTAATTTATTTAAATTACTCTGTCCCTTGCTTATGAAGATGATTCTTCTTTTCTACCATAAGTAGAACATATGTTCTGAGTTGTTCTTCCAGCAGCAGAAGCTGATGTACACTAATGTGTCTAAACCATCTTGGCCCACTCCTCTTGTGATCAATAGTCTATATTAATTTGAACTATCTGGCCTCCTAGCTTCCGGTCTCTTCACTCCTAATTCCATCTTCCATATATCTGTCAAAATAATCTTTCTAAAGCACAGCCTATTCCTCTGCTCAGAACCTTTTAGTGGCTACCTATTATTTAGGATGTATTCCATATTCCCTCAACCTATTGTCATATAAAGCCCTCTGCAAGCATGCTCCAACCAACCTTCCCGCTATTTCACATGTCTTCCCTTTGCATGCTACATTGTAGCCAGAGATACCTTATTTGCTGTTCTCTGAACTGATAATCTGACTACCACCTCTTTGCCTTTGGAGAAATAGTCCCCATATCTAGAATGCATTCCATTCTCACCTCTGCATTTCATTCTGACTTCTATCAAAGTTCAACTCCTATAACAAAACTTTTCTGATCCCTAGTTGTAACTGTTCTTTCTTTGCTCAAATAGTCATGGTATATATTTATCTATTTACATCTTTCACGCCCTGAAGAGAATGTAGGCTCTTTGAAATGGAGGACTTTTTGTCTTTATGTTTCCAGTACCTTCCATAGTGCCTTGTGGATAGAAATTATTTAATGAAATCTTGTTAGTTTAGATTTATATGTAAGCCAGCTGGTCTGATGTATGGGTAAGCCCTATGACCATGTAATATAGAAATGAATTGGCCCACTGGGAATCAAACCTGGACTTCTGACTTAACTAGCACGATATTATATTCATTTTGGGGAGCAAGGAGGCACAGTGGATCGAGTACAGGGCTTGGAATCAGGAAGACTCATCTTCATGAATTCAAATCTGGGTTCAGTTACTTACTAGCTGTGTAACACTGGGCAAGTCACTTGACCCTGTCTGCTTAAGTTTCCTCATATGTAAAATGAGCTGGAGAAGGAAATAGCAAACCACTCTAGGATCTTTGTCAAGAAATCCCCAAATGGGGCCATGAAGAGTTGGACATAACTGGCATGACTCAACAACAAGAATAACACATACTCATCTTATCAGCAACACACAGTTGCCATTCCCTTGATGCTGGGAAGAGTCATTGACAAGTAGAAAACAAGATCTCAACTTCTGAAGGAAAATCCACATCTTGAATTCAATGCTGTCCAAAATGAGGGCTGTCAAAACAAGATTGAACACCTTGCTACAATCCCTGCTCCTTATGCAAGATGCATAGTGGAAGTCACTGTCAAAACACTGAGATGGAGCTGAGGA
The DNA here is from genome assembly GCA_028646575.1 of Pseudocheirus occidentalis. Lineage (NCBI taxonomy): Eukaryota > Metazoa > Chordata > Mammalia > Diprotodontia > Pseudocheiridae > Pseudocheirus > Pseudocheirus occidentalis. The sequence continues at coordinate 204,537,659 of CM053594.1, forward strand.
ATAAATATAAAGATGCAAATAGAAAAGAGAGAAGCAATTGTAGTTATGCAAGTGGAATGGGTGATTCAGCTATCTCTTCTTCCTCTCATGTTATAGAACTTCAGGGTTTACAAAGCATCTTCCTCAAATCTAGTGAGAGATATAACACAAGTTAGTAAAGACATATTGTATTACTTCCTAGCACTTCTGATATATATATATATGTAATGTGGCAACACAGTGCTTTTCCTCTTGTTGAGGGAACCCCAACACCCCCCTCTCTCTTTTTGGACAGGAGAAGGCAGGGCAGTTGGGGTTAAGTGACTTGCCCAAAGTCACACAGCTAGTTAAGTGTTAAGTGTCTGAGGCTGGATTTGAGCTCAGGTCCTCCTGACTCCAGGGCTGGTGCTCTATTCACCGTGCCTTCTAGCCTCTCCCTGACCCCAACACTCTCTTTAATGGTGAATAGATGATATGGTTTCACTTGAATTGTAATGATTTGTTTGTTCTTTATATCCCATCTGAGGGCACTCACATAACCATCATGTAACTAGGAAGTAAATACATTTGTTCTCCCTGTCTTCAGAGTACATTTGTCTGATCTTTACTTTGATTAATTAGATATAATAACTACTAGGTGTTATTACTGAAGAATGAGTAGAGACATAATGGTCATGTTGGTTTGAATATGGACTACCCCCACTCCCCTCATCTAACTCATATTAGTGATTGTAATGGAAA
>CM053594.1:204538878-204555978 GCA_028646575.1 Pseudocheirus occidentalis
AGAGAGAAAGAGACAGAGAAAGAGACAGAGAGAGAGAAAGAGAGAGACAGAGAGAGAGAGAGACAAAGACAGAGAGAGAGAGAAAGAAAGAGACAGAGAAAGAGACAGAGAGAGAGACAGAGAGAGACAGAGACAAAGAGAGAGAGAAAGAGAGAGACAGAGAGAGAGAGAGAGAGAGAGAGAGAGAGAGAGAGAGAGAGAGAGAAATAGCCTTAACAGTAGGAAGATTTGAGTTAAGGTCTCACCTCTGACCCTTTGATACATAGTGGCTCTGTGACTCTGGGCAAGTCATTTAACCTCAGCCTCAGTTTCCTCATCTGTAAAATGGGGATAATATTACTGAGAACCAAATGAGAATATTTGGAAAGCACATAGCAAAGTCAATAAGACAATAATTGGAAATGTGCTAGGCACCGTGCCTAGCACATATTAAATACTATATAAATATTAGCTATTATTATTATTATTTACCTGTATGTTTTTAGTACAATGCATCTTTCTTGTTATGACCAATCAAATTCTATCTATCGCCTTAGCAAGGAGAAAGATATTTCTAAAGGTCAAATGTAATGTATCCAATTCTCTTTCAGACATCAAGTCACAGTCTCAAGGAGTAGAGTTAACTGTGTATCCAGCCTAAATATTTCCCAAAACAGTCACACATACTTATGTAATAACGTGTGCTCTTGTGACTTAAAGGGGACTTTAGCAGTGACCTTGTCAGAAGCATTCTGCTCAGCACACAGGGCTGACAGGATTCTGGCCGGCACATACAGTGACAGAACCCTTCTGTCACAGTGCATTCCCTTCTTTCCCATGGCTGTCCCACATTGGAGAGGCTGTTGTTGCCAACACAGATATTCTGTCAGAAAATAAATCACACGTCTGTAGTCCCCACTCTGCTCTGGCCAACTTGCTGAGTGTGGTCACCTATTACTAATGTGTGGCAGACGTTGCTTGTTAGAATGACACCATCCAAGTGGCATCTCCTTTGTGCACTTTTAGTTTGATTTTAGTCTCCAAAAATGACAATGAATGTTATTCCCTTACTACTGAAATCTGTCTGATCATCCTAACAATCTGTTTATTTTGGCAATTCAGGCTTAATGGAGACTACTTAAGAGGAGGCCAAAGATGTAGGAGGAACAGAAATATCAGAATTAAGATAGTATTAATATTTCAGAAAGAATTTTCTTTTTTGTATTGTGCATTTGTGTCAACTAAGTTTAATAAGTACTTTTTTCTCGATAAACTTTTTAAAACTTTAGATTGTAAGTGCATTAATAAAGGAATATAGTCAGTGTATTGAGGAATGTTTGGAGGACTGAGTAGGAAAGTATATTTATTTACTCTGTGTTTGTAAAGGAGGAATCATGGGCATAATCAACAAACATTTATTAAGTCTATACAGTTCCAGAAACTGCACTAAGCACTGGGGATGCAAAGAAAGGCAAAATGTTCCCTTCCCTCAAGGAGCTCACATTCTAATGGTGGATACAGCATGTAAACAATTATATACATACACAGCCTCTACAGAATATAAGGATGGTAACCTCAATGAGAAAAATTCAAGCAGCAGGTGTATGGGGATGAGAATGGGAGGCCGGGGGCAACTGAAAAGGGCTGGGGGGGGGAGTGCAATTTGAGTGGAATCTTAAAGGAAGCAAGGAGGCAGAAGTGGAGAGGGAGAACGTGTTCAGTCACTGAAAAGCCATGGAACTGGGAGATGTAGCATTTTCTTCAAGGAACAGCAAGAAGGTCAACAAAGAATATATATGGAGAGGAGTCAAGAATCAGAAGTCTTGAAGTATAAGAAGAGTCAAAACTAAGGAGTGCTTTGAACACCAAACAGAGCTCATTATATTTGATCCTGGAGGTAATAGAAAGCCACTGTAACTGTAGAGTTCTACACATACTGACTATGTGACTCTGGGCAAGTTACTTAAAGGCTTAGTGCCCTAAGCAGCTAAGATTATTGGATCTATAAAATCGGAGCCGATTTGCATTGATAGAGTCTGAGTTTCTTCCTCAGGTATACCTCAAAGACAGAAAACAAAAACCAAAGCAAAAACTGAACCCAACCGCCAAACAAAAATACAACTGTGTTTATGAGGCTAACCTTCCAAATGAAAATGGGGGAAAAATAATCTACCAGACATAATTAATCTTCTTTAATTGGCTCATCATAATGCAAGTGTGACTGAGTTCTTGGAGACTAGGCCAGATCAGGTTCTATCAAATGCAACTAAACTTTAGTAGGCTTTGATACAGGTAGCTGAAGACAGCTAAGTGGCACAATGGATAGAGTACTGGGCCTGGAGTCAGAAAGAGTCATCTTCTTGACTTCAAATCTGGACTCAGACACCTACTAATTGTGTGACCCTGGCAAGTCATCTAACTTTGCTTCATCCTCATCTGTAAAATGAGTTGGGGAAGGAAAAGGCAAAGCATTCTAGTATCTTTTCCAAGAAAACCAGTCTGATATGAATGAAAAGCAACTGAACAGCAACAACACAGTGATGTCCATCATCTGAACACTAGCCTGTGGATGTTCAGAGGAGGTTCAGCCCTAGAATTTGAGGTCTCAGCTGATGGGTTTTTTTTTTTAACAAAGATTATCTACTAATGCATGGAAGTGTTGCAGTCTGCTTTTGTAGAGATAATGCCCAAACTGGAGAATGCAGTTTGCATTATCGTTCAGTTGCCTAAGAGTCGACAGCTTAATTCAACATGACTCAATCAAGCAAGTATTAAACATCTTTAGCACATTATTCCTAGGACTGTGCTAGAAGTAGCTTAGTAGTTTTAGGAATACTTAAACGCTAGGCAGTATGGTTCAGGGGCAAGAATGCTGACCTGGAAGTGAGAGGATATAGGTTCAAATTGCACCTTTAAAACTAACTTTGGACAAGTCCATTAATTTTCTCCAGCCTCAATTTACTCATTTATAAAGTGAGGGTTGGGCTACATTCCTCTGAAGTCCCTTCTAGCTCTGGATGGATGACCCTATCATCCTAAGTAGAGGTCATTTGCACAGTTGCAGAATCATTATTTCCTACATGTAAGTGTTTGTGGGAAACAAGAACCTATTCTCATTTGTGCTACTATTCAAGAGGAAGTAACAGGAGGCAGCTACTGTGTAATAATCACTTTAAAGTATGCACATTACTTTCATTCCATGATACCAGTTGTTACACAGTTAAGTGTTTATTGAGCACCTGTGCCTGAGTATGAAAGTATATATAACAAAGACAGATGTCTTACTAGGTATATTTATAATCTAAAACAGGAGTGCTATTTTTAGATAATATGGTTTTATGTCTATCATACTTATTTAAAATATGTAGAAGCTGTCAGTGAAAGGTAAATCATACCTTCTATTTATTGATGAGGAAACTGAAATTGGGAGAGGTTAGGTGAGACACCCAGGGTCACATAGCTTGTAAGTAGGATTTGAACTCACATTTTCTTGACTTTAAATTTAATATTCTATTCCCTGTGTTTTGTAGCTGACTCAGAGATAGCTGAAACACAAAATAAAGTTTTTGAGATAGAGACGTTGGATTTATTTGCATATATGTGATAGTAGAGTCTTTGAAAGTATTTGAGTTTGCACAGGTAGAGAGTACAGTGAGAGAAGAAAAGACTGCCAAGAATAGAACCTTGGGGAACACCTGTTTTTAGGGGCTGATGAACAGATGAACCAGAAAAGGAGACAGAAAGGGAATAGTTAGAGAAGGAGGAAAGGCAGGAAAGTTGGCTATCTCAGAAGCCAAAGGAAGAGAGAACATTCCCAAATCCATGATTAAGAGTGTTAAAGGCTACAGAAATGGCAAGCAAATAGACTGAAAACAGAAATGACTATTAGATTTGGTGAGAAGGGAGTTCACTGTTGGCCATCGAGAACCCAATTTCAGTAGAGTAGCGGTGACAGAAGCCAGATTGCAAAAGTTTAAGGAGAAACGTGGTAGTAAAAACATCAGGTCTGATTAGATATTATTATTACCCTGGTTTAGTAGTCTAGCAGTCAATTTTCTTTTGACCGAAGACCATAATTCTTGTTCCATTTTTGGTAAGCCCTTTTTTCTGCATTGCATGACTGGATCCAGGTCAACAGCCAGAAAGAACCAACCATCCATTACAGTGGTACTTCCATTGCTCCATTAAATTCCACTTATTTAACTGTCCTGGAATGCTCACTACTCCTGCGTTTTGTCAGAATAAACTTGGAAGGCAACATTTTTATTTTCAAACAATGGCTTCTGTTATCATTCCCTTCCAAACCTTCTGATTCATGCCATTAGTTTGGCAATAAATTCCTAACTGGAAGAGTTGGAAGCCATTCCACATTGATTTACAAACCAGCTAAGAAGTCACCTACACACATATAAACCCATTGCTGACTTTCTTTAGACCAAGGTTCTCAACCTTCCTAATGCTGTGATCCTTTAATACTCGTATACGGGCGTATCTGCAAGCCGGTGGACTAGACTGGAGACGGATAGAGGAGTGGTGTCTCAGTTCCTAAGACCATTGGAAAACACATATTTCCAATGATCTTAGGCAACCCCCAAAGGGGTCGCAATACACAGGTTGAGAACTGCTGCTTAAGACCCTTGATGAACTCCTGCCAGTCAGTCTGACTCTCAACTAGGAATATAGCTTTATACCATATCATTTAATTTTTTTTCTCAACAGTTCAAGGGTGGAGTCTAAGAACCTTTCAGTTAAATCTTCTTGACGTCAAAAGTTCTTGACACTCAGTCTTCCATTGGTAGGTGTTTCAGAAGGCTCATGAGCCCCCTAATCTCCACTCCAGGTCCTGTTAGTGATTGATGGCCAAAAAAAGTTCATGATCAAGTTAGTACCGGGTTCCAGAGATTGAGGCAGGGCAGGGTGAGGTACAAGTCCAATGCCTCATGGATTGGGAAGGCCATAGTTCCAATGAATATACATGGAAGCCTATTTAGAGTCCTTACCCTCTCATACTGGTGCATGCTGTCTCTTTCCAGTTTCTATGCAAATTCTGACCTGGAGAGACCCCTTGACAGGAGGCATGGTCCAACCTCCAACACAGGTGTAGAGAATCAGTAGAAGCATTAGGAGTTAGTAGCAATGTTTAAGTATAAGGATTATTCATTGACCATAAAAACCTAAGTCAAAAGCAAGAATGAGAATTCACATTCTAATTCTCTGTCTTGATTTTTTGGCTTCATTTCAGTCTCATTTCTTAGATCACTCTCATAAGAACCTCTGAGCTGTTTCCCTGACTTGGATCTCCTTGGGGTGATGGGACTTCGGCATGACACCTTTCTTATATGAAGGAAACTCTAACCCTAAATTTCTTTTCTAGACTGCTCAGTGTAACCTCATCTGTGTCTCCTCCGCCTGGTAGCCCACAATAGCACATATACACAAGAGTAGACATCAGCACTGACTAATTCCTACTTAATAGTCATTACAAGCTCTGCCTATATTTTATTTTTCTTTGTCTCTATTCTGAAGTTTGAACTCTAGTCTGAATCTCAGGATTTTTCCACTAACCAGCGAGGTCCTGAGAAGCATAATCGTTTGATCAACAAGTGAATGCTATTGTCACAAAAAGACATTTTCTTGGCTAGATATTTTGCTTGAGATGAACTTGTTGCACATGGCCTATAGAGTTTATTTGACCTATTCTGAGATAACCTCCACCCAACTTTGGGCCATAGTTCTAGCTTCTGTTTTATGACTCTTGCCTCTGGGTTTTTTTATACTAGAAAACTCTTTGGCCTGGCCCTGGTATAATATCCTGGTTGCCCTTTTGGATCATAGTTAGGAATATAACCTTTTCCCTCCCCTTCCCTATTCTTTCTCCAGGCTTATTAACTGCCTTAATTATCAACATGCATGAGCCCTTCTCTCCCTAGGGTATAGAAAGCTAATATTCATCACTTTCCTTTGTTCTTTTCTCTCCTACCAGTGACTTTTTTTTTTGGTCAACATTGCACCTTCAAACTAGACTTTATTTTATCAGTCTTCAGCATACGTCACCTGATATTCTTTTCCACAGTCTGTCCCAATTTGGGGTACAATGCCAAACTGGTGAATTTTTAGGTTACTTTCAGAACAGAAAATCTAATATCATACTACAAAGTCATTCCATTTAGCAACTTGGCATGACATGTCTATCCATCATGTATTCTGAAGCCATGAAGCAATGTAGCCTCCAGTTCCAAAGTCAAAGGAATTAGAAATATAACGAAAAAGGAGAATGAATACCTTTTTGACATCTACTTAATTTGGGAAAAGGATAAGATTTCAAGAATTTGAAATTATTGAGCTTTTGGAGGAGTTATTAAGGGAATGAGGCATGCAGTAGAAAGACTGCTGAATTTGGAGGCAGAATATCTGTGTCTGAGTCTCAGCTTTTCTTATCTGTAAATTAAGGGGATTGCTATGATCTTCCAAGTTAGGGAATATACAGGTCTGGACTTTCTATGGTAGATTAATGAGTTTACTAAACTAATCTGCTGGAATCAGGTTTGACCCTAGGGACATGGGAAACTATGTATCAGATTCACATATGTTCATGAATGTGAACATCCATTTACATAGATTATAAATATAATTGACTTGATTACCTATGTATTTCTTTTTGGAGGAGTCATACCTATGTGAGGCTCTCCCAGAGGGGAAATTCCCTACATTGATGTAGGTTGGCAACTTTTTTGAAATTTGTAGTCTGAGATATGTTTGAGGACACCAAAAGGCTAAGTGATTTGTCTGTAGTAAGACAGCTAGTATTCCTCAAAAGCAGAAGTTGAACCATGGTCTTCCTGACGCCAAGGTCAGCTCTCTATCCTTTGCACTACACTATAGTTGGCTTCTAGGTTATATAAGCCACTGAAATCTCAAACTGGATTTTCCTCTAACACCTAGTAAGTTTCTGGATTATCTTCTTCCTTGGCTTATGCATTCACAAATATTGTTGAATAATTTTCAGTACAGTATAATCTACAAAACATGTAATTTGGAGGATAAAATCAATGGCAAATTACTTTTTGATTATTTACTATTTGTGATTATTGTTTCAGTGTAACTCTTTGTTATTTATACAATTAAATGTTTATTTTAATTCACTAATACACTAAAGAGAATTTTATTTCTTACTTCCAGATGTAAGTTTTGCCCCCTTTCTAATTGCTGTTTTGTGGCCCTCTTTCCACATATCACTCATTTCTAGGAAGGTTACTTGGATTGTTTACAAAGCACAGAAAGCATCTCATATCCCTTGAATTCCTCATTAAATTGTTTTTCAAGAACACTTGCAGAGCCTTTGTGTAGATTACGGCCAGTGAAAAGCTGAGTTTATGTGCCCCATATTTGTAATAGACATGGTGGCCCTTTTACACTTACTACATAGAGACAGTAAAGCCTATAACCAGTTGCTCTGATTAACTGTATGCTTATGTTGAGTCTGGTTGAGGAAAGAATGCTATAATTTTAACCCTAATTTTATTTTTGTATTTTTCCAAATACACCAGGACAGAAGGTTAAATTTCATATTTTTTTGCTTAGTTTGATCCATTCCTGTAGCTTCATCAATATACTGGAACAAATATGTTTTCATATAAAATAAATTGTAAATTTGCTGGGTTTTTGCCTTTCTTCCTCCTTTCCATCGGGAGGCTTTCTAATCTAGGCTTTCCTTGTTTTATTTCTCCTATGTGTTTTTTGGGCCATCACTGCATCACTGCTTGCCTTGTTCTCTGCCAGTAAAATAAACACCAAACGGATCCTTTTATCCTAGCAGGGTCTCTCCTGGTATAGCTTTAGAAGGACTATTTTCTTTTATTTCTATATATTATTTATTATGTTTAAAGTTATTTCTTCACTTTGGGTGTAAAACCAAAACTTTCTTTTGCAGTAGAGCAGATGTAGTGATAGGCACAAGTGATTACCTGTCATTCTGTGATTTAATCTGTCTGTGGCATCCTCTTAGGCTAATCTATTCCAGTTGAGTTATTTTCTGGCATTAGCATTACAAACTCAGTTTCATCGGGTTTCATGCCTCAGAAATATTTCAAATGCAGTCAGGTTGAAGGTTGGCATACAATTTGTTTGCATGGCATGGATGAATATTATGGTGCTAAATGATCAGGGCTCTAGTTAGCATGAGCTTCAGGGAGGTATGGCCCAGAGCTCAGATACTGAGAGTCAGGCAGGGTGCTTCTTCTCTAGGAATATATGTTACTATTCTTTTTCCCTGTGGTGATGATGACTGTCCATTGGCTTCACTTTTAGGTCCTTGGGAGGTCTAGGACATGATGGCCTCTTTTCAGAGTAACTTCATCCACAGTAGGACTGTCCCCCTGCTGCCTGATTACTATGGTTCTCTATCATCACACCAGCTGTCCCTCTACCATCAATTCAGACTGTGAATGTCATTGATTTCTTCTAAACTTCAACTTATCACTACTTGTTACTATGATAACTAGTTGATACAACTGCTTTGTGAGTCATTTTCAGTCTGCTTCAGAAATTTATTTTACTATAATATTTATGATAGTTTATTACTATAAATCAGACCATTTTATTTTCATCTGAGGCTATAAGGCATTAGTACTGAGGTGCTCCAGGATGCTCCAAGTGATTAGAATCAAGCTATCACTAGGTAGCTAAATGGAACTAAAGCTCTAAGAGCTGGAAGAGACTTTGGAGATCATTCTAGCCCAAACTTAAGCCTGAGAGTTAAACATTTCACCCAAAATTATGCAAATAGTAAATTGCAGAACTATAATTTGAACTCCGTGCCTGTGTCTCCAAATTAAATGCTCTTCCCATTGTACTATGCTGCTATTTCCACAAATGAGCTAATGGTACCTTCAGTGTCTTTTGGGTACCAATTGCAATTTGCCCTACGGACATATCTCCTGGAAGGCTAGAGAAAGGCAAAATGAGGTAGATAGACACTGACAGCTACTAGTCCTGAAAGAGATTAGCTACCCTTTATACCCAGTAGTTTTCATGATCACCTTTTGTGCCCATGAGATATATCAACATAACTAATAATCAAATTTGTTATCTAAAGGACTTAAAAATCATTTATGTTATTCATTTATTAATTATTTATTAATTATAGATGAGCAACAGAGAAGACAAATGTTGACTGTCTTGATGATAAAAAACCTAGAATTCTAGCACTTGAGAGGTACAGTTTTTTGTTTAAAAGAAGTAGAATGGCTAAAATACCATTCCCATTAGAGAAATAAAGAAGTGGGATTGTTTATTCATAAATATAGAAAGGTGGTTTCAAAACTAGTGTGGATTAGAATTTCTTGAAAAGTGGGATTGAATTCAATCTCATCTGTTTTTAATTCAAGAAATGATCATGACAAACAAAATACTTTGTGAAGGATTTTTAAAAACTTGGACACCATTTTCACTCTATGAAACTATATTTAAATTAAGCTTCTGTGTCTTTTGAGGTGAAGGAAAGTTTCCAGATAAATGTTTTGCAGTTGGTTATGAGTAAATGAAACATATGTAATAACTAAATATAAATAAAGGAGACAAATGCAAATGCCATATTGAAATGTGCAGGTACTCTTAATTGGATAGCATCTCCTTAATCATTAAATAATAATAAACATAGCCATAGGAATTGGATACAGAACATTGTATTATCGTCTGTAGCAAGTCACTATTTCACTGGAATACAAATACCCAGAGCATTTGAATGAACAGATTTGTGTGTGATTGAATGTGTTTCATATTCTTCTAGTTATGAAAGATGCAAATGATAGATTCACAAACTGACATTAGAGATTTATTTTTAAAAAGCAGCTTCCTAAAAAATAACACATACAGGAAAATATCCTATGTTTTCTACTCATACTGCAGTATGGAATGGTGTGTATTTATAATGATGACCTGGATGGACCGCACGTTCTGAAGGCCTCTTGAGTCATCAAATGGGAAACAATGTATAATAAAAAGTACAGAACTTGGATTCTGAAGAACTGGGTTCAGGTCCCAGCTTTACCATTTACTAAATGTGCATCCACGAACAAGTGATTGTCTATATAATTTTTAGTTGGCAAAATGGGGATAACGATTACTCCCAGGGGAGATACCTGTAGGGCAAATTGCATTTGGTACTCAAGAGATGCTGAACCTACTATTAGGTCATTTATGGAAATGGTAGCAGAGCACAATGGGAAGTGCAGTTAGTTTGGTCCTGAGTTAAAAACCTAGTTCTGCCATTTACTGCCTGTGTGATTTTGGGCAAAACACTTAATCCCTTAGAGTTTTGAGAAGAAATTCAAATGGATATTGTTTTGAAATTTTAAAGATCCATCATTAATGTATGGTATATTTTGTAACACTTAGTTTATCATAATATAAATGTAACATCTATACAATAGTTCCTTGTTAGCCAGCCACAGGCACCAATCATTCCTTACTTAATTTTCTAAAGTGTACCTAGAGAGATGACTGCAGGTGTGAATAAATTATTAGGTAACATCAAAGATCTAACCAGAAGTTCTTGGGAGGTCATGAACTCTGTCAGAACTTGGGAGAGTGTCAGAATATCTGGAGTGCAGTGAGAAAACAGAAACGGTTCATAGCCAGTTACTGAATTAGTCATTTCTGGTGTGGAAGTAGGAGATACAGGTGTAGTAGCAGTCTGTCTGGTAATCAACCAGCCCTTGAAGCATTGGACTTTTGCCTGGTGATTGACTAAGGAACGAAGACCATCCCCAGAGGACTAGAAAGGATAATTATCATTGGCCATGTTTGGGGACATAGTGAATGGAAGTGGTAAGACAATCACATGTCCTCCCTCTACTTGTAATTCTAAGGCCCATCGTGCTTGTTATAAAAGCCTTTGGGGGTACACTCATCTCATTGGAAACAGCAAAGGCAGAGTATGGGAAAAGAAGGGTGGAAGTTGAAAAGTTCAGGCTAACATATGCAGCTGTGGCTTACTCAAATCTCGATGGGTTTGAATGCTGTACCTTTCACTTCTAATTTCATTCAATAAGTTTACTTTAATCTATATGCAAGTGAGTGATCTTTCTGGGTTGTGTGGAGTTCAGAAAGAGGTTGGGAATAAGGGACAGCCGGAGTTTAGAAAATTATGAATTTTTATGAGATTAAGTCATACTGTGAGAAAAGAAACTAGGAGTCACCAATAGGAAAAAATTGGGATTTGATTTCCACATATACAAATGGATTCACAAATGACAATGAAGCTCCAGACCTACTAATACTAGTCCCTTCTCTACCAGGGCCTGTGATTCTAGCTTGTAACCAAGGTGTAGATTGCCATGTGGTGGCCCCCAGATGGAGCATGTGGTATAGCTGTACTTGGCCACTTTTCCTTAGTGCTAGTGTTGAAGTTAGTGCTCCTATGGAAGGAAGCATATAACCTTTACCATGAAATTAATTGGCACAGACAGTTTCAATTGAATGAACATTTACTATATTCTGCTACATACAGGGCACTGTGCTGGGTGAGATACAAAGTTTAGATAAGGTGTATCTTCCGTGAACTTACATTTTAGAGGGAGGATACAGGAATGACTATAGGCAAAGCAGTTGAATTCAGTTTATTAAATGTATATTATGTGTAAAGTACTATGCTAGGTCCTGGGGATACAAAATTGAAAAAATAGCACAGCCAGAAGGTCCCTCATCGATCCAACAATCTAAAATGAGCAGCATAACCGTATCTGTACATACGAGTGGTTAATCTGGCAAAGTCATGAATGTGGATTGAGGTGGAGAAGGATGAAAGGGAGGAAAATCTATAAGAATGTTAAAAGGAAATATAGGCAGGTGGTAATAATGATTTCTTCCAGAATGGTGTCAGTGCCAGGAGAAGAAGGAATAGACAGATGGTAGGGATAGTCTAGTAGAAGAATTAATTAGACTTTTAGTATCTGACTGCATATAACATATGAAGGAAAGGGAAATGTCAACAGTAAAACCAAGAGACAATGGTGAAACCATATTTAGAAACAGTGAAATCAGAAAGGAGAAGATGCTTAGTGGAGAAGTTTTGAGTTCAGTTTTGGATATACTGAGTTTGAAGTGCCACTGGGACATTCAGGTGGTAATGTCCTACCAGCAATTAGAGATACTTGGCTGGAACTCAAAAATGAAGTTAGAGAAGAATTTGGGAGTCATTATTGTAGAAGAATTATTTGAGGCCTCCAAAGTGAAAAGAATTGCCAAGTAAGAGACTGTGGAAAGGGAAGAGAAGAAAGCCAAGAAGAAACTATGGGAGATATCCACCATAAAGGAGAAGTATGAACAAGAGAGTTCAGCCAAGGAGAGAGTAAACAAATAAGGAAAGAGGTAGGGGGTCTCAAAAAGCAAGGGGGAAAGAGAGTATACCGTAAGAAGAGTATATAGAAGTCATTCAGTGACATCCAGCATCCAATGATGCAAAAAGGTCAAAGAGGATAAGAAGAGAAAAAACAACTGTTGAATTTAGCAAGTTAGGATGCCACTAATGACAGAACAGCTTCAATAGAATTGGTAGAAGAATTTGACTGTCACATATTGAGGAGAGAATGTGCAATGAGATAATGGAAGCTAGGTATAAATAATCTTTTCAAGAAGTTTCATAGTAGAGGAGAAGAAAGAGAAGAGATAGTATTGGGATGTGTGGAGTCTAGTAAATGTATTTTTTAAAAAAGGAGATGCAAAGGAACCAGTAAAGGAGAGATTGGTGATGCAAAAAGGAAATTTTGGTTAAGATATACATTTAATATGTTTAAATCTTTGGGGAGAGGGAATATATTCAGCCACAATTCTACATACTAATGTCAAATTATTGATTAGAAATTAACAAGGCACTTAAGTGAATAAAGGAAATGAGACCTAGGATATGTTAGTTTGGTTGAAGGGAAAAGAGAAATGAGTGATAAGTCCAAGTCATATCATAGTGGTGGATGAGAGCAAGTGATAAAAAGTAAATATCAAATATTGTATACTTGGGTGTTTAATGGGAGAAGGGACACTAACAGTTGGAACAGAGAATGTAAAATGGAGATGAAAAGTCAATGAAGGTAAACTTTACCTTTTTCATGGCCTTCTCTACCCCCTATAAAGGCATGCTTCTCTATGGAACGACTAGATTTTTCTGAAATTCAGTCCTAGTACCCAGTCTCTATTGATTTGAAGATGTGTGAGGTTTACACCAAATTTTATCTTTAAGCCACAAACAAATCTTCAAACAGGTCATCATCTTAAAGTGAGACAAATGTCCTGAGACCTCTGACTTCATGCTCTAAAAAATCACAACGTTACACTTTCTTATATTAGGAAGGAGTATCAGAGGTCACTCAGTTCAACCTGTTGCTCAGTGAGAATCCCTTTGATGATATATCTGACAGTCCTTGTTTGAAGATCTCTGGAGAAGAGGAAGCCTCTATCTCTAGGTCCCTAGTTAGCCTGTTCCACTTTGAGGTAGCGCTAATTGTTAGGAAGCTTTACCTTCCCTCAAGCCTAATTCTCACTCTAACATTTTCATTCATTGCTTCTAACTCTGCCCTCTGGGACCAAAAAAAATGTCTGTTCTGTCATCTACATGACAGCCCTTCAAATAGGTGAAGACAGCTAACATGTTCATTCAAGGTCTCCTCTTCCAAAGGCTAAAACACTCTCAGTTTCTTCAGCACATCCTCAAATGTCATGAACTACTAGCACTTCACCATTTTGGTTGCTCTCCTCTGGATTCTCTCTCTAAATACTATCACGTAATTGAATGAAAATGTCCTGGTATTGAAATTTCACTGGTAAAGAATCACCCTTCTATTCTATTAGAATAGAGATGGATATTCTCCCTTTTCCTCCCTTTTCTAAAATCAAGAAGATACAATGAAATACTTTGAAATTTTGATGGATGAAAACAAGGCAGGAGTTTAGATAATGGCTACAGAATTATTTATACTTAAAAGTCACCTGGAGGAGATACATATTTACCATATTTTCAAATGGATAAGTTATGACTTTTATTTAAAAAAAACAGAGGTACAAAAGTTCTTTTGTATTACATAGCTGAACAAAGTCAAAATATTTTCCTAGTCATCTCTGTGACTTGGATATATCTGGGATGTTCATGGGTCTGGCTACTCCTTCCTCTAGTGCAGACCTTAATCCCTCCACATTACCTTTTGCACCATTCTGGTTTGCATCTCTCTGTAAATCTTTGATGTAGGATGTAACAAAGCATTAAAGATGTTCTAATAATAAGAGCCTTCCTCTTTATGACAAGATTATACAGTATGAACTTTCTCATGGGGCTTTCAAGAAACAGTAAACATTTCAATGGGGGGTATTAGTTATTTTCTGGTGCTTCAACTCCAGGAGAGCTTCAGCGTCCCCCTAGGATCACTGATGTGGTCTAGAAATTCCCCAACTAGCAAGTTCCCTCAGAGTTGCTTAGCATGGGGTGGATTTGTCTTGTGTGAAAAGTTCCTAGAGGCCCTTGGGAATAGTGAAATTGACATAATGCACCCTATTTTATGTACTGATAAGCAGGACAATTTAAATGTAAACATCTGATAATCTGATAGTTTAACATTTACTAACCATTTGCTACATGTAGATTAGTTGTGCTAGGTACAATTTATTAGGAGTTAAAAAAAGAAAGAAATCAAAGACATTGTTTCTTCCTTTAAAGAGCTTGAATACTGCATAAGTGACCTTGTTCAGAATCTGAAAAAATCATATTGAGAATATACATTCAACTTCTTCCCATAGGACAGGCTGACCAGGGTACCCTTTACTTCCTTTTCTATTCAAACTTAGAAAAATCAGCTGGCAGGAAGATGCCAGATGCCTACTGGCATTTCAAACACCTATACAGATTTTTGGATGACAAGATTTCATTTTAGACAAATGACAGCTGTCTGATCTGCAAGCCTCAGGACTGAGCTTAGTTGGACAGGTTGAAAAATTTAACAGCTTTTCAACTTATGAAATAAACTGCATCATTACCGTTTGGAACCCTTCCCCAAAGCTTATTCCAAATATTCCTTTTGAGAAAGGGAAAGATTTTAGCTAAGAGTAAAATCACTTCCTAATCTAAAAGCAATTGTTTCTGTAAACGTAAACTCAATACTCAGCACACTTTTCAGAGCTATTTAAAACTGCAAATCTTTTTAAACATTTTTAAAATGGCCATGGGCCTGTTATGATTGAGAATCCCTCCTGATATTTTAGACCTCATTCCTTTCGAACTCTCCTCCTATGCTTTTTCTCCTGCCTCATCTTGCAAAAGTTGAAAGCACTGATGAAATCACAATGAATGAAAAAAAATAAAGGCATGAAAAGCATTTATTCTATACATTGTGATAAAAATACAAAAGATATCCCTTGCCCTCAAGGAGTTTCCATTTTAATGGATGGATCCAACCCATACAGGGTAGTGCTGACCAAAGAAAGGTGCTTTGGTCTGGGAAGCCGGTGGATTATAAATATAGTGATTGAGAAAAAAGATTGACATGCCCTTTCTGGAGAAGTTGGAAGAGGTAGAACCTGGAGGAAGAGGGGAGAAGAGAAAGGACAGCAGAGTAGATGAGTGAATTATAGGATGGTGTATGACTTTGGACTGGGTTGGTCAAGAGTCAACTAGATACAAAGAATGGGCTGTGTGAGTTCATTCTCTCACTAGTCATGATAGCCCAGCCTAAGGGTGGGAATTCCAAAACTCATTAAGTCCCTGGTTTTCTCCTCTCTCTTCCCCTACTCCCCATCTGAAGGTCTGATGGTCTGGAGGGCACAGCAGTAGGCTAGATGACTAGAACTTTGGACTGGATGAAGACTAGGATAGATGAGGGCTAGTAGAGAGTACTTCCCATTTTATCTTCTCTATCTTCCCCCATCAAACATTCCCTCATCCACTATCACTCTGCTTTGACTTAGCATTTCCTTTCTTAGTCCCTCTATCTACATGCTTCCCCTATTATACAGTCATATCTGAGGGCATTAACTAGGGTGAGGTAGAGAGAGAAGGAATGAGAAGGAATATATTACTGCGAAGACTGTAAGAATATATTACTACAAAGATTCTGAGTCTCTCTCTCTGTTTCTGTCTCTGTGTCTCTGTCTCTGTCTCTGTCTCTCTCTTCTGCCTGAATGTTCAGGATATAGAAAATACTTTTTCTCTGTTGTCATTTAGCTTCATTGGTCACCACAAAGAAGCTGGAAAAGGGGTAAAATGGGCTTTTCTCCACTTAAGGATTTCCAGTCCAGATGGAGAAAAATGAGCTTATTGGGAGTATTGTGCTGCGGACAGACTTAAAAAACCTCCTCAAAATACTCTTAAGAAAGCTTGGCAAATATCAGGGTTTCAACTTTCCAAACATTAGTCTCTATTAGCATTTTGAAAGAAATATAGCCAGATGGCTTATAAGTATATGAGGCATTGTACCTTTGTAGCATAATAAAAAATATATATGAGGAACCAATGGACTGTAGCAACTGTTTTATTTTTAGAAAACTGATTTGTTTTGCATTATCTCCATAAAAATTTTCTGCCATGCTTCTACCCTCTTCAAATACTCAACTTTGGGACATTTGAATTGGTGACCGTTGAATGACGAATTTGTTACTCAACTCTAGATTCCTGGCAGAGCAGTTGCCCAGAAACATGAGGGTTTCTTTCCACTGAAGGATATTGTCTAATAGACCACCCAGTTTCCTCTCTAAAAAAATTCAAGAATGACAGTGTTAAGTATTTATTATTAGAAAATTCTGTTGCAGTATTTGATGCTGCTTTTTCAGTGAGATTTTGCTGTTGTTGTTACTTTAACAAATACAATTTAGAGGAATGCAACTGTTTGGGAAATTTCATTACTGTCAGAGCTGGAAATTAGAACATAAGGTCTCTGAAGGCAAGGGCTATCCTTTTTATTTTTATCCTGAGTATCTTGGACATAGGAATAGGAAGGGATGTATATGTGATTTCACTGATATAAGGAACTCTGATGAGAAAACTCCTCCTTATGCAAGTTGGCACCTCCTCTTCAACTTAGTACCCTAGAGTGTTACCTTCCTTCCTCCCTCCCTCTCTTTTTTTCTTCCTTCTTTCCTTCCTTC
>CM053594.1:204556478-204587582 GCA_028646575.1 Pseudocheirus occidentalis
AATTTGTATATTATACATATACATTTATATATGTATATATGTATATATGTATATACACACATGTATACTTATACATATATAAGCTTTAAAATAATCTTTATATATAATATTGTTTATTTTTTGTTTGTTTGCAAATGACCCATGAGATGAGCCCAGACTTTGGTAGGAAAAGGAAATCAGCCTCAATAGAATTTGGGAAATGTTGGTGTTTTAACGATTCCAAATTTATTTTTTTCTTGCAGAAAGACTTATCTTTTCAGCATCAGTAATCTGTCCATGACGCTACGTGGTTTTAAGTGGTTGAACAACACTAACTTAGAAGAGTCAAAACTACAGTTGAGATGAGGTATATTAGAAAGACATATGGTTAGTGTAAGAAAACTGGCTGTAAGAGAACACCAAAGATGATTAGTTGGCACCCAGGATATGCATAACTAGCAAAGGAGAAAAACAAGCAAAGTAAGGACAAGGAGGGCTAACAAATGAGAGTACGTTGCCAGACACTACCTTGGTATAGGAAAAACCTTAAAAGATCTAGAAGGCTTCCAACATATTGATTGACCATACACTGATGGAAGACTGACAGAAAGACACGGACAAAAATCATACCAGATGAGAAGGCCTTGCAATTGTATCAGAAGAGGGAGTTATCTATACCTATGACCTCATGTAGCCATCATAACCAGAAAACATTTAAAATTAGAATTATGAAGAAGCTAATTTTAAAGATTTTTTCTGAAAAATGTTCATGTCTGAAAAATAAAGTCATCTTCATGCTCAGATTTAAAACTAAGTTTCAATTCATGTAGAATTTTAAGGGTAAAAAAACCTTTTTCTCAAAATAACCCCACAAAATAAATCATGTAATTCAAGTATTCTTATGCCTATTTTATAGACTGAGATATCAGAGTAGTTAAGTGACTTGCCCAGCATTACAAAGTTGGGCTGGCACTTGAACTCAGATCTTTTGGCTGCAATATCATTCCATTCTCTTTCCACTCGACCACCTTTCATAACAATTAATCTTATTTCCAGAACACTTTAAATCTTATGCAGAATTTTATCAGAGTAACCCTGAAAAGGAGATGATAGATGAAAAATGAAACTCCAAGAGATTAAATGAATTAGCCGAGGTTGCATGTGGAGTAAGTTTCAGAGTCAAGATTCAGAGTCTCCTGACTTCAAGTTCATTCCTCTTATTACACCAAGATGGAATGTGGGTTTTGAGCATGATAAATGTTTATTGGCTGATTGATTGATTTTGCTTTTTTAAGTTTTCATTTGACATTTTTCACACATTTTGGACAGCAAATGCCCAACAGCTGGGTCAGCAGCAGGTTCTCTGATCACCTAATAGCCTAGAGTTACAAGCACACAAAATAGTCTGTCCATGACTGTCCCAAATGACCACCAACTAGAAATAGTTGCTTTTAAGTCAAACACATTCATTCTGACCTCTGCATATACAAAACAAATTTCTCTAGATTTTTTGAGATTTGTATGTGTAATTTCTTACAGTACCAAATATGTACACATGAAGACACATACACAATTATATCCATATTTTCACTCCAGATTAGAAGCACAAATATTTTGAATATTGTAGCATAAGTATAACGCACATTAAGAAAATTATGAACATGTTTTAAAGCAGGAAAAAGGAACCTAAACTGAAAGAATGAAAATCATGTTCTAGAATGTTCATTCTTCATCCCACTCAACTTGGATCATAAAATTTAATCCAGGAATATTGCCTTATTCATAACCTAGAATAGAATAACATAGCAAAACCATAACAATTGTCCCTGCTAAAAGTATTTTCTGCAATTACCAACGGAAATAACAGTAGCACTAGGAAAACACATATTCATCAAAATAGCACATTTTTTCTTTGTGAGCTGTAATTAGTTCCTGTGCCAATTTCCATTCTGCTCTGAAATGCACACTAGATGATAGGCAAAAATTTTTTGGTGACAGACAAATGAATGTAAGAAGCTCATAAGCATATCCTGACTAGATTATAAATTAGTTTTCCCCAAAATGAATCATTAAATAATCAGAATCTTCCAGAAAAAGAAGCCCATTTTTTTCCCAGAAACATTTTCAAAATATCATTTTCCTCTCCTCACTTACCTTTATATTTATTTTCTTCAACTTGGTCCAGAATTGATTAGGAAGAAGAGAGCAGCCTGGATTGCATTTGGGAAAATGTTCATTTCCTTTAATGATCTCAAGCTTTTTTTTGAAACAAAAGCCCATCTTTTTAACATCAATAGCCTTCTGGTGATTATTTACATGGCTATGGATCATTAAGTATTAGTCTCCCCAAATAATAACAATAACAGTAATAAATAATAATAATTTATACAGACCTTTAAGATTTACAAAAGTATGTTACATATGTTATCTCATTTGATCCTTACAATTAGATAGAGATTGTTTTTATGCTCATTTTACAGATGAGGAAGGAGGCTTAGAGAGGTTAAATGACTATCCCAGGATAACACAGCTAAAGCTAGTTTCTAAGGCAGAATTTGAATTCAGATCTTCCTGATACAACGTTCTATCCATTATTCTGCCTTGCTGCCTAAGAGGTGAGGTTTGGGTAATCTAAAGTACAGGCAGGTGACTCCCTGATCTATCTATTCAGCTTTGTGCTTTCTCCTGTGCTCTTATCCTATATCACCAACTGCTCATTGGACATCTCCAAACATACATGCCATTAGCATCTCAAATTCAACATATCAAGACAACTTATTCACCCCTCAGACCTAACCTCCCCATTTTTGTTAAGGGCATCATCATTTTTCTATCACACAGGTTCACAACCTCTGAATTGTCCTTGATTCTTTACTCTCATCCACTGTTCTCTCCCCAATATTTCCAATGGTATTGATTGTACCTCCATGACATTTTTTTGTATCTATCCCCTCTTTTCTACTCACATCATTAGTGCCATGGTTCAGACTTGCTACTTTTCATCTGATCTATCTTAGTAGTCCAGCTGGATCTCCCTGCCTTTAGCCTCTCCCTACTCTAATCTATCCTGCACACAGCTAAGTGATATTCCTAAAACACTCCACTGCCATGTCATTCCCCTGCTCAGGAAGCTCCCTGTTGCTTGTGGATCAAAAGTAATTTCCTATTTTCCACTTAAAGTTCTTCAGAACTGAATTCACTCTACCTTTTAACCAAATGGTAGTATTGTGAAAATAAAAAAATTCATAAAAATAAAATAGACTAAAATTAAAGCATTACTTGTATATTCCTCAGCACCTAATACAGTATTTTACTAATAGAAAGTACTTAATAAGTTTTTGATGAATTGTAGGGTTAATGGAATATAAGATCTTCCCGGTCCATTAATAGGCCTATGTGACCACATGTGTCCCATTTTCCCGTGGAACAGGAGCTGAGTCCCCAGGTCTAGAGGGACACAAGTATTTCAGTCACGTATGTCTTGCTGCTTTGAACTTTGGCTCAGTTCACAGCTGTGACACAACCTGAGTCACATAGAGCCCATACAGAGATTTCCTTTGGGGAGGAGCTTGCTTAGGAGGAAGTTTGCTTACAGGGAGGCTTTCACACCTTTTGGTACTTAGCCAATTAGGCACTGAGCCTTGTGAATTGTGATGCCTTCTGACTCTGAGCATATTAGTTAAAAACCGTATATACTGGGAGTTTGGTATTTTATTTTTGGGTTCACTCATGGGAAGAATGTTTCTTTGTGATTTGACCAGACGAGACTCTGAGTAGCCATTGTTAAGGACCACCCCAGCTTTGAGAACCCAGATGTTAGTGCTTCCTGTTCTGGTGATTATGTATCTATCACTTTTTTTAGACAATTGGAGCCCTGTCTATTGGATTTCTTCTCTATGTTTCTCTGCTTGTATTTTCTCCATATTCAGGGTGCTGACCCTTCCCCTGGACTAGTGAATGACCTTTACCTTCTGTATTTTTCTGCTTATATTTTCTCCACGTTCAGTGTGCTGACCTTTCCCTGAACTAATGAATGACTTATATGTGTTTAATTAAAGTAAGATTCTTGACCCCTTTGATGCTGGTTTTCCTTTAGAAAAGCAGATCACCCTGTGCTAGCAGGCCATCCTGGGTGTGCTAGGTTGAATGAACAAATGAATGAGCTAGTGACATGTTGTTAGAATTGACAGCATTTTTCTCTGGAATCTTTTTGGGGAGATCATTCCTGGAAGTACTTTTAGAAAACAGTAGACTTTATACAGATTTCAAATTTGATAGTATTTATAGAAGTATTCATACTATATCAAGTTTAAAAATTTAAAAATTAATTCTTAAAATATATAAGAGACAGAATGGCATAGAAGAGAGGTAACTGGACATAGAGTCAAAATATCCTGGGTTTATATTCCGCCTCCAATCATGCACAGGACACAGTTTGGTTTTTGGCTCCAGTTTAGGAAGAATGAATGGAATCTCAGAGGCTGTCTAGCGTAGTACTCTCATTTTACAAATGAAGGAACTGAGACCCGAGGGGGGGGTTTAAGCTATATGTTTCTGGGGCAAGTTGCTTAATTGCTCTTATCTACATTGTTCAGTCATTTTAGTTGTGTCTGGAACTTCATGACCCCATTTTGGGGCTTTTTTGACAGAGATACTGGAGTAGTTTGTCATTTCCTTCTTCAGATGATTTTACAGATGAGGAAACAGAGGGAAACAAGGTTAAACGACTTGCCCAGGGTCACATAGCTGGTAAGTGTCTGAGGCAAGATTTGAACTCAGGAAGATGAGCCTTCCTGACTCTAAGTCTGGTGCTCTAACCACTGCACCACCCAGCTACCCTTATCTCACATCTATAGAATGAACTGACCTCATGAAGTTGTGAGAATCATAGGTCATAGATTTATGGAAGGGACTCCTAGTGGTCATCAAATACAATCCCCTCATTTAATAGATGGAGAAACTGGGGCCCAGAGAGGTTAAGTAATTTGCCCCAAATCACAAAAGTTTCTGGGGTGTTGTTTTAATTCAGCTAGGTGGCAGAATAGAGTGCCAGGCCTGAAGTCATGAAGACTCATCTTCCTGAGCTCAAATATGGCCTCAGACCCATACTAGCTGTGTGACCCTGGGCAAGGCACTTAAGCATGTTTGTCTCAGTTTCCTCATCTGTCAAATGAGCTGGAAAAAGAAGTGACAACACGCTTTAATATTTTTGCCAAGAAAATCCCGAATGGGTCATGAAGAATCAGACATGACTGAGATGATTGAAAAACAACAGAACTTCTTGCCTTGAAGCTCAGTACCATTTTCTATAACATCATGCTTCACAAGTATAGGGATAAGGGATTGGACCTGTGATTTCATTGGTTTGAGGGACTCCTGGGTGAGGAAACTCCGTCTACCAATGTAAACTGGAATCTTCTCTGTAATTTAGTCTTAGATATTTGCCTAGAGCCCTTAGAAAACCAATGACTTGTCCAGGGTCACATGGCTGGTACTGAGGTGGGTGTCCCTGACTTTTAGGCCAACTATCTACCATACCACATTGCCTCTAGAATCTGTCTCTCCGTCTCTGTCTCTCTCAGTGTGTCTCTCTGTGTCTCTCTGTCTCTCAGTATCTCTGTGTATCTCTCTCTTTATCACCAGCATAGTGAACGTTTACTATATCACATTGCCTCTGTCTGAAACATATATGCACACGTGTGTTTTATAAACCTTAAATGCTATGTAAATGTGAGTTATTATGAGGGAACACTCAGGGAGGCTGATAAAAATATGAGAGCCATGGAAATCTTTGGTTAAAAGACTTGCTGGACTGAAATAGCCTTGGTTCTGACACCTGGCAAGTCTGAGACTCATTTTTGAGCTTCTGTGAGGACCAAAGAAGTCAGAAAAGGAAAAGAACCAGAAAGTACTTGGGTCACTCTGAGTGTCTGTATGTTCTGCCAGTAGAATGCATTTGAGGATACATTGCACTCCTTAATGGTTGTAGAGATAGGTGGGAATTGGGTCTAAAAAAAATCTCAGAGCTACTATAGCCAAGGTTTTGGACTTTCTATGTGACAGCTCAACCATATTCCAGCCTTCCGTTTTTCTCTTGATTGATGCCAACATGAGTCAGGTTGCTGGAGCAACAGCAGTCTGTATCAATTGTTAAAGAAGCTGGAATGTATGCATTTTGTTATTCCCTTGGTCATTTCACATGTGATTTTAGGAAGTAGGTCTGCAACACATTTTAAATGCATTCATGAACATGGACAATTCTTAAGTGCTCATATTTGTCAGAGGTCCAAGACTTAACTGAAATAATAAAGCCTCAGGATACCAGATAATATCTAGCTAACTAGAGGGAGCCAATATCTTTCTTACTTCACAGAAGGATGGAAGTGCCAATCTGCTTTTGAGGTTTTCAGGATTTGGGACTTTCTAAATGCTAATCTGAATTGCTGTCAAAAAGCAGGCTGCAAAATTCAGAGGACCGAATTCATCCCTAGAAAGGAAAGGCTTGTCTTGAGGGAGATTCATCTCTTCCTAGGCAGTAACTCTGGTGCTTTGAGAACGGCATTAACCAATTAGATGCAGCATGCCAGAGTGGAGATTATTGAACATTCCCCAAATGCTTGATTGATTCCCAATGAATGAGAAAGGCTGACAGGAATTTGTTTTTATTGAATGTACATATTTTATATTTCTCCTCCCTTCCTTTCCCCTGCCCTCTCCCTCTCCCTTTCCCTCTCTCTCTCCTCCTACTTCTCCCTAGTCATACCTCTTCCACTTCCCTTGTTTTTCCCTTCCTTTGTTCTGGAAGCAGAAAAGTTGGCATTTACAAGCTGATTGGATATTAATGAGAAAAGGAAAAAACCCTCAAATTTTGAACATGGACAAAGGTTAGGGAGTACAGGTGGGAAGGAATGATTTTTAAGGGGGAGAGGAGTGAAAAGAAAAATACAAAACTATTTATAGTACAAGAAGATTTATGATTAACTTTTCATTTTCATTTGTCTTCACAATACTCAGTTGCTAACCTTTTTCTTTACACTAGCTATGGAGGCAGTTAACAGACATGTCTTGGATTGTAAAAAATCACATATCTCAAAAGCAGATGCAACAGTTAAGGGTCTTGAGGTGTCATATTTAGAGCTAGAAGGGACCTTAGCAATCATTAAGTCCAACTCCTTTACTTTACTGATGAAGAAACAGAGGTCCAGGTAGGTAAACAGATTGACACAGGTAGTAAGTAATAAAGATTTGAACCTAGTTCTTTTGATTCCAATTAATTCCTGGCCTCTGTTCTTAGAGCTGGACTTTTAACAAAATCTTCTGAATGACACTCATATTTTGATCTGATTACAAAAAACATGAAAAAGAATAAGAGAACTGTTTCATTTGGCAAGGTAGGTCATGTGATACTTTCTAACTCACTTTTCAACAATATTCATAAGCATTTTCAGCACCTGGTCTTAAGGGCATGCCTGTAAGCTGCACTGATCAAATAAATTGCAATTTCTCTGGAGGAACTAATATGTTCCACTGAGGCAATAATCTGTGATCTGACAAGGATTAACATAATAGATCATAACAGCCCTGAAGAAGTGGAGACAGAAATATACTTTCCAAAAAGCTGGACAGATCCATGGAAAAGACTATCTGAATGGGCCATTAGAACAACTGTGCTGTCACAGGAGACTCAGATGCTCTTGGTTCAGAGTGCCAAAGACTGGGAATCCTACAGTCATTGAATCCCATTAGATGAATGCTGGATGTTACATTTGTGTCCAATGCCCCTTTCCACCAAATGTACCAAATTATTTTCAGTCAGGTGAGATAGGGATGTTGGAGGGAAAGCACCTCTTTGCCTACCATAAAACATTATAGAAATGTAGTTATCAGCAGGGAGTGTTGTTAGGTACATGCTATGAATGATTTTGAGGAGATTAGATGAGATGCTGCTTACCATGATTCAACTAGGTTTACTCCTCTATCCGTTAATCTTTTTGTTTATATGTTCAACCAGATATCCAAACAGGGCAGCAATATTGATGATCTGAGAAAACAGCCAAAGTGTAGGATTTGACTTCCAAATATGCTTGTCATTCCTAAGAGTTGGGTTCAAATCCACACAAGGGTAATATTTACAATTCAATAAAAAATATGAAATAATATAGGTATATTTGTAGCAGAACCTCATCACTTCATGCCTGGATTACTGCAATATCCTGCTGGTGGGAATGTCTGCCTCAAGATTTTCCTAAAATATAGGTGTGACCATGTTATTCCTCTGCTCAGCAAACTCCAGTAACTTCCTATTTCTTTTAGGAGCAAAAACAACATATTCTTTTGCATTCAAAGGCCTTCATAACCTAGCCCCCTCCTACCTTCTCATTCTTCTTACACCTTCTTCCCTAAGACATACTCTTCAATCCTAAAACACTGGCCTCTGGGTTTGTAGCAACAATCATACTGGCATACCCAGGATGGCTATTAGCACAGTTCTTAGATCTGATTTACTAGGAAAGATAACTACTCAAGGGCTCAATGATCTTTTAAAATTACATTCCTTACTTCAGGGAAAAAGTTAGCACCCTGAACTTCAGAGAAAATCCAAACAAAGAAAATAGAGAATATATAAGCAGAGAAATAAAGACCAACAGACATGGCTTCTGACTCTGAGAAATTAGCACAGATCAACAGACAGATCCACCTGTCTGAAAGCAATACATACATAGTTACCAGAGAGAAAAGCAGCAACATCTGGGTTTTTCAAAGCTGGGGCCTCCTTAACCACTACCCAAATTCTCATCCAGTCAATTCACAAGAACATTCTTCCAATGAGTGTGCCCCAAAGCAAAATGCTAACCTCAGAGTATACATACCCTTTTTAGAGCCAGAGGGCATCACAACCCTTATTACTCAGTGCCTAATTAGAAATTAGCAAAAGGTGTGAAAGCCTTCCTACAAGCAAGTCTCCTCTAAGCAAGCTTTCCTTAGTGGGTCTGCTTCAGACCTATTAATGGGCAGGGAAGATCTTAAATCCCATTAACATTACTGGGCTATATGTATGAATAAGACATTCAGCTCCAGGCATTTTCTCTGGCCATCCCCTTAGACTGGAATTCTTTTTCCTATGTTCTATCTCCTGATGTCTCTGCCTTCCTATAAGTCTCAACTAAAATCACACCTTTTACAAGAAGCCTTTCCTAACTCCTCTTAATTCCAGTGCTTTCCTTCTTTAAATTATTTCCTTTGTATCCTGTATATAGCTTGCTTTATATGTATTAGTTTGCATGTTCTAAACCCCTTGGTGGCAGGGACTATCTTTTGTCTCATTTTGTATACCCAGAGCTTAACGCAGTACCTAGAAAATAGAAGGTACTTAATAAATATTTATTGAATTGAAATTGTGTCATATACCTATATACACTTAACTCTCTCAGATGGTTCTGTTTCAGTCTGAGAGTTCTCTTCAGTAATAAAGATCACTATATCTGTCCATCCTGTTAGACTTTTATCTTCATATTTTCAAGAAAGTTTGACAGAGAGGGTGCACCCAAGGTACCAGAGGTCTTCCTCATTTCCCTCCAACATCTCAAGGATGCTTTGGCCATCTACCTGCTATCCTTCATTCTTACCATAGGACTAACCCATTTTCCCTTTCTGTCATACATTCCCTTGATTAAATCCTTTCCCCCTATTCTTAGTGATTCTTTGTTGGTTATGTTGAAGTCTGCTCATGCCCACCATGACCCTTACCATTGCCCATTGTGTAAAACTCATCTTTAGCTCTTAAGAAGTAGTAGTGGTCTGGGTCTCACTTCCTTAGAGCAATACTAATAAATTGAAAAGATGACTATATGATTTCATGGGAAGCTTGGAGTTGCTAAAAGAGCTTTGTAATTTCCCCAAAGCAATGTAGCTTACTCTCCTTTTCCTTTTCAGCTCTAGGTCCAGCTTATCATCTGTCTGTATTGTTTGTACCAGATACACATGCTTCTGGATATATTCTATAGGGTATCCATTCAAATGCATATAGAAATTCGATCAATAAAACATTCTTTATCCATTTGGTCTTTCCTGTGTGGATGACCAAGTCAAACTCCATTGCCTGATTACATCTCTTTTAAGAGGCTCTGCAATATCTTAGGGCATAATACAATTAATAAAAATATTATCCAGGAGCATGTGGAGGATGTCACCATCTGTGGGGAATCCTTACTTGACCTTGGATCTGAGCTGGATCTCCTCCATCACAGTAGGGAATACTTTCGGCAAATATTTATCCCTCTGTTTTATGTCTTGATTGATTTTTATTACTAAGGTGTTCTTGAACAAGTTTATTTATGTTACATTTTCCTAGGAATTCCAAGTGATGTTGATACATAGTTGGAAGGCTCTTAACTGTAAAAAAGCTTACTGAACCCTATTGTACGGAGACTACGGCCAGATATAAAGCTGACCCAGGATATCCTCTTGTACTTTTCCACAAGAGAAGAATCAATTTGTTTTTAAAATGTGAGCAAAGTCACTGAGAATGACTCTGCAATTACACATTTTGCTAGGATATATATCACCTGAGGGTGCCATGGCACAGGATAGAAGAAGAAGGCATTAGTAGGTGCATACATATGGCCAAGCTGCTGTGTGTACAGATGGCTTTCCTATATTCTTCCAGAAGAGGATAACTGGGTTCACCTTGAAGTGAATGTAGCAATGTTACTTGATTGGCAACCCTAGAGCCCCACTAGAGTTTCCAGTGGCCATAAACCCATTTCCCTCTACCTAGAATTAGAGTATTTAGATTATGGGAAGAAAGTAGGAGGGAATTCCTTAGCTCTGTTGGGAGGCCCCTCTCTAAGAGTATTGCACTTACTGTCTTTCTACAGTGACAAAAATATCAATTACTAAGTTTGGCAACCTGATACTATGTTAGAAACAAGCACTGTGAACTATTATATAAACACAAGAGGTTAAATGAATTAACTATTTCAATAGAGTGAATATCTTTGTATTATCATGAATATCATACCATATGAAGGGCAGTGGAAGGAACTGACAACTACCATATTACTGTGTGACCTTGGACAAATCAATGACTATCTCTGGGCCTTGGTTTTCTCTTCTATAAAAATAATGGGGTTGGACTTGATGGCCTTCAGGGTCACTTTCAGCTTTGTAGCTATGCTTCAAAGGTCACTTTCAGCTTTGTAGCTATGATATAAGGGAGCAATTTTCAAACATCTGAAGGATTACAACATCTCATTATCATAGAATCTTACATTTGGAAGGAACTTTATGGATCATCAAATGATTGTTGTTTTAAATACCTCATTAAAAGTAATTCATTATGAACTAAATTCTGTCATTTAAGAGTCATAAAAGCTCAAATTTACATAGTTTGCATTTTGGTTCTTAGAAGAAGCAACAAGATTTATTTGGTGAGTTCGAGTGAGGAAGGTATCCCATTTCACTTTTGGCTGTTTCTGTTGCTAAGAAATTTGACCTTCCATCAAGACAAAATTTGTTATTTGATACTTTCTACCCAGTGTTCCTTGTTCTTTGAAGAGTAATTTGTCAATGGATTAGTTTTGGTCTCATAGAACAGAACTAATGGGTGGAAATTATAGAAAAGCAGATTTCAGTTTGACCTAAGGAAGAATGTCCTAACAATTGAATCTTTCCAAAAATGTAAAGCATTGCCTTGTGGAATTGTGAATTCTCAATCATCAGAGATGTTTAAACAGAGGCTGGATGACCATTTGTCACAGATATTAATGGGATTTATCATTTGGCAGGTGGTAGACTGGATAACCCTTCTAACTCTAAAATTCTATGATTCTATATTTCGTGACTTTAAGAACAACCATAATCAAAGATGTCTCCAGAAGATTGAAAACTTTTAAAACAGTTAATAAGAGTATGTTTAGATGCCCAAACTATCTCCAACTACCTCTTGAAGCTATTTGTGAAAATTTTCATTTTTTATCATAAATCTTTCAAATACCACCACAATTTAATATTCATGTGCATATGAAATAAATTATACCAAATGACATAAATTATACTAAAATATACTCTGGTTTCTCAAAGTAATACAATGACCCTGTATTTTCTTTTTTCCTTTACTTCCTCCCTCCCTCCCTTCCTTCCTTCCTTCTTTCCTTCCTTCCTTCCTTCCTTCCTCCCTCCCTCTCTCTCTTTCTTTCTTTCTTTCTTTTGACTCAAGGGCCAGAACACAAATACAAAACAGAAAAAAGAAAAAAAAACATATCATAAACTTAAATATTCAAACTTAAATATAAAGAAAGAAAAAGCATGTTGTGTATACAATGGAATATAAGAAAGGATTCAAAATATGTAACAATAAATTTTCATTTCAAGAAAGCCTGTATGATAAATAATATATGTTGTGTTGAGAATTGTCAGTCTTTGCTTCCTTCTAAGTTTTTATTTTGTTTTCTGCTGTGTACTTTTTACTTTGTTCTTTTTATCCCTTCCCCCTTCCCCTGAAGGCTACAAAAAAGTTTAGATATGTTTCTCTATAGCTATAAATATACATACATATATATATATATATACATATATGGACAAATAGTTTCCCAAGCATATTCTACTCCTGATCTTTGTTTTTATGTTTGTTCATATCTCTTGTTTCCTGTCCCTCCTGCCTTCTCTACTTCTCCCCACTACCTTGCCCTCCTATGATTTGCCTACCCCCCTCCAAGGCTCCTTCCCCTATCCTCCCATTCCCATAAATCTAAATAACCTTCTATATCCCCTTTTACCTATTCTCTCAACCTCTCCTCTAAAGATACCTCCCTTGCCTTCTCCCCCCTCCCTATGTCCTTACCATTTATTTCGTCTGAATTTAAAAGACTTATATTCTTCTAAGTATATGTGTATTGTTCTCTCCTAAACCCATTCCTGATGGAAATAGATTACCAGAACTACCTGGCCTTCTCCTCCCCCATCTAATTCCTCTGTAATTAATACTTCCTCTTGGACCTCATTTGTATAAAATAATAAATATAATATAAAATACTATTTTAGCTCTTCCTAAATGGTTTCACTTTTTGAATTTATATCAATCTTTCTTATAAGTTGCCCAATTATTGATAGTTTTAGACATCCATTTTACATATATAAAAAAGTAAACAGTCTGTCCTTATAAATTCCTTATAATCAGTCTTTGGTATGTGCCTTATATTTCTCTTGTTTCTTGTATGTCAAATCTTCCATTAAGTTCAGGATTTTTAAAAACAAAGTCTTGAAAGTCAAAGAGTTTATCAAATGTCCATTAAAATAAAAAATCAGGATGATACTTAACTTTGCAGGGTATGATATTTTCGGCTGGAGCCCCAGGTCTTTTGTTCTTTAATATGTTGTGTTCCAAAACTTGCAGTCCTTTAATATCTCTGCTGCTAGGTCTTCTGTAATTCTAATTGTGGAACCATCATATTTAAATTGTTTTAATCTTGATGCTTTTTAATAATTTATCCTTGAGCTGGGGGTTTCTGAATTTGACTATGATATTCCTATGGATTTTCCTCATAGAATCTCCTTTAAGTGGTGATTGATGGATTTTTAAAAATATTTCTACTTCTCCCTTGTTCTAATGCTTCAGGACAATGTTATTTAGTTACTTCTCATATTATTATTGTATCAAGATTCTTTTTTATCATAACTTTCAGCTAGTCCAATTATTTTTGTATTTTTCTCTTTTTAATCTATTCTCCAAATCTGTTGTTTTCTTTATGTTTTACTTTCTCTTCTATTTTTTCATTATTCAAATTTTGCTTCATTATTTCTTGATCTCTTGTAATTTCACTGGCTTCACTTTGCCCAATTCTAATTTTCAAGGTGCCATTTTCTTCCTTAAGATTCTGGATCTCCTTTTCTAATTGGTTAACTTTTCATATCCTTCTTATTTTTTGTATTCTTTTTTGTGTGTTTTTCCTCCATCTCTGTCATTTGACTTTTAGATTTTCTTTTAAGATCTTCCATGAATTCTTTTTGGGCAAGTAACCATTTGACAATACTCTTTGGGAGTTTCTTTACTTCAGTATCCTCCTCTGAAGATGAGCCCTGGTCATCTCTATTCCCATTCTGTGGTTGGATTCATTCTCCTTTGCCTGTGCATGGTTTTTTTTTTTTGGTCTTAATAGCTTAAATTTTGTAATCACCTCTAGCCCTGGGGTATGGAAAATGGTGCCCTTGCCCCAGATCTTTAGCTTTCCCCTCAAGCCTAGAGCCAAAGCCAAACCTCCAACCTCCTGTAAAGTGCCCACAGTCAGGGGCTTTCTGCCCCACTGCTTCTCCACTCACCTGCTATGTGTTAGTTAATTCTCACCCCTGCCACTCTTGGCAGCCCAGTTGGGTCTGGTGTTTCTGGTCAGCAGAGGTTCCCTCTAGGCTTAGATGCCCAATTCCCTTCACTATCCCAAGGGGTAAAAAGTTACTTGTCTAGAGCTGAGGCAGACTCTCAAACCAACCCCAGACTTGAACTTGTGGTTTGTTATTAAAATGAAACCTAGCTTGTAGGTGTTTATTCTTCACAGGGACCAGACCTTGTCCTGGAATTTTTCTTCCCATCTTCTCAAATTGTCCCAGGAAGAACCTGAATGTGTCCTTATTCTTATTTATCTCCATCCACACTTTGTTTTCCCTAAGGTGCTATTTTAACTCTTTTGTGAGGAAAAGTCTTGAGAGTTTGGAATTTTCTGACCTCCTCTGCCAATCTTCCCAAAATCCTCTCTCCGACTCTATATTTTCAAATGCTATGCCAATGCAGCATAAGCTCTGGCACATTTATCAACCTATCAAGACTTCTAGTTTTTAACTATCAGTAGACAGCCATCTTAAGACCAGCTCACCTAAGTTAGGAGTAGTTTATTGCCAAGTTTGAGTAGCAAAGGATAATTTTTTTTCAGGCACATCAACTTACAAATTTTGAAAGGCTGTGATCTGTGTCAATGGGAGATCTACTAATGAAATAATAGATTCTTAAAATGAAATAATGAATAATTATTAAATGAATGAATAATGAAATGAAATAATAGATTCTTAAAATATCAAAGTAATATGAAGCCCAAAAGATCAAAAGAAATCCCTTTAAAATTTTATTTCTATAGATCTGAAGAAATAGGTTGATATCTCACTTATGTTTTTAGGCCAAAAGGTTAATTGATGCTATTTGTACATACAAAGAATATGAAGTATTTTTTAAAATTCAGGTTAACATTCATCTAGTGTCAACCTATGGGGTAAAGAGAATGTAGCTGGGGAAAAAGTGAAAGTGTCTGTAGTATAAAAAGCAACTCAGCTTGGTCAGGTCTTGCTTCGGGTTTTGGAAGGGTGAATTGCCATGGAGAAGGGGATGTGGAAGCTCCAGAAGAGAACTGAGCAAAGACTGATTCCTCTGAGAAGCAAGAATAAAATGAAATGAATTCAAGCTGTGATGGTACTCATAAGTTAATGGGTAATAAAGTACCATTAATGTGGTATTTAAAGACTTGGATGCTAGCAAGTGAAAACAAACTGAAGGACAGCCAAAGTTAAAGTTCAACAACTAAGTAAGATAACCACACACACATATACTTTTCTTTCTAATTTACATAATTAAACAAGTATTTCCATATAATAAAAAGACAATTGCACATGAAATTGCAAATATAGTATGTACAAGTTGCTATTCCTTTTAAATATGTAATGAATTTATCATGTAAATTTCAGTTTTTTCTTTTTTTTCTGTACCTCTTCTCCAGGGCTTTATAGTTGGCTGCCATGTGACAAAAATAGGCCTAAATACACACATATGTATGTGTATGTATATGTATGTGTGTGTGTCAAATTATTCTATACATACTTCTATTTATCAGTTCTTTCTATGGATACAGATAAGTATCTTTCTTCATATATCCTTTATTTTTAATTTGTGTATTTATAATTGTCAAAATGACTTGTGCTCAAAGTCATTCATAAAACAATACTACTGTTACTATATACAGCGTTCTCTTGGTTCTTCTCAGTTAGCTCTTCAAATACTAAAAAGCCTTGCTCTTTGTTCTATTTATGTTATTTTTTTATAGCTGAATGAATTAGCAGTAAACATTTTCTGATAAGTATTGATCCTTTTTATGTAAATCTGAATCTGCCAGATCCCAAACACAGTGGTGAGAAGTTTTAGGTTAGCCACTAGACCATTACATAAATACTACTGTGCCATTTTCCTTGGCTTTCCAACTTGTTTTATACTTAATCTGTTGTGGCTACTAAGTAAAGTCTCCATAAATCACCTGGCACTACTGAGCAGAGTCATCCAGGGTTGGAAACCAAAAGCCCTTCTTAAAAATGTTTTAAAAAATTTATTTGTTTTTAGTTTTCAACATTCATTTCTGCAAGATTTTGAGTTACAATTTTTTCCTCTCCCTGTCTCCTTAAAATCTTAAACTGCTATGTGAAAGTGATAGTAGGAGCTTTCTCCTAAAAACATTCCTTCCTAGGATAGAGAGAATAGAAAGTTTAAAAATATTGCTGACCACTTCTGTGTAATTGTTTTTAAAACATAGGGATCTTAGGAGAATATAGAAAGAGATAGCCTGTCATGGTAGAAGGAGAGAAAGCCTCTGAGTCAGAAAGATCTGAATCAGAGGTTCCCAAAGGAGGTGTTATTGCCCCCTGAGGGGAGTCGCTGGAAGGATCAAAGGGGAAGAGAATATAAAAATAAAAAAACTCTTTAGACATGTTTCGTCTGTTGTGTAACAGAGTTAAAATAGTAGTGATTACATCATTTTCCAAATAAACACACAAAATGCATGGTATAACCCATCAGTGGTCAAGTCCACAGAGAGGACTTAATAAGCAAGTGTTGGCAGGTAAACTTGTCTCCCATTGTAGGGCAGTCCAATCTGCATCAGCAGGAATATGTGCCTGTAATGACTTATTTACAACACAATACTATGTGTTTACATCACATCATATGGCATCATCAAAACTTCAGTGCAGGAAAATCCCACAAATTTACAATAAATTATTAAATTTAAGATGTATCATATAAAAATTATACTTTTTGAAATGATGCAAATTAAAAAAAACATTAAAGGGCTAAAGATTTCCAGGGGTATACTGAGTATTTCCAGGGAGATACTCTTTTTCTGAAAGGTTAAACAAATTTGGAAACCTCTGATCTGAATTGTTCAAGTTGGGCTTCCAGTATGTACTGGATGTCTGATGCTGAGCAAACCACTTAATCACTCAGTGTGCCAGAAAACTCACTGAGTCTATGAGTTGCATGGGTAGTACTGATCTGCACTGGTTGAGAAGATTTCTTCCTTAGGAATTCTCTATGCGAATGAAATTACAGAGAAAGAGAAATTTTAGTATTTGTAGGGAATGAACATATTTTTAAAAAGTCAGAATTACAGTTGGCCAGTTCCAAATAATCACCATATGATGGTCACAAAACTATTAGCCCAAAGACATGAATTTTTTAAGATAAGCAAATAGTATTTCTCTTTTGTATCTTTTGATGAAATTTCAGATATTTGAACAGATATAAATCTTTCTTCCATGTAAAGAAAATCCAAAAAGGTCATTTCATCTTTTAGTGAATGTTAGTAAATTAATGAGAACCCCTTCAGACTCTGAAAGGCTGCTTTTGGGAATGTCTTTTCAGGTGTAATGTAACATTAATTGTAAATCTGGAATCAACAACTGGATAAATTCAGCTGTTGTGTGGAAATCAAAACAGCAAGGGTGGGAAAAAAAGCCAGTACCTTGATTTGGCTAATAGGTCAGGTGCCCATGACACTAATCCAAAGAAATACTTTATTACAAATGGAGTTTTAATAAGCAACAAGGAATTGTTGAGCACATATTGCCATCTAGACCTATGGTAGGCACCTAAAGGGGATTCAAAATATGTGTAACACAGGATCCTTGTCTTTGAGGAACAAATAATCTCAATGGGAAGATAAAATTAACATACATAGTACAATCAGAAAATTATATTAAAATATCAGTTAAATACTAATTAATATGGCATGGACTCAGTCAAAGTACAACAGGAATTCAGAAAAGAGAAGTTAGTGTGGATTTAAAGTGGCCTAGGCAGGCTTCATGGAAAATCTTGACTTTGACCATTAGGGTTTGGATACACAAATTAGGGATGCATTCTCCTTAAGAGTGAAGATTGAGAGAGAGAGAGGAAAGCAATCTTCTTGAATAGAATAGAAAATATATGTGGGTAAGTTTTGGGAAATAAATTTGGGTAGGGTCCCTTCAAAGTCAATCTTAGAAATTTGGATTTGAGGAGGAGGGTTTTGAGCAGGGAAGCAACATGCTGAAATGGATGCTTTAGGGGAAAAAATACAGCAGTGATATATTAGATTGGTGCACCAAAGAGACAGGAGTTAGGGTGACAGGGAAAACTGCTAGGATGTTTTTGCAGTAATAAAAGCAGAAGGTCAGGAGCACATGTATTAGCACGAAAGAAATGGAAATGCAGTTGAAAGGGTGAGACATTCTGAAGGGAGAACTGACAGAATCTGATGAGCCTAGATAAAGACATACCTTGGAGATGTGAAGGGTTCTGTTCCAGACCACCACAGTAAAGTGATATCACAATAAAGTCATACAATTTTTTTTGGTTTCCCAGCACCTATAAAATTTATGTTTATGCTATACTGTAGTCTACTAAATGTGTAATAGTATTATGTCTATAAAACAATGTGTATATACCTTAATTAAAAAGACTTTATTGATAAAAGATACCAGCCATTACCTGAGCCTTCAGTGAATTGTAATCTGTTTGCTGGTAGAGGGTCTTGCCTTGATATTGATGGCTGCTGACTGATGAGGATCGGGGTTGCTGAAGGTTGGGGAGGCTGTGGCAGTATTCTTAAAAAATGTGCCAATGAAGTTTATGGCATAGATTGACCCTTCCTTTCACTTGAACACTTAAAGGGCATTGTAGAGTTATTAATTGACCTAATTTCAATATTGTCCTGTTTCAGGGAATAAGAAGGCCCAAGGAGAGTCACAGCTTCTCAGTGGAACAATGAGAACACATACAACATTAGTCAATTAAGTTTGCTGTCTTATATGGGCTGTAGTTTGTGGCACCTCAAAACAATTGCAACAATAACATCAAAGATCACTAATCAGAGATCACCATAATGAATATAATGTAAAATTTTGAAATATGGCAAGAATTACCAAAATGTGACAAAGAGACAGTATTTGAGCACATGCTGTTGGAAAAATGATGCTCATACATTTGCTTAATGCAGGGTTGCCACCAACCTTCAATTTGTAAAAACAAAAACATTCTCTTTTCTAAGTGCAACTAAGAGAAGTGCAATAAAATGAGGCATGCCTGTAGATATAGGAAATGGAGGAGAAGAGGGAAAGAAATTTCTAGTCTTGTCCTCATGAGAATGTTTAGTTTATGTATGAGTTTGTATGTGTGCGAATATGACAGAGAGACAGAGAGAAAGACAGAGAGAGACAGAGGGGGGTAGAGACAGACAGACAGAGAGAGAGAGAGACAGAGAGACAGAGAGAGACAGAGAGGAGAGAGAGAGGTGGGGGAGAGGAAGAGAGAGGGAGAGGGAAATATTCCATGAGGTATGGAATAGACTAGATGTCCTGTAAGGACCACTCTGACTTTGGAGTTCCTTGTGTATGTGATAAACAATAGAAATGCTTTGGTTGAAGCTTCAATGGCTAATGTCTAGAGTAGGAAAGAACACTAGATATCCACTAAGCCTTTAGAAAAAAAAAACAGCTTGTTAACTTTTGGAAATAATGCATAAATTGAAGGGCAGTGGCTAGGTGGAAGGATCACAGTATATCAGGCCTTTACATAATGGCACAGATAGTTGCTTTTCCTGGGAAGAGCAACTTGGCATGGGGAAGAGATGAATCAGTAAAGTGGTGAGTCACTCTATAAGAAAGTATTGCCTTTTGTATAATATTCATGTAACCTTTCGTTTTTGGAGTCAGGAGAACCTGAGTTCAAATGCAGCCTCAGATACTTATTAGCTGTGTGATTCTGGGCAAGTCACTTAACCCTGTTGGCCTCAGTTCCTCATGTGTAAAATGAACTGGAGAATGAGATGGCCAGCCACAGGATCTTTGCCAAGAAAACCCAAAATGGGGTCACAAAGAGTTAGACAACTGAAAAAACAACAACTGAACAACAACTTTTCATATAACTTTTGTATCATATTCACATGAAAATGTCTGCATCTCATTGATACATTATTTAATATGGCCATGATTAGCTCTAAGAAAATCTAATAAATAAAAACTCCAGTTTACTGGAGAAACGAAGTAGAGATTATTGAGATTACTGCACGGGTCCTATCTTTACACAAAAGGATTCCCCAGAGTTCTTTCAAATTGCAGAGAGTCTCCCAGGAAATTTAAAATATAATTCAATTTACAAAAATTGGATTTGCAGTAAAACTTTCCAGGAATGTACCTACTATGCAAAGTGAGGAATGCTTTTATTCAGCTGCATAGCTACAGTAATAACTACTTCACAGACGGGTAGATTCCAAAGCAATAACAGGTGGCCTTGGAAATAATAACTTATGAACAAATAACATTCCCCCTTGTTTTTGACAGGGTTTAAGACACTTTAACAAGCTGTTGTAGTAGTAATTGTTGCTGTTATTTTTAGATGCTTGGCACACTGTAGGCATCAATTTGTTCTGCTATCTATATATTTGCCTGATTTCTACAAGTAATCAAAGTTATCAATTCTCACCCTTGTTATTCATTAACATCAACATTCCAACTTGGGTGGGGAGAGAGGGGGAACCTAGTCAGAGACAGAATTGGCTCATTGCCTGGAACACACATACCCTTTTATTTAAATGCTCCCATTGAAATAGAAGGTAGGATGTATTAGAAGAATTATATTGTGCCATCTCCAGGTGAACTTCTGAAACATTTTATATCATTCCTTTAGAGCCTTTCCAAAAAAATCACATTAACTTTTCTGTTCAAAGCTTGTAGGATTAATAAAATTTCCAGACTGAAGGAGGTTTCTTTCTGCTCTATCACTTGAGAACGACAGGATATTAAGTTCACTTAAAAGGCAGGATTGTTAGCATCATTTGTTGAGTGACCCTTAGGGTACATGATATTCTATAAAAACCTGGTAGATTTGGAAAGCTTTATTGAGGTATAACTTGGTTAGACCTTCAAGAAGCACCCATATGGCATTTTGCATGTTAGAGATCACAGTTTTTTTCAGAATCAGGAATGAGAGTGGGTAACCAGCAAAATGTCAAAATTAAGCAGTGGTCTTCAGAGAGAGAGAGTGTCAGAAACAGTCTGGGGAACATCAGAATTATTAGAGCTATTATTATCTTTGCAGTTGGAAAACTGTGAAGCTGAGAAAAGGCATTTTCTTTCCAAATAACTGCCTCCATACCTCCTTTAAAACACTTAGTGTGGTCAAGCTGTTGGTTGACAATAGAGCAAGGCAACGAGAGGCAGGCTGATTGCAGGCAGAATGAGACTACCATTCTATTAAGGACTGGAGGAATCCCATTTCAATTGTACATGCAAACAGCAGCAGGTGAAAGATATTAACAAACCAAGCATGAATTTGAATAAGATATAGAGGAAAAGTTTAACTTAACTGTGAACACAAAGCTTTCCTTATTCTTTTTGGCATCTCCGTCGGGGTACTCTAGGACTGTGCCAATTTTTCTCAATGGGGCTTTGTAGAAGCACATGAAATTTTCAGTCCAAATAATTATTAAGCTCTTTCACTTTGAATGGGGCTTACTGCTACCTGCAAAAATTATTCTTATTGTTCATCTGAATATCTACCATAAGATAGATAGGCCGATCCTTAGCTTTCTAATCTGCTACCTAAGTGTCAAGTTTAAGGAGAATTTAGAAAGTGTTTTGAGACAATAGATGAAAGAGGCTAGCAAGAGTCCTTCAGTCACTTCTATCATTACTGCTAATGAATAATAGAGATAGAGATATTACATATATATTTTTAAATGGCACCTTATAACTCACTGGAAGTATTTCTCAGAGGGGAGAAAAAGTTCTTTACTGTCCACTTCATCACTGGCATTTTATTTTAAAGTAAAACAAAAAAACTTTGTGTCTCCTTAAGTCTGGAGTCCATTAAATTCTTTTTGTCTTCTGGAAAGCTTTGCCTGTCTTCCTGTTTATATCCAACTAATCTGTGGTATCACATAGCATAATTCCCCCTGTTTAGCTTTTTTATTGACAACACCAGTCTGGAGGGAAAAATGATCACTCATCTTAGATATAATACAATAGCTTAACTCAAGCTGACGATAGGAAATGTACAAGGAAGCCTAGTTAGGACTAAGAGAAGCTCATGCCTGTTCTATTAATGGGTGACATTTTTAACAATAGAGCTGTCGGACCCCACTGGAAATAATGGGGCTTAATCATGGTGGGAATTAGTGTACCAGGACAGGTGATTATATACTGAAAATGTGCCAGGACCAGCTGTGATGCTTCATGTTATTTGTAATCTTAGTAATTGCAGCTTCGAAGAAAAAAAAATATTTGGAATTGGGGAAACCTAAGCAAGGGTGAAAAAACACACACAAAAAATATCCTTTTCACAAAAATGTCTGTTAAAAGTTTGAATACTTTTAGCTCAGTGCTCTCTATTCCTTATTTTGTTAAAGTTAATCTACCCACTCCAAACTTTCTTCCCTTTTAACCGCATGCCATTATAATTATACTCTTATCTTTTCTTCCTTTGTCAAAGTCCAATCATAGGGTCTGCTTGCTAATCAAATAGGCCTGTAAACATCTGCCTAATTTGGGAAGGGAAATCCCTCTGAAGAATCCAGGCTATAAAAACTAGGGTTGCTTAGGAAAATAAGGGTCTTGCTTAGTATTCAGTCTCCTGTTGTATTTGTTCTGCTACTTAATTATGGTAAGCATTTGATTCATTTCTGCCTAGTTGGTAACTTGGACAGTTCTTTGGCTCTAGTATCACTGGAGGAGCTATGTTGAGTAAATGGTCATAATGAAGTGTGGTGAAGCCGAGAGTTAAGGAAAAAAAAAATATGAACAGGGAAGCAACAGGATGTACAGAGAGGGAGGGAAACAAAGTTTTCATCCCTATGTCAGTTCAGTCCCACCAGGGTCATACACAAGTTTTACACCAACATGATCTTGGAAGTATTTATGGGATATGTAAAAATGGAAGTAATGGGAATGAAGAGGGACTTTTAGCTGGGCTGCAGGAATTGTCCAATGGGGTCATGCCCTCAAATAAACTAGTAGATGCCTTTGTGAATCACAGTAAAGACCTGATGTGGGAAATTGTAGGAAATGTTTTTGCCTCAGCTCCAGTCCAATGGACTATTTTTGAAACTATTGCCATTAAAAAAGAAACATTGCCTCGATTCTTTCCATTTTTTCTTTATATTCCTGTGCAATGCAAAATGCAATTCAATGGACTATCTGCAATATCTCTTCCCCTTATTATGATACTTACATATAGAACTTGTAAAGATTATAGGAGACAGGTTGGAACAGTGGTGAGAGCTTTGGTCTTGAAGTCAGGGAGACTATGTTAAACTACCACATCTACATAGTCTACTAGTGTGACCATGAGAAAATCATTTGATTCCTCCAAGCCTTAGTTTTCTCATTTATAAAGTGGAAATACTTGTACTCAAGGCAGTTAGGTGACTCTGTGGATAAAGCACTGGTCCTGGAGTCAGGAAGACCAGAGTTCAAATCCTACCTCTTATACTTGCTAGCTGTGTGACTTTTGACAAGCCATTTAACATCTCTGTCTGCCTCACTTCCCTCAACCGTAAGATGGGGTTGTTGTGAGAATCAAACGACATAACATTTGTAAAAAGCACCTGTACAGAGCCTTGAATGGAGTAGATGTTATACAAAGGATTACTCCCCTCTCTTGCTCTACCTATCTCACAGTGAGTGTTGTAAGGAAAATGTTTTTCCGACCTTTAAGAGCTCCGCAGATGTGAGTTGTTATTGCTGTATTTTCAACTAAACTAATAGACCAGGTGTTGGGTTATTTATATTTTTAGGTGCCACTTCCCCAAGCAAGCCGTAAGCTCTGTTAAGGACACAAATCAGGTTTATACTTCCTAGTGTGGAGCTCTATACATAGAAAGGTTTCAATTAGCATTTGATGACCATAAAGATGAGTATTTTGTCCATGTCCTTCAGCTAGAGTGATTGTTGTTAAAGTTGTTTCAGTCTGGTCCAACCCTTCATGACCCCATTTGGGGTTTTCTTGGCAAACATACTGTAATGGCTTGACATTTCCTTTTATAGCTCATTTTATAG
Source organism: Pseudocheirus occidentalis (assembly GCA_028646575.1). Taxonomy (NCBI): domain Eukaryota; kingdom Metazoa; phylum Chordata; class Mammalia; order Diprotodontia; family Pseudocheiridae; genus Pseudocheirus; species Pseudocheirus occidentalis. Next base: position 204,580,794 of record CM053594.1, read on the forward strand.
ATGAGGAACTGAGGCAAAAGGGTTCAATAGCTTTCCCAGGGTCATATAGGTAGTAAATATATGAGGCCAAATTTGAACTCAGGTCTTCCTGATTCCAGATCCAGACTTCTATCAATTGTACCTCCACCTAGCTGCCCACAGCTGGAGTGATTAGGGACATGCTATTAAGGACTAAGTAGGGCCTAATGGTATCTTGATGTTCCATTACCACAAATTGATCCTCTATCCTTGGACGTGTATCCACTGGTCACGTGAGGGGACTGGGATGGAGCTGTGTCTGGAGATGCAGTACTTACTGGGTACCTAACATCAAAACCCAAATCACTCAGGCCCTCAACAATGGTCTCAGACCAAGCCCCACTTGTTCATTATTTTGGCCCTGATTGGCTCAGAGTTAATATAAAACATAAATTGTTTCTGTTTTGACCCTGGGGGTCTTCCTTTCCCAAACTGATTTTTTGTTTTGTTTTGTTTTGACGAGGTAAAGAGGCCATTCATCATCTGCCTCATTTCTTACCTAGCCTTTGTCACTGAATGGGCATTGCCTCGGTCAAACTGAGACCTGGAAAAGGCCAAGGTCTCCCACTGCATCCTGGGCCATCTTCAGTCATCCTGATCTATATCCTACCACTGGACCCAGATGGCTCCAGAAGAGAAAGTGAGGCTGGTGACTTTGCAGAGCCCTCCTCACTTAAACCCAATTCATTTGCATATCACTGCATCACCTCCCTGAGGTCATGGTCCTCTTTGAGAATGAAGGACAGACAACAACAGCATCAAAACAAAACACTAACAACAAAAAAGCAGGGCTGTGCTTTCATTTGTGTATGGAGCTCCTGATAACTCCCTCTCTGCCAAGGCAGTCAGTTCCTCACCTTTCTCTGAAACCTGTATTTTTAGAGATTCATATAGGGTTCTGAGAAGTTAAACCCAGTCTATATTCGCAGTAGTATTTGAGCCCAGGACTTGCTGATTCCTAGGATGGATTTCTATTGATATTGTTAAGCTGCTTTTCAACTGGAGTATTTGCAGAGATGTAACTAATGCTTGTTGAATGAAACTGAATAATGAAATAACACTGAACTTGGAGTCCAAAGAGCAAAGTTTGAGTATTGACTCGGACACTTACAAACCTTAGGGAAGTCACTTCTCTTGAGACTTGATTTCCTCATCTGTAAAATAGACCATGATACCAATACTACCTAATCCGCAGAGTCGTTTTCATCATTCAGTGAAATAGCATCTGTGAAGGTGCATTACAAGCTGAAAAATGAAGCCATTCAATGTCTCAACCATCCTCAAATGCTTTTGTTGAGTACAAAAGACAATGAAAGTACAAATGTACACACTGGCCCCCAGCAGGATATCTCAGAATAGTGTCAGATAGTGTTCAAATGAGAAGGTATTCAATCACCTGAGAGCAAGGCAGGTGCATAATCAGTTTCTGATCAGGGCAGGATATCTCTTTCCAAATCTACTTTTCTCAATAGCAACACATTGGAAGCAGGTACTTTTGTATCTGCTTCTGCCATCCGTGATTGCTGAAACCTTGGGGGGGAGGGGAAGCAACATGTGAGAAAGGAAAGGAGTTCTAAGACCTTTCATTGGGCAATGGTTGCCAAGGCAACCATTTCACTCAGTAATCAATATGTTCAGTCTGCCTTAGTTGCTTTGCTTTGTGCTAGACTCCTAAAGACTACATAGTAGTATGGCACCAGGGAGAACATCAGTGGAAATGAAGAGGAAAACAAACCTTGAAATATGAACCTCAAAGAGAAAGCCTGGATAACTTAGCCCTGTGAAACTGAAAATAATCGAAAAACCGAACTGCTCTGTGTTGTAGCTGTGCAAATTGAGGAGAATGGGAGTTCTTTTTCAATAGCAAATTGCCAGAGTTAGGTCGAACCCCTGGAATTCTCTTGGAGTTTTATGAAGGTCCCTTGAAAGTAACACAAAACCCACCCCTCACATTAAGGCTTTTATTTATTTTATTTTGAAGTGCATGCATATGAGTACATTTAAACTGTGGCTGCCCTCATTTACCCCCTCCTCTCAAGCTTTTCCTATCTTAAATACGGTTTTAGTGAAGAAAAGAAATTAAAAATGGAGTCTTATTTATTCCAATTTAATATGCTATATTTCTCTGGCACTTACTCTTCCCTGTACTTAAGGCACAGTCTGCTAGCTACAGAATATCCACTCTCCTGGCTGTCCCACCAACAATACTTTCAGTCTTTCAGCTCTTGATATTTTCTCTGGCTGTCGCCTATGCCTGAGACACTCCCTCCTCTGCTCCAACTACTGACCTTCTTGGGTTCTTTTAAGTCCCAATAAATTCCCATCTTCTATAGGTAGCCTTCTCCAACCCCTCTCATTACTAGTGCCTTCCCTCCGTTAAGTATTTCCTATTTATCCTCTATATAGCTGGCTTTGTATGTACTTATCCGCATGTTCTCTCCTCTATTAGATTGCAAACTCCTTGAGGGCAGGGACAGTCTTTTGCCTCTTTCTATATCCTCTGTTCTTAGCACAGTGCTTACCATATAATAAGTTCCTAATAAACATATATTGATTGATTAATTCAGGCCACTCAAAGACTGTGTTTTACTAACTCCCTGGAAAGATAAGAGCTTATGGAAATGGGAGAGGGGTGCTTTTTGTTTGGTTTAATTTTTATGTTATCTGACAGTAGTCAAGTCTTTCTCTCCAGAGAGGCAATGTGATACAGTAGAAAGAGTACTGGATCTGAAGCTGGACAGCTTGTTCTTATGATCATTTATGCCTTCAAATCATTGATGAAAATACTGAATGGGACAGTGGCAAGAACACTGAATTACAGACTTCTTTCAAGATTGACATCAAACCTTCTGGTCAACACTCTTTGGATCTTAAATCAATACAGAAATGCACTGAAGTTCTATGCTCACCTGAACATTGTTTTTCACCATCTTAGTAATACTCTGTGTTCTGTAGTAAACCTATTTGTATGATTGCGTATTGTATATTGTAGTTACTGTTGTATTTTAAGAACTAAAATAGATCACTATGGATTAGCCTTGCACAACACCTTTTCAATAACACATGTCAAGAACTTGTTATAAATTGTAAACTGACTGTAAAAACTGGCCATAAATTATATATGTATATACAGCAGCTAGATGGCACAGTGGATAGAGTGCTAGACATGGAGACAGGAGGGCCTGAGTTCCAATGTGACCTCAGTTACTAGCTCTGTGACTCTGGGCAAGTCACTTAACCCTGTTTTCCTCAGTTTCCTCATCTATAAAAGGAGCTGGAGAATGGAAATGGCAAGCCACTCAATTATCCTTGCCAAGAAAACCACAAATAGGCCCATGAAGAGTTGAGTACAACTGAAACTACTGAACAACAACAAACATTTGTGTGTGTATGCACACACACATACACACACATACATACACGTGTACATATATACACTCATATATACGTGTGTATATAATGCTTCCAAAGAGTTTTCTCTGATTCTTTTCTGTGCTCTTTCCACTACTTTTTATGACTACAGACAGTTAGGCTTAGCAATCTAGAAACTAGAAATTCTATTTATTTTTACGTTATTTACACCTTACTAAGTCACAAAGTAGAAAAATAAAAACCTTTGTTTCACATCCCCGTTTTTTTTTCCTTTCAACTCTACATTTTTTTCAAGACTTTCCCTTCAGTGTTGATAGCCAGGTTACAATCTCTTCCTAGACTTCAGGTTAGCTGTAATTTTGAATGGTCTTATGTCAATTGTCCCCAATAACAGCTGTCATCTTTGTGTCACAGCTGAAGATTTTTCTCCTCATTTTGAATGGAAAAAATTTGAATAGTGTGAACTAGCAGGGGACAATATGTTAGACCTCAGAAGCAAAAGTCTCTAATCTTTGAGCTCATAACGAGATTTTCTTTCTGAGATGGAGTTTCCACCATTTCACTAAAAGCCCTGATTTCCCTATCTCAATAAGCCAATTTAAAAAAAATATACCTCAGCACCAAAAAAACTGGAATGTGACGAAGCTCTTTTTTCTGATACACCTATCCCATAATGCTGCAAGACCTTTCATTTTTCAGATAAACAATTTTCATTCTTTTAATTCCCTTTTTGTGCCAAAATGTCACTCCAATACTGCATGAGGTTTATGGAGGCAAACAATCTTGCTTGTAATCCCCCAAAGCAGTTCAGTGAATAGTGTATTCAATTTTGCTCATTGCTGAAGCTTGGAATTTGAAAGGTTAGAATCAAATTAATTTTATATACATATTTTTCAGAAGTTTTATGCAGAAATACTTATTGTTGGAAAGTTTTTTAGAAAGTGCACATTGAAGGAAAAAGAAAGTACGTATCAGAGGGAAAACAGAGTTATTCTTTAAATAACTGAATCATAATTCACTTCTCATTATCTTCCTGAAGCTGCCAAAAACAGGTTGTAAAAATTAAATCCTCTAGAGTCTGTCTCATATTCATATTATGCTTTCAAATGCTAATTCTTGCACTGGGATCTTTACAATACATTCAGCTTTGGGGACTTATGAAAAGCCAGAGAGAAATTAGATTGCAGGGGTCAGGACAACAACAACAAAAAATGATTAAGTAAATGTTGGGATTCATCCATGAGGAAAGATTAAGAGATGACTGAGGGTCCCCCTAAGGCAAATACCCATGAAAGGTAAATGTGATGGTAATAAATAATAGCAATAATGCATTGAATGTATTGAGGCCTTTCCCCCAAAGGGCTCTAAACCCTTCACATTCACTTCATGTGCCTTCACAATGTTTCTGTGAACCAAGTTGGAGGAATATTTTAATATTTTGCTAATTGCCAGGGAAACTGTATCCTATCTTCTGATTTGCTTACAAACCTGTGCATATCCCTTAGATTGTTGTATGTCTGATTTTATTTATGTGAATTTGGAATGAAAAATATTCATTTGACTTATGGGATGGTTACTGGAAATATATATTTTTAAAAACTCACATTTAAAATAAGAATTAAAAACTAAAGAGTATATGAATTTTGGTTCACTCCTAAAACTGTTTCCCAAAAGGGACCTTTTTTCTCTTCACCCCGATGAAAGTTTGCAAAATTATATTTAGATTGTACCATTAATGAAGGTAACTATAATCCTCCTTGGAATTTTCAATACCATTGGTATAGAATCACACAGTCTTAAGAATTGAAGAGATACTTGAGAGCAGTTATTCCAAACCACACTGAAACTGTGAGTTACCTTTTCAGTATTTCTGACTAGAGATTACCCAGTCTCAACTTTAAGGCCTACCATATTGCAGAAATCATCATCATGATGCTTCTATAACACATTCCTAGGTACTACAATAATAGTTTGAATCAGCAGAAGAAAAAGATTCTAAGATATTTTCATGAGATCATATTGAGACATGGGATAAAAGACATCATCACGTAATAAATGGAGTTCTGGGCTTGGAGTTAGGAAAACCTGGATTCATATCTCATCACTAACACACTTAAATCAATTTCTGACCCTAGACAAATCCTAAACCTTGATGTGTTCAGTCCACTAAACAGTTTAGTCATAGACAGTTTGGGAACCACTTAGGTAGATTGAATTGAGGCATGAGGAGTGGCTTGTGTTGATTCAGAGCCTTCTTGTATTTGAGTGTAGGGAAATATTTTATGTTAACCAAGTAAGTACAATGAAAAATCTCAGTAGCATAGCAAATTATGGGTAATCAGAATATGAGAGATAAAAAAATGTAGAAAGCGACACTTTTAAGTGAATTTTCATTTTATAATAGAATACATGAGACACTTCGTGATTTTTTTTTTGAGGCAATCAGGATTAAGTGACTTGCCTAGGGTCACACAGCTAGTGAGTGTCTGAGGCTGGATTTGAACTTAGGTTTTCCTGATTCCAGGCCACAGTATCACTGTATTACCTACTTGCCCTTGGTTGTGATTTAAGTGAATTAATTTACCCCAAGTAACAAATAACATGAAGAAGAAATTTCAACCAATTAGCTCAAGAATTTACCAACAAACAAATGTATGGAAGAAAGTGACTTGAATATGACTTTGAGTAAAAAGACTTATTTCTGTATTTTATAAACCTAAATCATCTATATTGATTGTAGTAGTTTGACTCTGCTTTCTTTTGAGTAAACTTAATCTCATGACTATAAAAGCATGGTACAGTAATTTGACATTGAATGTAACACCTTTCTGTCTGAAGAGAGATATATTTCTTCACCCCTTGTTTGAGACTCAAATTAGTCAGTACAGTTAACTCAAAGTTCAGGTTCTTTTATTTTACCTTATTATAACCACTGAATATACATTGTCTTCCTGGTTCTGCTAACTTACTGTTTGTTTTTTTTAGTTCATACAAATTTCATTTTTCTCTAAATTCCTGATATTTAATCATTCCCCCTACTAGGAGGTGTCCATTTTAGACCCAGTGCTGCTATGAATACTTTGGTATATGTGAAGTCTTTCTTTCTGACTTTGACCTCCTTGGGGTATATGTACCAAGTGGGATCATGGGGCCAGTGTACAAACACAGTATAGTTACTTTTCCTACACAATTCTAAAATATCTTATGGTGTGGTTGAATCTGTTCACAGCTCCATCAACAATATATTACTAGTGGGGGGCGGAGCCAAGATGGCGGTATAGAAGCAGCAAAGGACCACAGCTCCCACACAAACACACTAAAAAACTCATAAAATGGGACGCTAAACAGATTTTCAAGCTCCAAAACTCTCCACAAGACAGGCAGCTACAGGCAGCGCAG
>CM053594.1:204588082-204632723 GCA_028646575.1 Pseudocheirus occidentalis
ACTACATGGATGAGTTTCTGAAATACTATTTTGCCCTCTTCAGTGATTTTCTTCCTTGAGACAGGAAATCAGTAGAGGCTAAATCAGGAATGATTGCTGTCTAGCATCTTATAATTTCTTCCTTCTGGTTAGGAGAAGGAACTAAAAAACACAGGTGATTTAGGAACACAGGTTGTTAATATGATCATTTCTTTAAAATTTGTAGAAAGTACTAGGTTTTGGTTGTTGCAAAAAAAAATTTGTTTCAATATTGCTAGAAAAGTCACACAAGTACTAAAAATTTCCAAGACACGATCTTTCTATTGGCAAGCCTCAATAAGTAAAATAAATTACTTCCTTTTTTCCAGCATGTTTGGTGGTAAAATAGGGAACATGTGGACAATTAAACAATTTGAAATTGGCATCAAGCTGTGATTCTCAAACTGTAAATACTTTAGAAAAAAGTTCAAAGGTGACTACCTAAGCCAGAGGAAACAGTAAGTTATTTAGACCTACAGGTTTTTGGAAGAATTATTAAGAATTCCTCAGTATGTTTTATTCATCAAGGCTAGATCATGGGGTTTCAAAATTGGGCTATTCCAGATAAGGTTTTTAAGAATATACAGGCATGTGGGAACTCTCTAAAGAGGTTATGTAGTAATGCAGAGCATTTTGTTTCAGATATCATATACAGAATTTATGTTTCATGTGTTGAATAGTCTTTTTTTCAGGAAGAATTATAGCATGCTTCAAGAACTATTATTTTTGGTGACAGTTTTACTAAATTGATTGGAGGTAAAGAGAGTGATGATCAAAAATAAAACAGTTCATCTCTTATCTTTTTATTGTGATTTTTTTTTTTTTGGTATCCAAATCATGAATAGATTTTTAGAATTAGAATCTCAAAAAGTCAATTTAGTGAAATCACCTGTCTCAAAGAAGGGAATTAGAAAAACAAAAAGAGTCTACTGAATTTAGTTTAAAATTTTTGCATACGTCTAGATTCATTGTTCTTGAAGGTGCCTCAAAGGCCATCTGATAATAGCAGCTTCATTTTACAGTTAAGGAAACTGAGGCCCAGAGAATATAAGTAACTTGACCAAAGTCATCCATATAATAAGTTGAAGAGTTCTAAGTCCTTTGACTCTGGAGCTTTCATTCTCCATCTTAAAACACTGTTTTCCTTGGCCTACAGAATCGATACGTGCAGCACATTGCTTCCTCTAGTAGAGCTCCACACATAGACATTTTTGTATACCCTTAATTGCGTGGTAGTACCCACCCATCCCAAGCCATACATGTTGTTTGTTCCTGGCCTTTTTATGGCTAGTGGAGCTGGAGTAAAGCTTCAGTCATCCTTATTCCATTTTCCTCTGTGATTATAAGGAAGGAGATTGCTAAGGGAAGAAAGGCACACTGCTAATCCTGGGTCTCATAGCTCTCAGTTGGCAAGCAGAGGGTTAAGCATCCTGCTCCTATTCTTACCATGCGCCTTGGGATTTTACAGCATCCTTAAGGGTGCCAAGAAGATAGTGGAGAAGGCCAGTGGTCACAGCCAGAGGCAGTGCTAGGTTTCTTCAACTCAAGGGTCAAACAGAACAAAACCAGATTGGAGCTATCTGTTCCTTTAAACAAAGTTCATTTACCTTGGGTCTGACAGACAAGTTGTATGGTGTTTGCTATTAAGAATATTCTGGAATAATGGGCAATTTAAGTTTATTTAGGATATTGTAACTTTCCTATTGTCTTTCTCAAGTATTTCAGGGAATATTTCCATGTTTTATATTTCGTTTCACTTGGAGCCTATCTTACTCTCCTATAGGAAACTCTCCTATAATACACGTCCTCTCCCCTTCCTCCAATGATTGTAAATTCCTTGAGTGAGGGTGGGGACTATACCTCTTAGCACTTAGCCTAGAATCTTTCATTTAGAACATACCTAGAAGGATCTGTGATCTCAATCATGTTCCTACTCCCTCCACAGGCACAGACTAAAACCCCTCCAGACTTGATGTAATTCCTCCCTAGGGGTAATACCCCATTCCACTGACTTTAATGTTCTGAATAGCCTGATATTACTTAGAAGCTTTCTGTTATCTCTCAGTCTTGCAACATGACCAGCCACCTTGTTGTCTAAGGCTATATGACTTCTAGTTTCTTTTATAACAAAAATGTTAACATGAATGGAATTGTTGAGTATTTCTAGATGTGTCAACCTATGGATTGTTGGAAAAAAGATCATGCATGGATTTGGATTCCTGGTAGTTAAATTAGTGTTTATAGAAGACTTCAAAAGTTTGAGGTTAAACGTCCTCTGCCTTATTTTCTCCTCCACTGCCACTCTTCCTGCAAAAAGAGAAGGGAACAGAATGAGATCAAAGGCTTTTTTATGTCTTTGCCAGTTTCATGGTTCTGTTTTTTAAAAATATTTATATGGAAATACCTATTGCATGTGGAACAGGCTAGCGAGGTGTATCTTACACAGTTTCAGTTTTGCTGGCAAGATCCAATGCATCTTAGTTTGAAGCAGGCGGGATATAGGCTTCCTTCTCTTAGTCCTGAGCAATATGTTGAACTTGGTTCCATCAATGTCATAGTTTCTTTACAATCTTTTGGTGTTTATTGGTCTTGATATCCACATGGATATCAGGGTGATGTCTACAGTCTTCTTCATCACAGACTCAATGGTAAGGGAGACCAGGGATGGCAAAGTTGTCAAATTTGTTTTTGATAATTTGCTTTTCCTAAGCTCCTTGCTTGGCCTTTGAAACCAAAGTGTGTGGGGTCTCCAGAAGCTGGGTTACATTTGTCTTTTCTTCATTCTGCTTCTACATAGACCTGTAAACATGGGCTTTCCTGGTCTTTGACCTGGCTTTTGTCTTAAATGCTCCCTTTTCTGCCTTTGGTGGCATCTTGGGGGAGATGGGTCTCCACAATTTTGTACATGCTCTAGTCGTCAGTCTGTGTGATGATAAACCTCTCAATACTTTAAGTAGGCTGGTTCCTGGACAGTAGACTAAACTGTCCAGAGTTTTCTGACTGAACTAACCAATAGTGTCTTTTAAGACCTTAAAATCATCTCCAGACATTTATGAAGCATTGCATTGGGATATTTATGGAGGTCACATAGTAAGGGTTTAATAAATTTTGTTTGTTCGAATTGAATGAATAACTAACACTTTGGACAATACAAGCAAGGCTCTAAAAGCAACTAATGATTTTAAGCTTTGTGCACCCCAGATGATAAAGGCAATATGTTTTGCCAAATGTTGGACTGGAATATAGGACATTGCTGGCAGTCTGACAAAACTACACTGCTGGATGAAGCCTATCTGGGCAGAGTCCTGGAAATTGTTTTGGAATCTGTCTTTCTCTTTAGTTTTTACCGAACTGTATTTTCAGATACCTTCTTAAGAAGTTAAGACATTGTGTGTATTTCCAGGAATGTTCTTCAGCAGGGATCACCGGTATTATTTCAACAGCATAGTGCCTTGCACGTAGTATTCATTTAAGAAGTATTTGTTGAATAAGTAAATGAATACATTCATTTTTGATGAGACATTTGGGTTAAAGTCTTGCCTGTTACACATACTAGCTATATAGCACTTACCTCCCAGGTTTCTTGTGAGGATCACAAGAGATAAAAAATTGTAAAGTGCTTAGAACAGTGCCTGGCACATAGTAAGTTCAGTATAAATATTAGTTATCATTATCCTCACCACCCTCATCATCAATTTGCCATGGGCAAATTGCTTCTTGTAATAGCATGCTGGTGGGTCTGTGCTCCTGAAGTCTCTCCCCATTCTAGTCCATTTTAAATGACCTGCCAGCCAGAATGTATCTGAAATGATAACTTGAAGTCTGATTTTCTTGACTCCAAGGCTGTCTTTTAAACTCTACTGCTTCTCAAGCAGCAGTGTAATTGATGGTTTAAGATAAATACAGATACCCATGCATACACAGAAATGCATTAGCTCTTCTCCTTTGCCACCATGGTTTCCATAATCTCTTGGTACAAAATCAGTGAAGAGAATTAGAAAGTTTAAAATAGGAGAAAGGAGGAGGGAATGGTATCTAGGAGTCAAACAGCATCGTGGCAGATTGTTGGAGAAATGATGGATTAGGCATACTTTGACATGGCAAAAACGCTAGTTTTGGTGTCAAAGGATCTGGCTTCATATCCTGGCTTTTTAATTTGTTCCTGTGTGACCTTAGGCAAATCACAACCTCTTTAGGCCACTGTTTCCTCATCCCTAAAGTGAGGGAAGTGCATTAGGTGTTCTACAATGTCTTCTTCCAGCTCTGAATCAGTAAATTTTTGATTCTATGATGTTGTATGTATAACTTTTTGTTATTGGAAGGTGTTTGTTCCTTTTAATCTGCTCACTGGTTTGTGTTCATTTGAATGTTCAGTGATTGGAATGCTGAGATTTTTAAGTATCAGACATGTTTTTCTTTCCATCAAGATCTATTCTTATTCAGTGACTATGTGGGGAGAGAAGAAATGATTTTTGGTTGTTAGTATGAAGTCACAGTTTCTCTTTGCTGCATTTTGGCCTAGGAAATTAGATTGTAAGTAGGGATGAGGCACTGACCAGCGAAATTAACCCCCTTTTGAGGGATAGGCTATCTGATAATTAACTGAAAAGCCAGTGTCAAATGTTGGAACTTTTTGAGTGTATGTTCCAGATAGTTTTATTGGGTTAGACTCTAGGATCTTTGGATAATAGCTTTAAAGTGCCCATTAAAGGAAGTCACAGTTATAATTTGTAATTATAACTACGTATTTAGAGGAAAGTTAGAATCTGATGCTATGGTCCAAACTACGCTATTGGATCTCACTAAGGAATATAGAAATACCTCATTTTATTGTGTTTACAGATACTGTGATTGGGTTTTTTGTTGTTGTTGTTACTTTGTTTTACGAATTGAAGGCTTGTGGCAACCCTGTCAAGGCAGTCTGTTGGGGCCATTTTTCTGACATCATGTGCTCACATCATGTTTCTGTGTCACATTTTGGTAATTCTTGTGATACTGTAGATTTTTTCATAATCATATCTGTGATGGTGATCTTTGATGTCACTATAGTAATTGTTTTGGGGCAGTATGAACCACACCCATATAAAACGGCAGACCTGATATGTTTTGTGTGTATTCTGACTACTCTTCTGAGTAGCCATTCCCTGTGTCTTTCATTCTTTTCAGGCTTCCTTCTTCCTTGACACACAACAAGATTGAAATTATGCCAATTAATAACCCTACAATGGCCTTTAAGTGTTCAAATGAAAGGAAGAGTCTATCTATGACATTGTTACCTTATTTGAACAAATTGCCACAGCTACCCCAAACTTCACCGACCTTGATTAGTCAGGAGCCATCAACATCGAAGCAAGACTCTCCACCAGCAAAAAGATTAAGACTCATTCCAGGCCCAGATGATGGTTAGCATTTTTTAGCAATAAATTATTTTTTAAATTAAGGTATGTACATTATTTGCTTTATTGTGGTGGTGTGGAACTGAACCCCTAACATCTGAGAGGTAAGCCTGTACTTAATGTCCAGTTGTGTTGTAAAGATCAATCAGTCAATCAATAAGCACTTATTTAGTGCCTACCAGGTGCCTAGCACTCTGCTAAATATAGCATAGCCTTATATGAGAAATATATTAATTTTAAATAAATCTTACTTGGAAAATATGAATAAAATGAAAAATAATGTAAATATGTAAAGTGATGTGTCTGTGTGTGTTTAGTGAAGATTCATTTTATTCAGTGTTAGTAAATAAGTATCTACATTTCCCTAGTTAGAAATGATTTTAAGTGTGTACTTCTGTGAAATCTACGACTACTTGTGTGTGTCCTGTTTTGGGAAAATGATGCCTTGTAGCTATGTGACACCTTCTTTCTTTTTGAACTCAGCAGCACTGAAGTGAACCGCCTAGGCTAATAATCCCTTGTTGATATTTCCAAATGACTTTTCCAGAGTCATTCTAACGTGAAGAATTCTGACGGCAAAGCCTCAGTTCAAAACAGATATTGTGATGAGAAGCACATGCCTCACTCTGGTCATTTCCCACACTGCTGTCAGGCTCTTTGGATTAAAGATAAAGCAGAACTTTTTGTGTTTTTTTAAGCAGTATACTGTCCCACATCTTGTTATTTAATGCCCCAGAGACCTAAAGTAAAGTGCTCTTCTTGTTTTAACTTCTATTTTTCATTAATTCAGTGACATAATGTCTGTAATACAAACTGTTAATAATCAGGCCAGTTGTTCCTAAGCATCATCTAAATTATTTTATAGGCACATCCTGCTAATGCTTGCCCTTACCAGTATCATTTCATCATAATATCATTAACACGTTAAAAACCAAACCCTATTGTAAAGCCCAGAACTCCACTTCCCTTCTCCAATCCCAGTTAAATTTCCTTTAACCTCTGGATGCATAACGCATTTATGTTGTATAATCTTAACTGGTCCTTCATTGCTGTGTGGCTGTCCTTTTATTCATCCCTAAATGACTGCCTATCACACTTCTCACAGTATCTATTCCAAACCTTCTCTTCTCAAACCTCCTGCAACTAGTCCTTCACCCTCATTCCCAACACATGACCTTATTGCTTGATCGGCTGAGAAAACAGAGGCCCTCTATCCTGAACTCCCCTCTTTTCCCTTTTATACCCCTGAACCCTTCTACATCTTCTCTTTACTCCTTATTCCATTGCCTGACAAGGAGGTAGCCCTTCTTCTTGCTCCAGGATGGTTCCTGTGCATGAAGATTCCAACCCATTTCCTGAAATTGTCCCTTGGACCTTCCTTCTCATTATTTTACTTTGATCTTCAGTTTCTCCCTATTTAGTAACACCTTTTCTGTGGCTTTACAACCCTACTCAAGGCTTTTCCATCCTTAATGAATCTTCATTTGGCTCTACAATGCATCCTGTTCAACTATTGTCCCATATCACTTCTCCATCATCCCTCACATCCAATGGCTTGTCAAGTCTTATTGTTTTTACCTTTATAATTTATGTTGTACCTGTCCCTTTCTCTGTTCACATTCCCACATGGCCACCACCTTAATTCTCACCCTCATTACCTCTGGGCTGCAGTATTGCAATGGCTTCCTAATTGATTATCTTACTCTGTATTTCTCTGCTCCGATCAATCTTCCACACAGGTATCAGAATAATTTTCGTATGAAACAAATCTGACCATGTCCTTCCCAGACTCAAGCTTCAGTGCTTCCGTATTGCTTTGATAATAAACTTCAAATGCCTCAACTTGGTATCCTCTTCACAGTTCTTTTCTAGCTTACCTCTCCATTGCTAATTTCACTTAATAACACTTTAGGTACTCTACATTCCATCCAAACTGGTCCAACTGCTGTTCCCTGAACTCAACATTCCATTCCTTTGTCCTTGTCTTTTCACAGGCTGTTCCTCATGCCTGGAATGTTTGCAACCCTTGCCCCCGCTCATTAAAATCCGTAGCCTCATTCAAGGTTCATCCCATGGACCACCTTTCAGGAGAAGCCCTATTGAACTCCAGAGTAATTTGTGTTCTCGCCTTTCTCAAGTTATATATTTATCTCTATATGTCATTTCCCTAGTAGAATCTTGGCTTCTGGAAAGTATGGACCTTTTTTTGATTTTTGTCCTTGTGCTACTACTTTGTAGCACAGGGCCTTAAATACTTATTGAATCTGATTGTTTTGGAATTCTGCCTATGACTCCTAATGATTGTATTACCCTGGGTAAGTCACTTATCTGTTAAAATGGGGATGCTAATAACAATGGCACCTAACTCACAAGTGTGCTGAGATTATTAAATGAGATACAACTCTTGAAAAACGTAAAGCACCATGTAAATGTCAGCTGTCATTATTAATGCCTTTTGTGCTTATAAGTTATTCCTTCCTGTGAAAAACTTGGAGCATTATATAAACCAGCTGTTGTTGTTAGTGCCTTTGGTGCAAATAGGTGGTACCTTCCTGTCCTCATGCTCTGTAGGAGAATGACTGCTTTGGGTTCCTGACTGCGCTGATGATGATGACAGTTTGAACTGGGAATTTTTCAGAACATTAGACATACCTATAATTGAAAGTAGGCATATATAAAGGCAGTCATTAATTAATTCATCATGCATTCATTAAATACTACTATATGGCAGGCGCTATATTAAGTTCTAGGGATACTAGAGGCAAAAGACAGTCAGTCCTTGACCACAAGGAGTTTAACAATCTAACGGGGGAGACCATATGCAAACAAATATATGCAGATGCCTCCCTTCGAGGAGTTTGCATTTTAATGGGAGAAGACAATAAAGGGCATCTACAAAGGGATAGTGTACATACGTGGCAACATGGTTTCAAAAGGGATAAGAAGTGATCTAGAGGCTTGGTTCCCAGGCAAGATATGGCAAAAGGTTCACCTATTAGAACCCATTATTTTGGTGGGAGGGGGAATGAAGAAGCTGAAGATGATGGCCAGAGCGTAGGCTCCAGTGGCCAGGAAGCTGCCTTTGTATGTCCAACTGGGCTGTAAAAAAAAGGAGGGGGTTATGTGTGGTTGAGCCCATCCCTAATGGGTTGTTTTGACAGTCATTATTATAAACCATTGAACAGTTCTGGCAGGAAACTTCCTCTTGAAGTCAACCAGACTGAGCTGGAATGTCTTCCCAGAACAGCCTACTTTCTATATTGGGAAACTAGAACCCATGACTGAGTGAATTGGTCTGTTTTCCCTAGACCAAGTGCTAGGATTTTGTGTTGTTTGATAGGAATTGTGATGAGCAGTGCACCATACTCTTGCCTTCTCTTTCCTCCAGACACTACTGCCACGTGTCTCCCTGCATGCATCCCCCCAGCTCTGTGAACAAAAGGATTAGCACTACAATTCCATGAGCCAACTCTCTAGCTATCTGATGGTCTTAATTCCATTTCTCTTTTGCGTGTAACACCCAGCCGCTAATGGTGTAAGTGTATCCTGAACGCTAAACTGTGCTGATTGTTCTCTGAAATGACATTTACTGTGTGTGGACGTGACCTTAACGGGCTGTCCCCATTGTGCAAATCTCTGTGTTGCTTGTTAACGTGAAGGATGTACAGCTCAGTATTGCCTATTTGAGATCAGTGGTGCAATGTTAATGTAACAGAGAATGCCTATTAAAGGGAGAAAAAGGAGGGTTTGCTAGCTTTTGTTTTCCTTGATGGTGGGATTTTCAGTGTCATTTTCCCTATTTTTTTCCTCTTGCCCCTTTTTTGGTTAATAAAGTAATAAAAGTTTTTTTGTTTTCTTGCATTTGTTGTATAAAATCGTAAAAACTCCTATGGGAAAAAGCTGTTCTTTGTCAAAAAGAGGCTAAATTCCAAAACTTCAAACAGCAAACCTTGTAACAGACAAGACAACTTTTATCTGTGCTAATAGATTTTTAAAATAGATAATTTGTCACCTTATAGTTTCATGAAAGAAAACTGAGAACCATGAAAAGCTTACTGGCACAGGAAAGATTATTTTTTTTTCTGCACCACCTAAGGTAAGACTAACACCTAGTTTAATCTCATTAAAAATAAATGATGCCTTAATTTTGACCGACATTTCTTTTAAGACAGCAGAGAGTGACTTATTACAGACAGATTGGATTTTGTGTTCAGATGCTAACAATAGTTTGTTGAGTGACATCCGAGTACATCACATAGGATAATGGATTCAAGAGAAAGAAGAAATTCCTCCATTTTTTTGGAGGAAAGCCCTTATTAATAACATTAGACTTCTATCTAAATGGCATGATGAAGAGTAGAGACAGATAATGGACTGCCATGTTATGCCATTTCATTAGATTGCCCTTCTTGAGGGCAGGGACTTGTCTTTTGCCCCTTTGTTTTTATCCCTAGTGCTTAGAACAGTGTCTGACTCATAGTAGGCACTTAATAAATGCTTATTGACTAATGCCAAAAAAATAAAAATACAAAACTCTGTTGGTATTTGCCATGCTCCTCTCAATGCTCTCAGGTTCAGGTTTCCCTCTTTTCCATGCACTTCCTCACAGAATCAGTACCCAAAATGTCACTTAGTAGGAATTCAGGGGTATTTTAGTCCACTCTTACCTGACCTGAGTTAGTATTTGTTCATCCAGCCTCTTTGTGAAGGCCCCCGGGGAGGAGGAAGTTGTCTGTTCAGCTTTGGGATATCTTGAATGGTTATTTTGTGAAGTTTAAGTTTGCCTCTCTGTATCTTCTATCTAGTGATTTCTAAGACCAAAGAGAACAAGTCTAATTCTGCTGCCCCAGGACAGCCCTTAAGATACTAAAGAATAGGGCAAAGAAGGTGGTGTAGAAGCAACAAGATTCCGCAGCTCCCACATAGGCACCTCAAATACCCATAAAATATGACTCTAAACAAATTTTAGGGCTCTAGAACTCACAAAAATACAGAAAACACATCTCTTGCTGAAGGCAGCTTGGCAGGAAGGGCTCATCACAACATGCTGGGAGCTGAAACCAGCCCAGATTGAAATTACAGCTTGGCCCCAGGGCAGCCAGGGCGAGCTGCAGCTGGAGCTTTAGGAGAGTGGATCAGTGGACCCTGTGGCAGTTTCCAGAATTATCAAGCCATAAGAAACAAGGAAAAAGTGAAAGGTCAGTGGAACTCAGCTAAATCTGGGGGAGAAAAGCAGTCTGGCTGAACTGCGTCCAGGGCAAGTAAGCGGCAGAAGCAGCAGCCCTACAGTGGCTTCAACATGGCTGCTTCAGAGTTCCCAGCCTGCAGACTGCAGGGGGGCCAACCCTTCATTCAGAGGCTAAGTATTCTTGTGCTTAACAGCTTGGATCTGGATCATGGTCTTGGGTTGTGGTACTGGAGTGCGTTTTCAGTGAGCCAAAGCTGGTGGGGGCTGCAGCAGCCTCCTAATAGCTCCAGCAGCTGCAAAAACTCCAACAGTTTGGGACAGAGCTCTCTCCTCTGGAAGCAGAGTTCCATAGAGCTAAAAAATCAAGTAATTCACTGGCAACATGAGCAGGCAAAGGAAGCAAAGTAAGAAGGGTAACTGAACTTTGGATTGCTTCTTTGGGGACAAAGAGGATCAAGGCATGGAATGGGAGGAAGATAACACAGTCAGACCCACACCAAAAACTTCCAAGAAACATGAAGACTTCCTATAAGCCATAGATCAGCTTAAGAAGGATTTTGAAAAACAAATAAGAGAAGTGGAGGAAAAATTGGGAAAAGAAATGAGAATGATGCAAGAAAATCATGAAAAGAGAGTCAACAACCTGACAGAAGAAATAACACCTTAAAAAATAGATTCACTCAAATGACAAAAGCGGCCCAAAAAGCCAATGAGGAGAAGAATGCCTTAAAAAGTCAAATTTTCCAGTTGGAAAAAGAATCTCAAAAGATCGCTGAAGAGAATAATTCCTTCAGAATTAGAGTGGAGCAAATGAAAGCAAATGACTTTATGAGAAATCAAGGTACTATTAAATAGATCCAAACAAATGAAAAAATAGAAGGCAACGTGAAATATCTCATTGAAAAAAAGAATGACCTGGAAAATAGATCCAGGAGAGACAATTTAAAAAGTATTGGAATACCTGAAAGCTATGATCAGAAAAAGAAGCTAGAAATCATCTTTAAAGAAATTCTCAAGGAAAATTGCCCAGGTTTTTAGAACCAGAGGGCAAAATAGAACTTGAAAGAATTCACCCATCACCTCTTGAAAAAGATGCCCAAAAGAAAACTCCTAGAAATGTTATAGCCAGGTTCCAGAGTCCCCAGATCAAGGAGAAAATATTACAAGCTGCCAAGAAGAAACAATTTGAATACTGTGGAAACACAATTAGAACAACTCAGGATCTAGCAGCTTCTACATTGAGAGATTGAAGGGTCTGGAAGATGATATTCTGGTGATCAAGGGAGCTAGGATTAAAACAAAGAATCACCTACACAGCAAAATTGAGTATAATGTTCCAGGGGAAAATATGGTCATTCAGTGAGGTGGAAGACTTTCAAACATTTTTGCTGAAAAAACCAGAGCTGAAAAGAAAATTTGACACTCAAATACAAGAAACATGAGAAGGTAAACATGGAAAAGAAGTCATAAGGAACTTATCAAAGTTGAACTATTTACATGCAAACATGGAAAAATGATCACTGTAACTTATAAAACTTTTCTCAGTATGAGGATAGGTGAAGGGAATACAAGTGTGTATATATGTGTACATACACATATGTCTATATAGGAGGGTTTATATATGCATATGAACATATATCTGAGTGTGTGTATGTGAGTTCATAGAGGGCACAGGATCAATTGAACAGGAAGGGATGAAACTCTAAAAGGTGAAATTCTGGGGTGAGAGAGGATTAGAATGAGACAAGACAGGGAGAGATAGAATGGGGTTAATCATCTCACATAGAAGAGGTAAGGGATAATTGTTACAATGGAGGGGAAGAACAGGAAGGCAAAAGGGAAAGGGTCAACCTTACTCTCATTGAATTTGGCTTAGGGAAGGAATGACATAAACTCTAAAGTGGGTGTCTTGCCACACAGGAGAATAGGGGGGATGGGGATGAGAGATGGGATGATGGAGGGGAGGGTATGATTGGGGCAAGGGTTGCTGGAAGCACACAGATCTGGAAAGGGACAGGGACAGGGTAGAGAATAGAACAAGGGGGGGATAGGAAGGAGGAACATATAATCAGTCTCTCACAATATGTCCATTGTGGAGATGTTCTGCATAACTACACATGTACAGCCAATATTGAATTACTTGTCCTTCCAGTGGGGGTGTGTGACGAGGAAAGAAGGGAAAGAATCTAGAATTTAAAGTTCTATAATCAAATGTAAATACATATATGTGTGTGTGTATGTAATATAATGTAATGTATGTAAATGGAAACATAGATGTTAATAATTTATATATATGTATATATAATTATCATTATTAACTACATCCAACTGGGAATTAAGATATACAGACATTGTGGTAGGGAGACCCATCCTGCCCTACTGGAAAGTCAGAGGGGCGAGGGGGAAGACACAGGAGAGAGCAGATTTGGGGAGGGGGGTTATACAGTGGGATGGCTGTTTTGAGATGCTGGGTAGGGGAAAGATGGGGCAAAAATTTGTAACTCCAAATCTCATGGAAATGAATGATGTAAACAAGAAAATAAATAATTTATTAAAAAAAATAAGATACTAGAGAATAGCTATCAGGTCTCCGCCTCCCCAGATCTTCTCTACTATAGGTTAAATATGCCCAGATCTTCACTTTCTTCAATGGATACATGTTCTTGAGTCCTTTCACCATCTTGGAAGCCCTGTTATTGGGTTACTTTCCAATTTATCAGTAATTTTTTTTTCTGAAGTGTTGCCTAGAACTGAATATTCTACATGTCTGACCAGGGTAGAGCTCAACAAGACCATTACTGCCTGCCCTCCTTTTCTATCCCTACCAACCCTAGTTCTGAATGCTATGCCTTTCTTTAACAAAAACAAAACAAAAAACCCCTACAAATATTTATTTATACATTAACGTTGAGGGCTAGACTGGAGTTAAGGAAAAGTTGAATAGTCTATGATACAGAGCCCTATACAGAAGAGAGAAGTGGAAGAAGACAGGTTATGTGAGGAAGGGGAATCAATAGAGTCACACTTGTACACATAAACACCAGATGAAGGAAAATAGACTGGGCAGTCAGGGTCAGGGCTCTTGGCTAGTCACCTGCTTCACGTAGGTTTTGGCAGGTGCTTTTTAAAGGCTGTGGAATTTGTCCAAAGTTGAGCAGCCTGTGTGTTCAATGTTGAGTTCCTCCAGCAGGTTTTAGATAGATATCAGAATGGATCTGGCATCATACAGTGCTGACCCCACTTGTCTTTGATGATGTCCAAACAGATATTGCCTTCAGTGTCTTCTTTAGGATGGTAATAAGATGTGACAAAATTTCAGCATGGGAGCATCATATGGGTAGCTGTAGGGGAATTCCAGGAAGATCTTGTACAGTAGCTCTTCATATACTGTCCCAGCTGCCCCATGGATGGTCCCAACCCACTTGAAGAGACTGTCTGACTCTGGGAAGGCAGACATTCCTTTGTTTCCAGACATCATTAGTATCATGAATTCCTGCTGTAACCTCTTGCCCACGGACCTGTGGGCAGTGCACGCCCTAGGCTCAGTCACCATAATGGCGGCAGCAGTGGTGCTGGCAGGGCCGGGTCACGATTCTGCCAGGTCATAGGGGACTGGAGGTAAAGGAAGAGAAACTCCAGGGCGGGCGGCAACTGCCACTATGCCTTTCTTAACTTAGCTTAAGAATGCATTAAAATGGCTTTCTAGGATTGCATGTCAGTGTTGCATAATTCTGAGTCCAACAGGTAGAGGCATGAAAGTCAGGAGACTATGGGGGAGATTGGATGGAAGGAGGTGTTTTAATCTTCCTAAAAACCCTTAGGGAGATGTTTCAATCTCCCAATATTTTTTTTTCTTTTCAAATAACTAAAATACTGAACAATGTGGACTAGAAGATATTTATCTATTTTAGCCTTAGTACAATAATGATAACATCACATTTGTATTGTGCTTTAAGGTTTACAAAGCTCCTTATCACTAGCACATAGCCCAGAGACAGATTGTGTCTCATTACCTTGTATAAACACCATTAAATTATGATGTAATCAGCCTTCAAGGCAAGTTGTGAAAGCTACCTTTTGGAGACTTTATTCCCCCTTCTAACCAATAACTTTGTTAATGCATTTGTTGTCATAGATTACTAGTGAACTGATCATATAGTACCAATGTCTTGCATTTTTGTGGACATCTCCTCGCTGATTTTTATTTTTAACCCTGGCCTAATTTCTCATTATTTCTGAGAGTCTTCCATTTTCTTAGTTCTAGAATTACAAACCTTTGCCCTGAACACTAGCTATCTTATTTAAATGTATTAAGTAAAGGTCAAGTAGGATTGGCAATAGACTGGACTAATTTAGGATTTAGATAGGTTTTCTTGATTTTTTTTCACAAACTCATAGATCTGTGGAATCTTAAATCTTCAAACCTTAGAGATCATGTTACACCAGCATTCTGCCTCATGTATGAACCTCCTCTATCACCAGCAAGTGATCATCCCCCCTCTGTTTGGGAACCTTAATGCCTCTCAAAGCAACTTTTTGGGTTATTTTTTCATTGTTAATTGTTGCAAAGGCTTTTTTTTCTTTTCTTTTTTCTTTTTCTTTTTTTCTCTATTATTGAACATGCCAGGTTATTAGTGTAATGAAGTTTGACTAGTTTGTGTTCATCATATTCCTGATACTGGCAGCTCTTAAAGTTTTCTGTAAAGCTCATAAAAGATTTACGTCTTGGATGAGGATTTAAAAATTCTATGTGTATATATGTATATACATATGCATATATATATGAGATATATATTTGCTACAAATATAAATGCATATGACATAACACATAACATATTTTTTAATTCTTTCTGTGATAAAGGCAACAATATTGCTTTTATAGAGGTTCATTACCTTTAACTATTTCTAATCCTTAGTATAATACAGGTAATAATGGACACTTATGTAACACTTTAAGATTTACGAGGCACTTTATGTACATAATATCATTTTATCATCATGCCCACCCTATGAGATAGGTATTATACGTCTTATTATCTCCATTTTATATATAAGGAAATCACTCTGAACTGTTCCACATCATCTCCAGCTGTCTTGCCCACCCTAGAGATACTACCACCCTGGCACCTCTTCTCCTAATGGGTGAGTTCCTGAGTAGGATAGTTGCTCCAGGCAGGATTACTTAACTCTTGTTTTAGCTTACTCTCCAGACTGCCCCACCTCTTCACCCAAAGCTTAATTCCTACTTCTCCCTGACTCCATTTTCTAGTTCTCTTTGGTCATTCATCTTGCTCTATTAGAATGTAAGGTCCTTGATTGTAGAGACCATACTGTTTTCTGGTATCCCTAGCAGTTAGCATAGTGTCTGGCACATTGTAAACACTTAGTAAATGCTCTCTCTGTCAATCTGAAGTTGAGTGATTTGCTCATGATCACACACATGTAGTTAATACCACAGAGTGGGGATTTGAATTCAGGTGCTTCCTAACTCCAAATTTAGGTCTCATACTGCCTAATATCGCACTCTATGTGGCAGCTTAAGCCCATGTGAATCTTTACTTTCATCTTCCTATTCAGTTCTGGGCCCATCTTATTGTCCATTCAAAAAACAATATGTATAAGATGAATTCTGATGTATGAGCTTTATAAGCTTACTGTTTAATTGCTTGTCATAGTCTGAACAATAAGTATTTGTCGTCTACTTGTTTTTGTTTTTCATTTTTTCTGCATGGATATTTAGTCCAAACTCTTTTTTGAGAGATTGTGAATCTCATTAGAGGATGTTCTGTGATGTTTCAGAATGCAATCAGCACAGTGTCATCCCAAAACATCAGTATCTGGGGGGGCCTCACCATCTTTAGGGGATTGAATTCTCCTGCATCTTCTCCTATCAGTGGTAAACACCTTTGAGCCTACAATACCCGTGCCATCCTTGATATTAATTATGGGGGGAGGAGGAGACAGCGACAAAGACGGTGTCTTTGAACAGAGTTATTTCTATTGGGTACTTTAAGGACCCATTTCTAAATTTGACATATACGTAGGAGACAGGCGTTACCAAACAATAAGCCCAGTGAGATCTTCATTCTTTACGTCTTTCTGGACGATTTTTTAAATTGTAGAATGGACTCTGGTGGAATTTTATTTTTGAAAGCCTATTTCCTTCTCACACTCTCATCAAGAAGCCTCTCAGATGTAAATGTAGATTACTTATACTCATAAGCATTTTTATATAGATGGGAAGGGAGAATTAGGAAGTTAATAATGATTGATATGTTTTCGGTCATCTTTTGGGGGAAGGGGCAGTGATAATAAGGTGCAAGAGGCTAAGATTGCTTATGAGAAAATGTAAAATTCTTTTTAATGACCCCAGGCTTCTCCATGAAAAAAGGCTCATCTCTTCAAGGGACAGTGTCATTATAGTGATGCTCTACGGCTTCATGGTCTGGAACACTGTGGTCTCTTAAAAAAAAAAATGAAACTGAATTTTATCCAAAAGACTTATCTTGAGTCTGAGTAAGCTGCTGCACATTTCAAGCGCTGGGAGAGCAAGGGATCCCCAAGGATGAGCTTACATGCTCCATGGGTTTCCTGAGGATATCAAGAGAAAGGGTGGAAGGTACTCCGCATATTGGGTAAACTTCCTGTGTCAAAATTATGGGGAGACATGGATAACGGTACAATGGAAAGAGTACCACAGGATGGGCAGAGATGGCTGTATTGTTATCTGTGTTGTAGGAAAGAATAAGGACATGGATGAGATCATAGACCAATTTGAATATGAATTGATGCAGTTTGGGAGGGGGCCAATTTAAAATTAGGACACAGGTTTTCTCTCTCCCTCTCTCCCTCCCTCCCTCCCTTCCCCCCTTCCTCTTACTGCCTTTTCTCTCCCGCCCTCCTCATGCCTCTTTCTCTATTTTTAAAGATTTGTAAAAGGTAGTTGCTCTCAATTTTATGTGGATTTACAGTTTATTTATTTCAGTATTTATTTACATGTTATTTTATTTTTCTCCCACCACTTTGCAGTATAGTAGAGTATAAGGACTGCTAGCCTTGGAGTCAAGCAGGACTTGGTTTACATTCTGCCCTTCCTCACTCTTTTTTGAGACCTTGGCCAAATCACTTCAGAGTTTCAGTTTCCTCTTGCTCAATATGACAAGGTGGACATGAATGATTTTTGTACTCCCCTTTCATTCTAAGTCTGTGACTCTAAGTCTTCTGGTTAAATGTGTCAGCATAGAGAAAAAACTTAATAGATATGACAGTTGAACCACTGGAGATAATCACTGAAAAATCTTAAAGATTTGTAGATGAGTCAGAAGGTGGAAATGAACCAATATAATTTTCACTTTTAAAAAGGTAGATTTATAGAATCTAGTGTTAGAAGGGAGTTTATAAGCCATCCCTTCTAACCTGCCTATTTTTAAAAGTAGGAACTTTAGGTTTACAGAGCTTCAGTGATTTGCCCGAGGTTAGACAGCTAATAAGAATTCAAAACAAAGTTCTCCAACTCCGTATTCATTTTGTCTTCCCTATACCATACCATGCTGCCCCTATAGACTAAGGAGCCACAAAATATTTTAAATGGATCATTAATTATAGGGTGTGAGCATTTATAAAAGAACATGGTGATCTCTAGGAGCTAGTGTGGGTTCACAAAGAACATTCCATAGTAAGCTTGCTTTTTAAAAAAATATATAGTTTCATCAGACAGGTAGATAAAACTCTATGCTTATGTCATATTCCTATCTTGATTTAAACTAAAATTTCTTACAATATCCTTCTGGACAAGATAAAAAATGTGACTAAATGATGCTATAATTAGGTAGATTAATAGCTGACTAAGTTTATCTAGCATTAATCAATTAAAATACTGAATAATATATTAATATTAGCTTGGAGGACAATCCTTGCTATTATGTTCTTTGGAATTCTGTACTTAAATTGATTTTAGCTCATTTATTGTTTGAGGTTTTTATTTTTAATTCAGTGTCATGAATGAAGACATTGGTGGCATCTTTTTTTTTGGAGTGCAATTGGGATTAAGTGACTTGCCCAAAGTCACATGGCTAGTGTGTCAAGTGTCTGAGGCTGGATTTGAACTCAGATTCTCCTGACTCCAGGGCCAGTTCTCTACTCACTGTGCCACCTAGCTGCTCTATTGATGGCATCTTTATAAAATATGGGGATAGTATGAAACAGAAATGATAGAATTGACGTATTAGATGACAGAATCAGAATGCCAATAGATCTTGATAGATTGGAATAATATGCCAAAGCCAATAAGATGAAATTTAATAAAGATAATTATGAAACACAATATGTGGGTTCAAAAAAATCAAGTCTATAAGTACAGATTTGGGAAGACAGAGTATTTCATGTGAAATAAAGACCTCTAGTTTTTGCTTAACTGTCTAGTAATGTGTTTTGACCTTTTTGGCTTATATTAATATAGTATATAGGACAAGGGAGATGTTGTACTACACTTGGCAGTGGTCACCTTGTGTCTAGAGTACTGTTTCCAATCTCAGTGCCATGTTTTAGGAGGAATGTTGATACTCTGAAATGAAGCCAAGATGGGATGGGATATCCAGAACTGTTGAAGAAACTGGAATAGACTGAAATGAAAAAAATCTGGGTTGGACTGAGGGAGAAGGAGGAAGATGAGAGTTTTTATGACACTTTTGAATGGTTTTCATAGGAAAGAAAATTTTATTTTCTCTTTAGCTTCAGATGGTAGGTGTGCTCCATCAGGCTGAGGATGCTATAGGAAGACAGATCGTGACTCTGACTATTAAGAATAGCCTAACAAGGGCTGGCTAGGTGGTGCAGTAAATAGAGCACTGGCCCTGGAGTCAGGAGGATCTGAGTTCAAATCTGGCCTCAGACACTTGAAACAAAAACTAGCCGTGTGACTTTGGACAAGTCACTTAACCCCAATTGCCCTCCAAAAAGCAAAAAAAAAAAAATAGCCTAACAATTAGAACTGCCCTACAATGGAAGAATTACCTTTTAAGTAGGGAGTTTCCTATCATGGATAGCATTCACGCAGAAACTAGGTGAATGAGCCACCATTGTCTTGCTTCAGTCTACAACCATAACCTAAAATAGTAGAAATTTATGATCTATAGAAGTATCTGATTGAAAAGAAAGTTTGTTGGTAATAATGAGGACTAATTGGAAGAATATCTATGTTCCATTGACATCATCTCAATGTCAAAAGAAAATGAGGAAGGCACCTAACATTTGGATGGAATTCCTTGAAGAATTTAAGGGGAAGGCAGTCATAGAATGGGAAGGTACGAGGGAGGGGGGAGAAGCTATTTCATTGGAAGGAATATTTTCACATATAAGGTAAAAAACTGACTTGAGTTGTCTGAAGGAAGGAAAGAAACAGTCATTTATTAAGAGCTAACAATGTGCCAGGCACTGTTCTAAACACTGGGGACATAATACAAGCAAGAAGATATAAATACAATACAAAATAAAAGACAGTTCCTATCCTTAAGGAGTTTACAATCTAATAGAGGAAGAAAGCACATCAAAGTGGGGGTAAGGATTGAAGGTACCTCGCATGGAGGCATGGCTTTGAAGTCCAGAAATCAAAATCAGAACCAGAAGGGGAGTCAAGGTTTGCTGACCTGGGCCTCTCCACAAAATAGATGCCCCGGATGGAACTTACCAATGGGATAAGGGGACTGGCCTGGTGGAAGGATAGTCCAGAGTGAGAAGGTTACAGGGGTGGTTGGATGTTCCAGGGCAAGGAGTACGTAGGCGCTGAGGGGAATATCCAGAATGAAACAGCAGCTGAGACATGGTTTTAAACTTAGAAATCAAGATTATAGCTGGGAGGGAAAGTTCATATTGAATAAGTCTACATTGTCCATTTTGTTGGTTTATCTTTTGAAAATAAAATAATCTTTGGGAATGCTGATATATTATTGCAACCTCCTCCTCAAATGTTATAACTGTGCAAGATAAACCTGAACTAGAATACTTTTAATAGAAATTAGAATAGAAATGACCTCATAAGTTCCTTCTTGGGGCAGCAAGTGGGAATTGGTGTATAGAACACTGACCTAGGAGTCAGGAAGACCTGAGTTCAGATCTGGCCTCAGACACTTACTAGCTGTGTGACCCTGGGAAAGTCACAACCCTTTTTTCCCTCAGTTTCCACATCAGCAAAATCAACTGGAGAAGAAAATGGCAAACTGCTCTAATATCTTTGGCAAAAAAAACCCAAATGGGGTCATGAAGCAGACATAACTGAAACGGCTCAACAACAAAGATTATATTCTTACAAGAGAATGTTGTAATTCCATTATGGGGCAAATAGTTTTCACCTATTGATGCCGAATGCTCCTTCTGACATTTTTGCCTTTTTGAACCAGATCTAAGACTTCATTAGCATAGGGAATTCTCAATGAGAAAACACCCCTCTATCAACACAGATGAGATGGTTACCACTGTTGTACTTCATGATCAGTTTCCTGGGGGAACTGACTTACCTCCGGTCACACAACAAGTAGGTATTAAGGGTAGAACTTGAAACCAGGCCTTCCTAAGTCCGAGGACTATTTTTTTTTCTACTTGCCTTCATTTCTAACATCTAACATTCTAACATCTTTTTTTTCTCCCTATTGTGAAACCAGTTCCCTGTACCTTAGAAGCAATGTGAGACTTCGTTTCATGGAAGACTTAACAGCCTATTCAGGGCAATTTCTTAGGGACAAAGGGTTTGAAATAAGGTCAGCTCCCTTCAGCAGGGGAACAGCCTGATAAATACTTGCTAGCAAAGTGCCAAATACAGGCAGGAGGGATTTTTCTTCTTTTTTTAAATTCCCCAACACTACATTTGTTACAATATATTAAAAATCCTTGGAAAGCAGGAGTATGCACCTATTTTATTTTAAGTAAATTCATTTTCTAGAAATTAACTGTTAACAAACTCTGAAGTGATTTTGAGGATGGATAAAATAATGCATTCTTGGATTCTTTCTGGTGAATTGTGTCAATTTGAGGAAAAAAGCTGGACTTGGAGCCAGGAGAACTGTGTTTAAATTCTACTTTTGACATTTATTAGCTAGCTCATCATGGGCCACTTAACCTCTCTGAATCTCAGTTTTCTCATCAGTAAAATGGCAATTATAACTCCAGCTTTCAAAAATTGTTGTTGAGGAATGTACTTGGTAAGTGTTAAAACTCTATATTTAAAGTGAGTTGTTGCAATTGTGGGTATTGTGAGTAATTATTCAGCCTTAAAGCTTGAAGTAGCTGTTTGAGTTTTCTTCTATGACCACAACCCTTTCCCTTTTGCCTTCCTGTTCTTCCCCTCCATTGTAACAGTTATCCCTTGCCTCTTCTATACGGGATGATTAACCCCATTCTGTCTCTCCCTGTCTCCTCTCATTCTAATCCTCTCCCACCTCAGAATTTCACCTTTTAAAGTATCATCCCTTCCTATTCAATTGATCCTGTGTCCTCTATGAACTCATATACACACATACTCAGATATGTATTCATACACATATATAAACCCTCCTATATAGACATATGTGTAGGTATACGTATATACACATTTGATTTCCCTTTACCTATCCTCATACTGGGAAAAGTTTCATAAGTTACTATTATCGTTTTTCCATATTGGCATGTAAATATTTCAACTTTGATAAGTTCCTTATGATTTCTTTTCCACTTTTACCTTCTCATGCTTCTTGTGTTTGAATGTCAAATTTTCTGTTCAGTTCTGGTTTTTTCAGCAAGAATGCTTGAAAGTCCTCCACCTCACTACATTACCATATTTTTCCCTGGAACATTATACTTAGTTTTGCTGGGTAGGTGATTCTTGGTTTTAATCCTAACTCCCTTGATCTCCAGAATATCATATTCCAGGCCCTTCAGTCCCTCAATGTAGAGCCCCGCCTGCCAAGCTGCCTTCAGCGTGAGATGTATTTTCTGTATTTTTGTGAGTTTTGGAGCCCTAAAATTTGTATAGAGTCATATTTTATGGGTATTTGAGGTGGCTATGTGGGACCTGCAAAACCTTGCTGCTTCTACTCCTCTGTGCCGCCATCTTAACTCTGCCCCCTCCTTCACTCTTGAAGAGGACCAATGACCCGAGATATCTTGACATGCTAGTGAACTGGGATTTAAGTGAGGTGGAGCTGTGCAAAACCAACAGCCTCATCCTCCTCCAGTCATTGGAGTCCAGTGGCAAGGCATAGGTTAAGACAACTAGTGATGACTCTAGAAGCAGTGTGAGACCCTGGCCTTTTTAAACTAGGTTTTCCCAGGTCTAAGTTTTTCTCAGGCAACACCCATTAAGTGATTAAAGATTAGGTAAGAATTAAGACAAAAGATAGCCTAGATTGCCTTTATAAAAGAACAGGTGGGGGGGGGGGAGAAAGACCCTCAGAGTTTCTGGCCAGAACCATCTTGAAGTTCAAGAGGTTCATTAAATGTATGGTCCAAGGGATAAAAGAGTTGTGATGGTGAATTCCCAAATCCCAAATCAAGATGGGATGAATCTGGTGCTAAAATCAGTGAAAAAGTGGGGAGAGTGACCTGGAGGTAGACGCAAATATGTGGAAAGGGGATGGCATCAGCAAATTTTATGTACCTAAAAGAAGGAATGGTGGTCATGAATTGTAGGATTTTAGTACCAGAAGGGACCTTGGAGATAATTAAAATCTCTTCATTTTTATAGATGAGGAAACTAAAATACTTAGCCCAGGGTCACATGGCTTGTGAGTGGCAGAACTGGGATCTGAACCTAATTCTTTTCTAAATCTAGGGTTTTGTTGTTGCTACTACTGAGTGGTCTGAAAATGGTATGGGATGGGGAAGCACCCTGCTTCCCGGAACTGTGTGAGTAGGAATAGGAATTGCTTTCAGTGGAGAGAATTGCAAGGAATATTTTCAGGGGGGAGCCAGGTTTCAGTTAAAGTGAATTGATCAATGGAGTTTAGAAGAAAAGTTTGAGAGTTGGGGATGGGGTGGGAGTGGGGGATTGTTAAGCCTTAGGGATTCTAGAGGGCAGAACCCTAAAGTCTAAACCCAGGGTAGAATGAGCCTGAGGAATAGTAGGAATGATATGGATAAGAATGAAGTTTCAGAGGAAGTCATAGGAATGGGCAGCAGTATAATGGGAAGTAGACTGGAATGGCATTTTGAATTTGATTCATAATCTGCATTTTCAGTATGATATAGACATTGTCTAGTGGATAGAGGGTAGGGACTTTGGAAACAATAAGAACTGGGTTCAAGTCTTGACTTTAGTTCATATTAGCTTTGTGATTGGGGAAATTCCCCAGCAAATCCAGAAACTGCAAAGTATAGATGAATTGCTGATCTGTGTTGGTGAAGTGAGGTTCTACTCTGTAAGTACTCCATACAACTACAATTACAAGTTCAGACCTGCCCATATCTTCCTGCTTTTTCTTTTCCTCCTCCCATTAAAACAAGGGGGAAATGGATATTTAATACTATTTGGAAATTGTATTGCCATACTTAAGGTAGAGAAATGCCAGTTAATTATTAGGAACCTTTGGTAACCTTATTAATTCAGGCCTTGACAAGATGTGGGACATCTTATTTATTTAAGATTTAGTTTCTTAAAAACATGGTTTCATTTGCACTATTTACTTTTCTTAGGAATCTTAGGTTAGCCTCAGTCTTTAAATCCACCAATTTTATTGTCTACTCAAATAGCTTTGCTCTTTTTTTGTTGCCAAGACATACAAAATTTATATTATGCTGGGTGTACTTTTTAAATTGATGAAAACAGATGTGGTCACTATTATCATGATTGAATTTGGAAGAGGATAATGAAAATAATAATTTCTAAAACCAATTCAGTCTTAGGTTGCAAACTAAATAATAACCATTAAGTGAATTGATCATATCTTTATGAAAAGATATGAGCAAGGAGTTAGTGAAATCTAGTAAAATCTGCAAGTTATAATTAAAGTGAATCCATCTTTCTAGAAAAAAAGACTGTTTTTATGGGACACTGAACTTGTATTATATATAAAGTTGTTTTATTTAAGACCTAGTAAAACCATACAAATTTGGGCATCTTAAAAATCCTTGAATTCTTGTGCCTTTTTTTTTTCTTTTAGGGAGGGACTTTCATTTTAGGTGAGCCCTACTAGAGGGAGTTAGGACACATATTCTCTGTGTCCTTTTAAAAGAGATAGCTGAAGTTTATGTGTCCCTTTAAGTTTTTTTAAATGTTTTGTCTACATTATCTCACTGGATATTAAAAATTACTCTGTGAGATAAATACTGTAGGTATTATCCCCATTTTAAAGATTAGGAAACTGAGTGGGGTTCAGGTTCAAAGGGGCTAAGAGAATTGTAGCTAATGAATGTCGGAGCTGGGAACTGGATTCTGGTCTCTTCTGCCTCAGTGTCCAGTGCTGTTTCGTTTTTCACCCACCATTCCTCATGTAGTAGCTTTGGGGTGTATGAGCTTAAGAAGAAACCTGACTTCCCACTGAAGACACCATATTCCTTGTCACCTTCTTAAACTAGCAATTCCTCTCAAACCTTCATTGTAAGATTTCTTACCTCCTCCCACACCATTACCCACTACTCCACCCCCCAGAAGTCCCCATGATTCTTGCTTCACTTCCAGATATCACTCAGTAACCTCTTCTCCTTTGAAGTTTAAACAATTTGATTATATCCATCTGGATCCCTGTAGCTGCCATTTTCCAACCTTCAGGTCACATTCCAACCTTTCTTAATGATTTCAACACCTGGTTAAATTCCTTCCTTTTCATTCCAACCCCTATCATTATCCTAGGTAACTCTAATAGTTACATTGATAACCCTCCAAGTTCTTCAACACCCCCCCTCCAACTCCTATGACCTTCGACCACTTGAGCTCAATTTCCTCTAGGTTATACTTAGACTCACCTGCATTGAGAAATTCCTCTCTCTGATCATTCTCCTGTCTTTTTACCTCTCCCATGGCCCCCTACTCTGGAACTTGCTCTTCATTCTTTGATGTACCCTCAGTCCTAGTTTGTCCTAGTAAATCATTGAATTTTTACTCAGTCCTAGTCCTGTTCTGGCTTTATTTTCCTCCTTTTCTCCTAAACCCTATATTTTGCTATTTCTGAGAAGCCTAGGTTATCCTCTCAGTTTGAGATAAAGAATTAGTACTTCTCAGTCTACCACAGATCATATCAACTGATTTGTTGGGATTTGTGGTAGTTAAAAGGCCAGGCTTTTGAGAGAAGTAGCCTGAATACTTCATATTTTAATTCATTCAACAAGCCCTTTCTCTCTTGCATGATACATTTTCCTGTGCCTTTAGAGAAATACAGAACTAATAAAGAAACGGTTCTTATCCTCAAGGAACTTACAGTGCTGTGTTCTTGTTCCATCATGTCCAACTCTTCATGACCCCATTTGGGATTTTCTTGGCAAAGATACTTGCCATTTCCTTCTCCAGATCATTTTACGGATGAGGAATTGGAGGCAAACTGGGGTAGGTGGATTTCCCAGGGTCACACAGCTAGTTAAGTGTCTGAGGTTAAGTGTTTGAGGTCAGATTTGAATTCAGGTCTTCCTCTCTCCAGGCTCCGCTCTATCCACTGAGCCACTTAGCATCCCTTTACAGTGAAGTACTGAGGAGATATGTGTAGAGGTAACTATTATATCAGTCAGGATATAATTGCCTAAGAAGAAAACACAATGAGGTGGAATTCAGTAGGTATGTATATGAGTAGAGGGTCATCTCTCATTGCTATCAACCTGCCTAAACTGTCCTCCCTTGTTTCCATAAATATCAGCCGATATGAAGAATACATATACATACTGGTTAAACCAGAATAACTCTTATGTAAATATCTGCATATACCATCATCCTATGCTTTTTTTCTGCATTGTGAAATATTCCCAGTAAACCCTGCTTTCAAACTTTTACTATTCTTGTTGCATATTCTGTGGTTTTGAGAACATTATTGACATAACTGGATCATCTAGTTCAGTGTAAGCTGAGAGAAGAGGGGTTTTTTTAAAGCTCATATTTATCTTCTGCAGGGAAGTCATGAGCCATCAAGCTTTCAAATATTTTAGCTGTGTTAGTTTAGTGACTAGATTCTCATCCTTTTCCTCATCCTAAAGATGATGTAGTTCAGTGATATCAAACTCAAATAGAATGAGGGCTACTAAACTGGATCACATGCTGACTTAGCCACATATTAACATTATCTATGTTTTATTGCATTTTATTAATTTTGTTAAATATTTCCTGATTACTTTTATTCTAGTTCAGGAACTCTGAAGTGTCAAGGGTCACATGCTCACTGAGACCTCTAAAGTAGTCCTTTCTATGGGTAGAATGTGAACAGGGAGGTGTAGAGTGATTTAAGCCAGTGTGCTTTCGTTGTTTTGTTCATAGTATATGTTGTCAGCTCCTTCCTTGAACATTACCCTCATTTAACATTAAAACCATCCTTTTATTTCCATTTTTATTAAAAATGACAGGTCATATCACCTCCAAGCATTTAGGAAATAAAAGACAACGAGACCAACTGAAATGATGTACCTTCTCTTCAAGGAAAGTTAAAAACGCTTTGAGAGACCAGACTGATTTAGAAAAGAGCTTTTAGAAGACATAGCTGGTGGAGGAAGAACTCTAGGGAGTCTCTGAGCTCCCAGTACCAAGGTATTTTTCATCTGTGCTTCAACAGTTTAGTGATATTATAAAATGGCCTGTGGCCATCAGAAGTTGGGAGAAAGATAGCAAGTCATTGTTTAAAGAAAGCAACCTTATTTCATTAAGAAAAGTTAAAAAAAATGTCTCAAGTAGCAATTATAAGAATTATAAAGCACCCAGATTTTTCCCTGAAATGTTTAATTTTGTTTAAATACCTTTTTAAATACCATACCCTTGTTAGTATGTCAAATCCTTCCCGAAAACATCTGTGAAAGAAAAAAATGTACTAATTTTTTTTCTGCCCACTGCTTACTCATTCCCTGAGTGCTTGCCCTGCGGTGGGCACCACTGGTGGAGGGATTATGAAAGTGATGAAGACAAAAGAAATTGAAGACATGGTCCTTGCATATGGGGAGTTTCCAAATCTAGAGACACAGCTTATGTTGGTGGTTCTCTCAGAGAGTAATAAACAATAATTTCTAACCACTCTAGAGTAGTCTGGCTAGCACTAGCTGTATTTAATGATGTCATGTGCACTCTCAAATATTGAAGGAAAAAAAGGGGAATCTCTGTGGTCTTTGTTGTCTAAGCTCTGCCTTATATCACTGGCAGGGAATTTCTCCACTGATGAAGGCCAAGAACTGGAGTAGAAGAAGCACAAAAATTGAAAAGGTGGAGGTCTGTGTTCAGGATCTTGTTAATACTGTAAGCCTCTTACTTCTTTGAACAGTGAAATATATATTAAGTATACAGATTCACCAGGGGTATAGTGGTGAAGAGCACCTGGCTTCACTATTTTTTTCTTTGCTTCTAAAGCTAAGATGTAATGGGAATTGAATCCCCTTCAAGAAGGACCCAGAGGTTTGCAGTGTGTCCTGCCAGCATTATGTTAAAACATTTTTTTTTCTGTTAAGCATGAAAAATGAATTGTGGATGTTACTATTCTTTAAATTCAGTATGTCTTTCTGTTTATTGGTGAACTGAAAATGCTTTTTAGGAGATAAACAAAGGATACCTTGGCAATACAGTCACTGCCATTTTATGCGGAGGATTCACTCGAAGAAACCCTTTTACCCTCCAAAAATATGGCTCTGTGATCTCAGTTGTTGTTAAGCAATTGACTAGGGGTTTCATGAGCAACTGAAAGAGTAAAGAGGTCATTTTAATTTAACTTATAATGTACATACTCTTCTTTCAGATGGTTTAAACAATAATCTTCTTTCAAATGGTTTAAACTCTCAGCATTTTGTGGTGACTTCTCTTGGAGGGTGGTGATCAATTTCTTCGTTTGGTTATTGAGAGATACCTGAAGTGAAGAGAGCAGTTGCCACTTTACAACAGCTGTACCAAATAGAACATGACAAAATAATATGCCAGACTTTCCATTTCTTGGCATCATATCCTAAAGTTATGTGATAGTTATATGTTTAGATTTTTTTCTTTTTAAATTTTTTAAAAAATTAAATCAAATTAAATTTTATTTTTGTTACATTTGTTTCATTTTAAGTTTCAAACTCTCTTCTCCACCCTCACTAGAGAAGGCCACCATTTGATACAGATTTATGTATGTGTGTGTATATGTATATGTGCATGTGTTAAATACATGTGTATATATATATGTGTGTGTGTGTGTGTGTGTGCATTTATAAAAACATACTACACATACTTCCATTTATCAGTTCTTTCTCTGGAGGTGTATAGTATCTTTCTTTATAGGTCCTTTGTAGGTATTCTCAGAACAGGTTAGCCATTCACAGATATTTTGTGAACAATATTGTATTGCTGTTATTGTATACAATAGTTTCTTGGTTTTCATTTCACTCTTTCTTATTTCGTGCAAGTCTTTCCATGTTTTTCTAAAATCAACCTTCTCATTATTTCTTACAGCGTGGTCGTATTCCCTCACAGTCACATACCACAACTTGTTTAGCCATTCCCCAACTGATGGTCATGCCTTCAATTTCTACTTCTTTGCCTCTCACAGAGAGAGTGGCTATAAATGTTTTTGAACATAGAGGTTCCTTTTCCTTTTTCCCTGATCACCTTGGGAAACAGACCTAATAATGTTATTGCTGGGTCAAAGGGTATAGGCAATTTAAATGTCTCTTTGGGCTTAATTCCGTATTGCTCTCCAGAATGTTTGGATCAGTTCACAATTCTACCAACAATGTATTATTGTCCCAATTTTTCCATAGCCCTTCCAACGTTTGTCATTTTCCCCTTCTATATTTTCCTTTTCCCCTCTAATGCTTTGATGCCCAGTTAATGTTTTTTCCCTTACATTAACCACAAGAATCAGATGTTAAATATGAACATAGTTATTTTCATGCCAATTGATTTTGTTGATTTCCCTATGCCTGTTTGTTTGTTTTTTTAAAACATTTTCCATAAAGTTATAGTAATAGACTATATTCAGCATGTAAAGATTTTAGGTAATTACAAAACACATATGTTTTCTGTAAAAGTTTCTGCTGATTTAAGCTAGAAAAAGATCTATATTATGGTTTCTGGGTTTTTTTTTCTTTTTCTTCAGCCCAGTTCTGCTACATCAGACAAAGAAATTCATCGATTTGGAGAAGTTGATGTTGAGGGGAAATCTTTGACTAGATACAATGTAGACTTGAAGCATCTTTGTATTCTTTCTTAAATAAGATAACTTTCTCAAGAAAGACAGCCTCACTATTCTTTTCTCTCAAATAATAGTTTGCCAAATTTGCTACAGTGTTTTAGAAACTATTTTTGCTTATTCTCTCATTCATGGGAACAAGAGGCATTATAGTCTAGTTACTTCATTGTATTTTGAACAATCATTTCATTATCAACTGTTTATGCTTTCGACCCTTTACAATTTTTTCTAAATTTTCCTTGTGTAGGTAACTGCCAAGTCACTAGATTCTTCTTTGTTTATTTAATAATCGTTAACACCTGACAATTACTTTATAAGTGATTCCTGAGTCCCTTAGCTAATGTGAATTTTTTTTACTCATTTGTATGATAGGTGTTTTCTTTGAGCTTCAGCTGCCTTCAGCTGATTCTTTGAGATGTAAATAAGAATATATTTGCAAAACAAAATAATTTTTTCTAACTGAATGATTTGCGACTCTCATGTACATCAATAAATCAGTCAATCACTAAACATTTGTTAAGTGCCTACTACTATCCAGCCATGGTGCTAATATCTTGGGGATACAAAAAGCAGCAAAAGTTAGTCCCTGTTCTCAAGGAGCTTATATTGGGCTAGGTTTATGAGGAAAACAACACGCAAAGAAATGTGCATAAAAAGCAAGCTATATATAGAATAAATAGGAACTAATTAACAGAAGGAAGGCACTAGAATTAAGAGGGATTGGGGAAGGCTCTTAGTAAAAGATGGGATTTTAGTTGGGACTTTAAGAAAGCGAAGGAGGTCATTCCAAAGGAGAGCATTCCAAGCCATGGAAAATGCCTGGAGCTGGGAGTTGGAATATTTTGTTTGCAGACCAGGCAGGAGGCCTGCCCCTGTCTCTGTATCTAATAGTATGTGGTGGGGATTAAGGTGTAAGAATCCTGGAAGGGTAGGAGGGAGGCTAGGTCATGAAGGATTTTGAATGCCAAATAGAATATTTTACATTTGCTCCCGAAGGGCAATAAGCCACTGGAGTGTAGGGGGCAGAAGAAACAGTATGTGTGTGAAATAATTAGACTTATGTTTTAGGAAAATCACTTTAAGTGGCTGAAGGATGGATTGGAGTGGAGAAAGACATGTTGAGGTGTGCTGTATTGGAGTGGTGGCAGTCAGAGGAGAGGTGATGTATTAAAGACATTGCAAAGGTGAAACTAACAGACTTTGGCACTAGATTGGACGTGGAAGGGTGGGAGATAGTGAGGGAGCCAAGATGACTTCTAGGTTGGAAGCCTGAAGGACCAGGAGGATGGTGTTGCGCTCCACAGTAAGAGGAAAGATGGGAGGTGGGGGAGGATCTAAGGAGAAAGATAACAGAACCCTTCAAAATGAAACAAAACAAACAAACCTTGAGGAAGCAGTATTTATCCAGTTCTGTGCTGATTATAAATGGAAACTTAGAGAAAGGTCTCTAGGAGTGTTAAATGCCTCTGTCCTTGTTTGTTTGTAACACTAATACTAATAACCCACATTTAAATGGCACTTTAAGATCCACAAAGTGCTTTCCAGACAGCAATCCTGCGAGTTAAGGGAGTCCAAGCATTATTATCCCCATTTTAAGATGTAAACACCAAGATTAGAGGTTGCTTGACTTGTTCATTGTTGCACAGCTAGCAAAGTCAAAACTAATTTCTTGTCTCCAAGTCCCAGTATTCTTTCCACTATAACAGTGTCTCTGTTCAAATTGTTTTGTTTTTTTTTAAATTAGTGACTTGGATAAAGGCATGGCTAATTTGTCTTCATATATTTTGGGACAGCTTAGGGCACAGTGGGTAGAACACTGGATCTGGAATCAGGAAGACATGAGTTCAGATCCTACCTCAGACTTAATATTTGTGTGACCCTGGTCAATTTACTTCACCTCTGTTTGTCCCAGTTTCCTCAGCTGTAAAATGGGGATAATAAGAGCACCAACCTCACAGGGTTGTTGTGAGAATCAAATGAGGTAATATTTGTAAAAACCTCTTAGGACAGTGCCTGGCACATAGGAGGCAATATATAAATGTTCATTCCCTCAAGCTTTGGGCAGAGAGAGGGACTAAATGATCTTGGAAATCCTCTCCAAATTTAAATCCTGTGATTCTTTGACAGTCTGACAATTTAATGTCACTGCCTTCTATTCAAGAATTTTGCTGATTTTTCTGTTTAGTGCCAATTTTTAGTTTAACCCAGGAAATAGCTTTTCATTGAAAAATAGCTTAGGAGAAATATTGTTTAACATAGCTGAAGGAAAAGAACCAGTGAATGGAAGCTATATTGCTCAGCTTTTTGCACTCTGAAAAACTGGATAAACATGCCATCTGTGTTTTCAAGTTTTCAGGTCAGAAAAGGAAAGATTATAATAGAGTACCTTCTTTAAATATTGAGCCCTCAGTTGGTAATTTAATATCAGTTACTGTTGTTTAGCTCTAGTCAGTGAACCAGGTCTAGTCCCAGCAAATTGTATGACATGACTTGGCAAATGCATCTACCCTCAGGATTTGACATCTGTCCTTTTGCTAGATCCTAAGTGACAGGGATTAGTTGTTCTCTATGGGGAAAAGAAAAGAAAAAAGTTAAATAAGTTAAATAGTTCTTTTTCACCATTGTGCTTTCCTGTCTTCTCATCCTTGATAATCAAGGATCCTGTCATCTGTTTGATCTTGCCGTCAGTAATTAAAGATGCCTTTTTTCATTGTCCTTATCATTTATTGAAGGTCAAAGGCCCTTACCTTTCTTTTGTATTCATCTTAAATTATCAACTTCCTGTGCTCTTGTAATTTGTCTTTTGAAAGCTCTCTTAATCCAAGAAAGTAACAGTTCATGCAACATAAATCTCTTTGAATATACCTCTTTACCTTCATAATCTGAATCATTTGCAAAGTGTTACCAATAAGATTTTGTTCTTCAAATTCACCATTTGAGCTGACTTCGCCTTTCAAGTCTTAGCCCATGGGATCTTACCTTCCTTATGTATAAACTCTTTGAAATCTGCTTTCATAAGGTGGGGTGATGCACATTTGTGAACCTGGGAGGAGAGACTCTGTGGAGAACTTTTGGTTGCAGATCAAAAGATGGAGAAACAAGGACATAGTTGGTGGGAGTGTTCTGGTATTGCCTACCTCACTGACTCTGAACTCTAAAATGGTGTGGTCACTGCCTCCCAAAGTTCCTGTTACCAGCAGCAGTACTTACTTCTTGGTGCTCCTTCTACCTTATGAAAAGTTAAATTATCTGCAGAATGAGTAAAAAATTTCTCTCATTATTTCCTTTCTATAGAAAGAGACATCAGCTTATGTACAAATAGGTAGAATTTCCTAGAAAACCATGTTCTGTCTGGGCATGGTGGCACATACTTGTGTTCCCTACTCCTGGAGATGCTTGAGGCTGGTAGCTTTCTTGAGTTTATTCTGAACCGGGGAAAGTAGGGCTAAAGCTGATTGTTCACACTAAATCTGGCAACAATAGGGGAATGCCCCAGGAAACAGGACCACCAGTCTGCCTGAGGAAGAGAGAACTGAGTAGGTTAATAAAGTTTCCATGCTGATCAGTAATATCATGCCAATGAGTGGCCATTGCTCTTCTAGCCTTGACAAGGTAGAGAGACCCAGTCTCATGAAAACCAAAAAAAAAAAAAACAAAACCAACCCCCAAAACCCTCTTTGTTCTCTGTCAGAACTTTGTCCACGGATCTTGGCTGACCCTGAACCTTATTATGCTCCTACCACTCTATCATTGTTTTTCTTCCTTTGATCCCTATGCAGATACTTTCTATCTTCCTCCTCCTTTCCTCTCAGGTTCATGTACGTCTACACTGTAAAATATCTTCTTAATGCTCACTGTATTAAAATGTACATTTATGTAGCTGTTGGACCTTAACAAAACCAAGTTCTTAATTATTCATGTGAATTTAAAGGATTAAATTAGATTTTTAGGATAGTTTCATCTTAAGCAAGTAATATTACACAGAAATAGCAAAGCTCTTTGTAGTTAGTGGTATATCTTCATCCTGATCATAACATTACATTATGCCTTTTGCATTTTTATATTTCTAGTCCTTACAAGTAAGAAGTTGACTTCCCTGGAATTTCTTTATTTTAATAGATTAAGCATACCAAAAAAAGTGAGAGAAATATAAAGATAATAATGCTACTAGTAAAATCTAAGAGCAAAGTATGTGCCAGATTCTGATTTTTGGACTATCTTAAAAGGTGAGCATAGCTTAAAAGACCCAGAAGTTATTCTTTACATTTTGAAGAAAGCATTTTTTCCAGTTTATTAAATCACGTTTATTAATTTGAGTACCTGTGTAGTCTTCAGCAATTATCTCAGCAGGCAAATTACCCCCAGCTTGGAGTTTAAGTTTCTATTTTAATCAAATATTGTTACTTTGTTCTATATGTTCTTCTCATCTCGGGCCAAGTTTGGTGGAGGGTGAAGGTTGTTTTGAAAGTTTTAAATATGAGAGTGGGAAGTATCAATTCTAGTTGGTATTTAAGTAGAAAAACTCAGAATTACTTTTCTAAAGCTGTGTAAAATCTAGGTTTAGATTTGCAGCCTTGTTTTATTAATAACATTTAAGTTTTTGTTCCCTACTCATAGCCACCAAAAAAAATTTTGAGGAAAATGTTGGGGAAATTGTCACTGAAATTGATGAACTGGTTCTTAGTCATCATCTTCTTAAGTTGCAAAAGCTTTCATAAAGAATTTTACCATTGGCTGTTCTTACAACAATGTAAAATACATTGCAGATCTCATCCGACAAATATCCATTTTAGTCAGAACATTTTTCTTCCACTGCCTGCCACCTCCCACTTGCAAGTAAACAAAGATGCAGTTATCTCGATTTATGGCATTAGGGTTTCAAACAGATGCCTGAGTAGAAGATTGTTCATTTTGCCATCATAGTATTTTGTTTTTTATTGCCAGATGCCCAGATGACATTTATGTTCAGCATTTATCCAAGAGCTTCATACTTCCCCCCACCCTGCCAAGTGATACACTGGGTACCAAGAACCTGGGTGGTTCATCTGAGCTTTGGGTTTTTTTTTACCGCAGTTTGGTCACTGAGCTTGGATAAGTTTCTAATTTTAGCTCCCTACATAGGATTTTTCACATTGGCCCTCCCATTCTGCCATTTACTACCTGTGTGACAAAAAAAAGAGTTTTTTAATTGTGCCACAGGAATTTATTTTATATCTGTTCTGATTCCTTACCCTATTACCCAACTGTATCCCAGCATGATGCATTGAGACTGAGATCTGTAGTATTAGTATTCTGTCATGGTTTGTAAATTTTGTTTTACATTTGGGTTCAGTAAGATCAAAGAGGCTATAGAAGGAAAGTTTAGATAGGAAGTGTTTGAAGCCCTCCAAGGAGATTATCCTAAAAGCAGATTCCTATTTGGGATGAAAAATTACCCATTTGGTACAGTTTAGTGTTTGGCTGCCATTTTATTATTTTCTTGTAAAGCAATTCAGAATCTCCCTCCCCTCCCCCATGTATATCAGGAAAGATTTTCATTCTTACAAATCTCAAAACAAAAGCTGGTTTGTTTTTATTAAGGTTTTAGCTTTTTATTATTTATTGAGGTAAAAGTGTGACTAGATCAGTGGTTCTCAACCTTCCTAATGCTGCGACCCTTTAATACAGTTCCTCATGTTGTGGTAAACCCCAACCATAAAATAATTTTCATCGCTACTTTATTACTATAATATTATATTATATACTATATATTTTGAATTGTAATGTAAATATCTGATATGCAGGATGTATTTTCATTGTTACAATTTGAACATAACCCACAGGTTGAAAACTACTGGACTAGATGATTTTTCAATTTACCATTCAACTCTACGAATCTAAGATTCTATTTAGTTTTTGCCTATAAGACAAAACTTTTCCTAATGAATAATGTTTACCTCAGAAATAAAAGAAGTAAAAATTAGAACTGTTTTCCTCTTACATTAGTATTTTTTCTGAACTCCCTTTATGTTGGATATATATATATATATATACATATATATATATATATATATCAGTTTATTGATGTTTATGAAATTAGGAGGTTAAAGTCTTTTCCTTGTGCCACTGGGTAGACCCTCTAAGATACTTTTTAACCTTAATATTTTGTGTAATCTATGGTGGATCCACATGTATTACATGGAAACTGATTAGAGTTTTTCCCACTTTTTTTTGTTCTTAGATACTAAATTGGCGTTTAAAAATGAGATTCATATATTTAATGATGATGATCACACTACAAAAATAACCTTTATTCATTAGACTCCACATGAAGCATAACTCAGGTCACTATCATACCTCAACCAAATTAGTTCTTCCTGGGAGAGCCATAGCTGCCCCTGGAAGAGTGGTAGTCAGCTGGTGTATTTACAAAGTATTGTTGCTGATAGAGGAGTTTTCCTGTCATTGCTACTACTTCTTTAGCAGGGCAAGGGGCTGGTTCTGTAACCAGATACTGATTCTTCAAATGAAGGATGGTACAGTACAAAGTACGCTGAATGTGATGAAGCCATAGCCTTTCAATAGATTTTGTTTCCTTTGTAGTTCTGTATTAATAGTATTTTATGTATTTGAAAATTGAGATGTGGTCTACTTTCCACAGTGTGTCAAAGGAGTCTGTCACATGAAAATGGTTACAACCCCCTATCTTATATCACAAATAGTATTCGACACAGAGTTTACTGGTTGTTTATTATGTATTTAACACTAGGTGCCATAGAGACATCTCACATTTGAGTCTTCCAGAAATAAACTTGTTATTGTTCTCTCTAAATTCTTCCTTCTTCCAGACTTGCATATTTCTGTCAAAGGGATCACCACCTTTCTACTTTCTGTCACTGAAGTACAAATTGTATGGGGGCATCCAGTGTGAATTTTTTCCCCTCAACTTTCAACAACACTGGCCAGATTTGTGCCTCCATATTCCGGGATTTTTCTCTTTACATTTTTTTGTTTGTTTTTAGTTTGGGAAAATATGTAGGGATTGAAAGTTCTCCTTTACGTTCTTCTCATTTATATTTACATATTCTTCCAAAAGGGCTATGTCCTTCTTTAGTTTCAACCATTGCTATGATAGGCTTATGTTTCATATCAGGAAAATGGCAACCCATGACAAATATATATTCTGATGAAAATGGAATGCATTAATTACTTGTTCATCTAAAAAAATCAATATTCTATAATCCTTATGAGTATGAGTTGGGGCTGTCACTATTTGTATTTACTCATAAAGAGTAAAACTCCTTGATGTAGTTCTCATCTGAAATGGTGGAAGAATAAAAAACTTTTGTAGTATACTTGTCAGTAAGGTTCTTAATGATTCTTCTTTCATTACTGTCTTTCCCCAACTCCCATGTATTTATTCTGCATATAAACACGCACACCTATACTTCTATAGTTACATGTCTTCCCAGATAGAATATAAGTTCCTTAAGAGCAGGCCTTGCTTTAGTTTTTGCATTTCTGTCCCCAGTGCCTAATACAGTATGTAGCACACATAATAGGTATTTAATAAATGCTTTTTGATTGATTTGTCTATTTTGTCAGTAAGCAATAATCTTGGAGTTTCTAATAATGCAATGATGCATTATTATATTTTAATATGAATATGATTTATTATAATGCAATATTTTATATTATAATGCAATTATAATGCAATAATTATATTTTGATATGAATATGATTTACATAATACATAATTTGTAATAAATATAAACAAGTGTTCTAGACATATAAGAGGCAGCAAGATGTAATGGGTAAAGAGCCAGCCTTGACTGGATTTTTGCTAGTGCCATTTTCCCATTGGTGTTCCTTCTATCAATGAAATCATACGGTGAATCTCAAGAAAAATTGTAAGCCATAGAGATACCAGGTAAAATGAAAATCTTTCTTGAAATCTGCATAAAGATATGCAATGGAGAAATGTATTCATTTGAAGTTATAAATGCTGAGGTTTTTATCTCTGAATATTTATTCAAATGCCTTTAAAACATTAGTCTTGTCAAATTAGCTCCATTGTCAGTTCTGATAATTTCTATGAAATGTTTTTCTCCACCTTCAATGACTTTATTAGTGCCTGCCAGGAATAATAGCTAGCATTGACATAGTGCTTTAAGGTTTGCAAAGTGCTTTTACAAGGAGTCAAGAGTCGAGCAACTGGCATTTGTCTCTCACTCCTCA
Source organism: Pseudocheirus occidentalis (assembly GCA_028646575.1). Classification (NCBI taxonomy): domain Eukaryota; kingdom Metazoa; phylum Chordata; class Mammalia; order Diprotodontia; family Pseudocheiridae; genus Pseudocheirus; species Pseudocheirus occidentalis. The sequence continues at coordinate 204,626,206 of CM053594.1, forward strand.
GTCAGGTTCGGGTCACAAATCCAGGGAAGACTGCAAGGGGCCTGTGTTGAAGAGCACTAGTTCAGAGCAAGGAGGGATTGTGGTTTCTAAGCTGTGTACTGAGCAAGGAGGTTCAGAATAAAGTAGCAGCTGTGTGGCTTGATGACTCAGTTCCAGCTTGTTACCTGGTCTGAGGCTTGGAGAGGAATAACCAGGGCAACAATTCTAGACTGAAGGGAAGTCTGGAGTTATGTCACTCTGAACTAGCAATGTTTTCCACTGGGCTGATAGTAGCTCAGTCCGTTAATGGTCTATTGAAATTGCAAACTGGGAAAACACATATGTCTGTTGCTCAGACAAAATGCAGGTTAGGAAATTGCACAGCCCAGAACCTGGGGTCAGAAATCAAGCTTTATTCTGGATCCATCCACTTTGGAAACTCTGAAAGCATACAAGTTCCAAGGCTGAGATATCTTTGAGATCTTGTAATGACAAAATACTCAGTACCACCAAAAAGAATAGCCCCTTCCTTCCAGAAGTGTACAGAATTAAACCCTCGTATAAAGGCCAAAATCAGGAAGCAAGCTGGAAGAATGACCAAATGAAAAAAAAGAATCCCACCATAAAAAAATTGTTACAGTGACAGGGATGCTTAAGACACACAACCTAGAACATCTACAAGCAAAACTTGAAAGAAAAAAATAGTTTGGGCACAAATTCAATAGAATTCTCAGAAGTGATGAAGCAAGAATTTAAAAAAAATTATTAATGAAAAGTGTTAGAGGAAACAAATTGATAAAGAAATGAAAGCTGTGGAAGAAGGAATTGAAAAGGGGGGAAAAACCTAGGCACAAGAGGCTCAGACTCTCAAGCAACAAACTCCTTGAAAATTATAATGGGCCAATAAAAGGTAATGATTACTTGAGAAAAAAATGAAAACAAAATGAGTGATAAAATAGAAAAAAAATAAGATGTTTCATTGCAGAAACAATTCACCTGGGAAACAAATTGAGAAGAAAAAAATTAAGAATACATAGAAGTCATGACCCCCCCAAAAAGAGCCTAAATATTGTACTTTGAAAAATCATAAAAAGAAAACTACCTAGCTCTTCTAGAACCAGAGCACAAAGTAGAAATAGAATCTAACAGTCACTCACTAAAAGAGCCTTTCCAGAATGAAAACTTCTGGGAGCTTTATAGCCAAATCCAGAGGTTCCAGGTCAAAGAATATATATATATATATATATATAGCAAGGTGTCAAAAAGAAAGATCCAGGTACTGAGGAACCAGTCAGGATCATGCGCAATTAAGCAACCACCACTCTAAAGGAGCTGAGAGCTTGGAATGTGATATTCCAGAAGGTAATGGATATAGGCTTACAGCCAAGAATAACTTACCCTGTAAAACTAATAATAATCATATGGATGGGAAAATGGATCTTTAATGAAATAGAAGATTTCCATGAATTCCTGATGAAAAGAACAGTGAAATTTTGAAGTTTAAACATAGAAGTCAAGAGAAACATAAAAAGCTAAACACAAGTAAGCAATCATAAGGGATTAAACAAGACAAACTGTTTTCATTCCAATGTAGGAAAATGATGTAGGTGTTCCCTTTGATTCCTATCATGTGCTCATCATCAGTGTCATAAAAGGTGTTTGATGAGACAGAAACGCTGGAACTGGGATGACATATCTTGATGATGTTAAAAGAAGAATGGGAATGGAAGGGACAAGGAATATACAGGGAGAGAGGGGGAAGGGAGAAGAAAATTAAGGAAAATTATATGCCATAATTGACTTGTACATATAGAAGTCTATATCAACAAAGAGAAAGGAGTTGGGAGGGGGAAACAATTGACATTTGAAACTCCTCTGTCAAAAACAGAAAGACTACACATACTTGAAGTACAGAAACATACTTCATTCAACAGGGAAATAGGAGGGAAAGGGGAGAAAGAAGAAAGGGGAATTAGCACAAAGTGAATTAAGAGAAGTATTGGTCCTAAACAAAACAAATTCTAACAAAAAATGTACAAAAATATTTTGCACTGAAAAACTGAGGAATTGTAAACTGAAGGGATACTGATCAATTGGGGAATGACTGAATAAGTTTGGTATATGATGGTGATGTTGTGCTGTAAGAAATGATGAAGGCAAGGGTTTCAAAGAAACCTAGGAAAACTTGGCTGAACTGATGCAAAGTGAACAGAACCAGGAGAAAGATTTATCAGCGACAGTGATATTGTGAAGACAACTTTCAAAGATTTAAGAACTCTCACCAATGTAATGACAGAGGATTAATAATGAAACATAGTACTCATCTCCTGGTTAAGAGACGAAAGAAACTTTTATTGCCATGGACAATGCAGACATTGTTTTGCTTGACTCTACATGTTTGTGACAGGGTTTTGCTGCTGTTGTTTTTTTTTTTTCCCCATTTCTTTTACTATTTACTCAAGGTGCAGGTTCAGTGCTCCAGAAGTAGCTAGGTGGCTTAGTGGATAGAGTGCTTGGCATAGAGTCTGGAAGACCTGAATCCAAATACAGCTTCAGACACTTGTTATATGTGTGACTCTGGGCAAGTCACTTAACCTCTATCAGCCTTAGTTTCCTCAGCTATAAAATAGAGATGGTAATAGCACCCATCTTGGAGGGTTGTTGTGAATATCAAATGAAACATCCATCAAGTGCTTAGTACAGTGTCTGACATATATTATGTATTTAATAAATGCTCATTACCTTCCCCCTTCTTATTTAGGGGAAGGAAGATATGAGGGAGGAAATGTGGATTTTTAGCAGATTGAAAAAACTTATTTAAAACCAAAAAGAGAGAGAGAGAGAGAGAGAGAGAGAGCAGAAGTGAGGCTAGAAATAATCACAGAAAAGCAGGATGAGTTTGAATTATGCAACTATTACATGTTCAGTTTATCACACCTTAAAAGAAAATCTAGCTTTATAATAGAAATTTGAAATTTCATGCACAATCCCTTTTCTCTTCTATGTATATAAAAATCTTCATTTTATTTGGTGTTTGTTAAGTTCAGAATAAAAATTTTTTTAATGGCTTACAAATAATTTGATCTCACTTGATTCTCACAGCAACACTATAAGGCAGTCTCTTAATATCCTTATCGTACAAGCTAGTTAAGTATAGAGGCTGAATCTGAACTCATCTTTTTTTCAAGGCTCTCTACCCATTGAACCACCTAGCTACCTGAAAAATAATGTTTGATTCTCAAAGTTATGTTTGCATTGTTCAAAACATGATGTGATTTCGTCATTTTTTTATGTACTTCTACTTGTAATTGACCTAAAGTTTTACTTAACCTGGCAAGTTATTATCTCTTAGAGTAGATACCTAACTCAAATATTGATTTGTAAATTTAATTGCCCTTTAGTGCTATAGGCATTAGCTTCTAGGCAGTCTATAGTATTAACATAAATGTAGTTCACCTACCTTATTAAATTCACCTATATCCATATGTTATATGATTAGTAATTTTTAAAAGAATTCCATTAAAATTGTGGTTTTATCTATTTTGTACAATGCTATTAACCAAGAGTGAGATTAATTAAATAAAAATTAGCCATGTGTTAAGTCATGGAAAAATCTATGTGGCCTATTTATGATAGCCTAAAGCAGAAATGTTCATTTTTAAGAGTGTACAGAAAAATCACAGGTGTTAATTTTATTGTAGCCAAACTAAAAGTTAAGGTTCATAAGTGGCAGAATTTGCAATTCAATGTGAGTTTTAATTTCATGGTTCATTTTTTACATAAAAATGAACCATAAAAGGTGATTATAGTTTAAACATGTGGATCTCCTTATGCCAACTAGGACAAGGCATTTTCAGAGTGATTATTTGTGTTTATGCATTTTGTAAGACTTCAGGTTATATTGGGTCTTGAGAAAAATTGTAAAGTCAACAGAAATCAGACTGCGGGCTTTGACTGTCTGCCTTATTTTTTTTTCTTTATGTTTGCTTTTAGTTCATGGTTTATTCTGGAAATCAAACAAATATTCCCATCATACCCTGGCATTTCCAAATTACAGCACCAGGAATAAATTCACAGAGTTCAGGTAGCAGTATATTGTATCCAATCTGCAAGTGTTTTTAGTCATATCCTAGAGTGATCTGGAAAGCCACTAGAGTTTTTGAGTAGGAAGGGGATCTGATTGGACCTGCAATTTAGGAAAATCACTTTAGTATCTGAATGGAAGATGGATTGAAGTGGGAAGAGACTGGAAGCCAGCCGACCCAAATAGCAGGCTGTTGCAGTAATTTTTATGTCATCTAGGTTTCCCCCTGCATCTCTCTCCCCCACACCTAGCAATCCTTTAAATCTGCATTTTTATAATAAAAATAGACATAGGGCTCTTTATAGTTTGCAAAGCACTTTACATAGATTCTACCCTCTGTCACCCCCATTTATTATCCCTTAATTTTTCCTTTGTTCCGGTTTCTGAGGAGGGTATCTTTCTTCTCCTTGTCAAGGACAGCTCTTGAACTTGTGCCCTTGGTACATTCCCTACTGTCTTCTCTGGGAGCTTGCCGTTTCAATCATCCTCTCTCTTTCAAACCTTTCATCTTTATTTATCTTCCACTAGCATTTGCTCTTTATAAACATATCCAGGTCTCCCTCACATCCTCCCTCACCTCACCGGCTTGAGCCGGTTCCTCACACTATCAGTTTGTATTCTCTCTTTCACTCCTCTGTAATTCCCCACAATCCTATGCAGTCTTGCTTTTACCCCAACCACTGAGCCCTCAAAGGTTAACTGAGCCCATGGCATATAATAGCTAGAGATCCAGACTTGGAGTCTAGAAGACGTGAGTTGAATCTTGCCTCTTACACTTAACTGTGTGGTTCCAGGCAAGTCAATTAAACACTCTGAACCTTTCTGTTCTCTCTACTGTAAAATGAGATAATTGTACTCAATCTCTAAAGTGCTTTTTAGTTGTAAATAAAAGATCATAGTGTCTCATATTTGTTAAATTCAATATCCTTTTCCTGGCCCTTATCCTTCTTGACCACTCTGCTGTTTCAGTGTTGAACAGCTTTTCTTCCTGGGTACTCTTCCCTTGATCCTGGTTTTTGTGCCACTACTCTCTCCTGACTCTCCTCCATGTCTATTCCTTCAGATTTTCCTTTTCTGAGTCTAGGGCTTTGTCCTAGACTGTCTCTTTTATGTCTATGCCTTCATCAGCTCCCTTGGTAGAATTATCTCTATGAAGAAGACTCTCAATTCACTCATTTAGCCCTCATCACACCTGCTAATCCCATGTGTCCAATTGCATAGTCCATAGGCATCCCAAATTCAGCATTTCCAAAAGATAACTCATTTTCTGACCTCTGAAAACCAAGCCTGAGCCCAGCGCTCCTGTTTCTGTCACTGGCATCACCATCCCTCCAGACACTCAGTTTTGCAGTCCCTGTGGTCATCCTACCTACCTGACTCTCCCTCATCTCTCTTACCTCATCATTGCTTAGTCTTGTTAATTATCAAAGTTTATTAATTCGACCTCAATCTTCTCTCTTCTTACATGGTCACCACACTAGTTCCGGTTCTTATCATCTCCTACATTTAATGAACTAGCCTTTTAATTGTCTATCTACTTTAAATCTCTCCCCCTCTCCAATTTTTTCCCTCCTTATAGTTGCCATATTGATATTTTTTAATATTTTATTTTTATTTCTAAACATATTTTCACTTCAGTCATGTTGTAAAAAATTATAACCAATGGAATGAACCACAAGAAAGAAGAAACAAAACAAAAAAGAAAAGAGGGCAAATAGTTTATTTCAATCTGTATTCAGGCTCTGTAATTCTTTCTCTGGATGTGGATAGCTTTTTCTATCATGAGTCTTTTGGAATTGTCAGGGAACCTTTTATTGCTGAGAAGAACCAAGTCTATCAAAGTTAATCATCAAAGATACATTGTGTCTGTAATTGTGTACAATATTCTGCTTCTGCTCCCCTCACTCAGCATCAGATCGTGTAAGTCTTTTCAGGTTATTCTGAGTCCATCTGCTCATAATTTCTTATAGCACAATAGCATTCTATTATATTCATATAGCACAACTTGTTTAGCAACTCCCCAATTGATGGACATCCCCTTGATTTCTGTATCAACAATGCAATATTCACAATGCCTACAGTAACTATAAATATGCTGATATGGTTATTAATCACAAAATGTAACAGGCTCTCTACATAGGAAATATAGCTAGAACATTTATTCAAATATCAGAAAACTGAGTCCCCAAACCAGAAAGTCAAAGCCATCACAGTAGTTATGAAGTTGGCACATGCATAGTTAATGTAGTAAACACGCACCCATTTCAAGCCTTCAAAGCAGAACTGGCCACCTCAGGCAAAGCTTCTCCCCTCCTCACTCACAGCAACTGCTCAGGGTCCACACAGCTTGTTCCCTGCATCTCTGGCCCCCCGCATTTCCCATCCCTGGCAATCCTTAGCAAGAGTCTTTAGCAGAGATTCTGGCCGGCCACCCCCCCCCCCCCCCCCAGACACC
>CM053594.1:204633223-204665273 GCA_028646575.1 Pseudocheirus occidentalis
AGTTAATCTATTCTTTAAAGTGTTGTTTTCTTCAGTCAGGTTGTTGACTCTCTTTTCATGATTTTCTCTCATCATTCTTATTTCTCTTCCCAATTTTTCCTCCACTTCTCTTATTTGGTTTTCAAAGTCCTTTTTCAGTTGATGTATAGCTTCTAGGCATTCTTCAAGTGTCTTGGAAGCATTTTGTGTGGGAGTTCTGAGTTCGGGGCTGTCTTCCTCCCATTCCATGCTTTGATCCTTTTTGTCCACAAAAAAGGATTCTAGAGTTTTATTGCTGTTCTTATTTTGCTTCCTTTTCCTTATGTTGGCCAGTCAATTAATTGGTTGGTTTTTTTAGCTCTGTAGAACTCTGCTTCCAAGGGGGAAAGCTCTGTTCCATATCGCTGGGGTTTTCCCAGCTGCCGGAACTATTGGGGAGTGTTGCAAGTCCCCCCAGCTTTGGCTTGCTGAAAGCGCACCCCACGACCACCACCCAAGACCATGATCTGGATCCAGGCTGCTCAACGCAAGAGCACTTGATCAAGCGATCAAGCGATTCAACCCCCTCTGCGGAGTCCGCAGGCCAGGGGCTCTGAAGCAGCCTGGTGAGGGCCGCTGCCAGTTCCCTTCCCCCACTGCTTCCTTGCCCCAGGGGCAGATTGGCCCAACTGCTTTCCCTCCCCCAAATTAATTTTCAAAGTTTCACTTTCACTAACTGTCTCTGACCCTGGTTTGTGGTTTTTGAGATTCCCCTCAGGCAGGTGCTTTAGATCTTCTCTGAAGTAGACTCACACTGAGGCTTGGGAGGCTCAGCTCCTCCTGGCTGCCCTGGGGCCTGGCCTGCCTGTGGCTGCGGTTTTGGGCTGAGCCGTCTCTGCTCCAGTGCGAGCTGCCCCTCTCCCCTCCCCGTTCCTCAAGTCTTGGCAGATGTGGAGGTGCTGGAGGCTGTAGATCCTCTCCTCTGCAGACTGGCTGCGGCGGGGCTCGGCTCAGCTCAGCCCGAATGCCACGGGCCTGGCCGCAGTTTTGGCTTCCGGCTGGGCCTGCCTCCGCTCCCGGCCGCCACGCTGAGCCCCTGCTGCCGGACTGCCTTCAGCGAGAGATGTGTTTTTTGTATTTTTGTGAGTATGAGAGTCCTAGACTTTGTCTGGGCTCATAATTTTATGGGTGTTTAGGGTGGTGGTGTGGGAGCTGCGGGACCTTGCTGCTTCTACGCCGCCATCTTGGCTCTGCCCCTGAACCCAAGGGGTAGTTTTTAAAGGCAAAAAAGAAAAGAAAATGCACCAGAAATTTGAGAAGTTTATGTGAGACAAGTAGAAATGACCATAATATACTGTAAAAATAGTTTAGGAGCCCCTGCTCCCCAATCCTGGTTATGGGAAGGAGCTACCTCTTGCAAACCTAGAATCATACATAACATGTTAATTTTGGGAACTTTCCTTGGGGCATCATTTTCAAAGTTTGTTCTTGTACCATCTTGATACAGTCTATGTGAATATGGGCTCTGTGAGAACATTTTTATGTGAATACTTTTCTTTCTGTAATGTTACATATGAAATTATATTACACAATAAAGCCACATGAATCATTCACATTCTTTGATACTGCTGATTTGTAAGTGTCTGAATTATTTTATCCATGTGGATACTCCTTTCCCTGGCATAGAGTACAACCTTGCTTGAGTCTTGCCAAGATGAGAAGCCTGGGTGAAAGGTGACCATGATTTTCTACAAATTCTTCACAAAGCATCTACCCAGTGTCCTTGAGGCCGTCTTTCTAGTGCATAAAATTCCATCCAAAGCTAAAAGGAACCTCACAAGTTTCAACTCCTTTAATTTAGAGATGAGGAAACTGAGATTCATGGAGACAAAGGGAGTTACCCAAGTTCACAAAAGTGGTAAGCATCAGAGTACTTATTGGAACCCTCATGTTCTGACTATAGTGCTAGTCTCCTTTTCACTGTTACTAGTAATTTTAAAAAATGTTTTTTGGGTAGATATCCACTGCAACACTTGAACTGTCCCTTATTCTTGTCTTTTCTAATCATAAATATAGTTTAATATGTCTTTTATGCTATATTTAGTAAATATGTCTTCATATATCAAGTTTTCATTTGTAGTATACTAAAGCTTATTTACTCTGATCTTATAACTGTCCTTTGATCCATCTACAAAAAGTACTTATGGCAGTATATGCAAATGGATTTGATTTTATCTATTGTTGTCCAGATTTTCCCCTTTATCTCCCTTTTCACAATGGCATTCTATATCTTTGATGGGGGCAGTGTGATATTGCAAAAGAGGCTTTCCTCAGAATAGGGAAGAGATGGATTAAACTGCTGACTATTGACACATAATAGCTGTGTAATAGTGGAAAAATTACTTAACTTCCCTATGTCCCAAGTATCTCAGTTGGAAAATTAGAACCCCTCATTTTATAGCTGGGTAAAGAGAGGAATAAAATGGTGAAACTGATTGTGAAGGAACCCTTTAGGAAATAAATGTCAGAGGATGATTTAGAACTGAAAAGCACATACCCTGGGATTCATCTGGTTCAACCAGGAGACTGAGGCCTAGAGAATGGACTTCCCTAAGATTACACAGATTAATAAGTAGCTAGCACTCTTTGTAACATAGAAAGTTGAGATTTAACTTCAAACCCATTTCTCCTTCCGCCACATCATGTTGTTGAAACTTAATGTCCCCGAAGCTCTGTCCTTGACTCTCTTCTCATCTCCCTCTGTCTCAGCTTACTTGGTGATCTGAGCCCCATGGGTTCAGTTATCATCTCTTTAGAGATGATTCTCAGATAGGTTTATCTAGCCCTAACTCTCCTCTGAACTCCAGTCTGACATCATCAGATCCTTATTGTACAATCTCTAACTTAACATGTTCAGAACAGGACCCGTTATCTTTCCAGGGAAGCCTTCCTCTCTTTCTACTTTACCTATTACTGTCAAAGGCTTCATCATCCTCCCAGTCCTCCAGGCATACAACCTAGGTATTATTCTTGACTCAGCACTTGAACTCACAGACCTTCCTCCTCCATATTTAGTTAGATACTAAGTGTTGTTTCTGCCTTCTTAACATCTCTCATACACATCCCCTTTTCTCTCTTACATGGCTGCCTTCCTAGTGAAGATCCTTAATTAACTCAACTGTAGAAGCTTAAACTACTGTAGTAGCCTTCTGGTCAGTCTCCCTGTCTCAAGTCTTTCCCCACTCTAATCTAAACTCCACTTAACTGCCAAAGGGATATTCCTAATGTGTACACCTGATCATGTTACCCCTTCACCCTACTAAATAAACTCCCAATGTCTCCCTATTGCCTCTAGAGTAAGATACAGTGTTCTCTCTATGGCTTGTAAAGCCTTTTATAATCCAATATGATTTGATCATAGGATATGTATTGGGGGTACTGAGTTGAATAGTTCTGGTGAGCCAGTTAACAGACCTAGACAAAAGAATATAAGAATGATGTATAGGCAGTAGGGAGATTTAACATTCATGCCTCATCTATACCCCATTCCCATCATTTTTATATATGTAACAAGGGAGCTACATAACATGAGGCATTATTTAGGAAGATTAAAGACTAAATCATCTTTTAGGTCCCTTCCAGCTTTGGATCTGTGATCCTGTGATCTGGCAGGTATATATATGTATGTATGTGTATGTATGTATGTATATATGTATGTATGTATAAGTTGGATCATTGAAAAAGGAAGGAAGAAGCAGAAAAACCAGTTAAAGTAGTTCAAGCATGAATGCTAGTTTGTAGGAAAGATTGGTAGTGGCATAATAGAGGTCACGGCCATTGGTCTTAAGTGTTCATTTTGTCTGACAATTGAACCTTAAGCATTTACTATTGCAAATTATTGTATGCAAGTCAAGTTACAAAAAATAATGACAGCGTCATGGTAAATTTTTTTCTGGGCTTTTTCTTGCACCTATAGTTCTATTGTAAAATAAAACAACAAAATAATACTATAGAAGTCAGGTGCAAAGCTATGTGACAGCTTCTAATGCAAAATATGCTGCTTGAGGAGAATAATAACATTTATATAGCACTTTAAGGTTTACAAAGCACAATATACATATTATCTCATAACAACCCTAAATGGTAAATGCTATTATTTTCCCCTTTGTAATAGTTAAGGAAATTGAAGCAGAGGTCAAGTTATTTGTCTAGGGTTACACAGCAAGTAAGTATCTCACATCTTTACACAAATTTAAACTCACATCTTCCCAATTCCTACTCCAGTGCTCTGCCCTAGCTGTCTATGTGTTCCACTTTGGGCTCTGCTATCTGATCTCTATTTGATCTTTTACTGAGTGAGAAAGTTTGGTTGAATGCTTTTTCTTTCTTTAAAATATTTAAGTTTACATTTATTTTGTTTCTGTACCTTAATTTCTATGTATATTTCTCCTATTCTACTGTCTTTTTTCTTTTTTCTTTCTTTCCTTCCTTCCTTCCTTCTTTCCATTCTTCCTTCCTTCCTTCCTTCCTTCCTTCCCCCCTCTTTCTCCCCAGTCCTTCCTTCCTCTTTCCATTTGCATACATTGTTATTATATTTCAAATTCCATCTAATTTCTTCCCAAGCTTCTTTGAATTCTTCATGTCTTACAATATCACAGTATTCCATTACAGCTGGGTATTCCATTACATTCATATACCACAATTAGCTTAGCAAACTACTGTGCTTCCAAATGCCATATACTTTCCCCTAGCTCTTTGTTATCACAAATAGTACTGGTATGAGTAATTTGATGTATACAAAGTAAATAACTTAAAAATGGCTCTTTTAAAGATCTTCCAGATGAGAGAGACAGAAAGATGGAGAGACACAAAGAAGAAAGAGAGAGAGAGAGAGAGAGAGAGAGAGAGAGAGAGAATGAATGAATGAATGAATGAGAATATATAAAAGAATTGTTTTGGACCTTTGGTTATCTGCTGAACCTTAGGAATTCTTATAGTAGTAGATAGGATAGTTTTCAGGATTCATCAAAAAAGCAAATTTGAAACCACCAGTAAGATAAAGAATGAAGAATTACTAGCTGTGTGACCTTGGGCAAGTCACTATAACCCCAACTGCCCTCCAAAAAAAAAGCAAAAAAAACCAAAAACAAAAAAAGAATGAAGAATTACCACTTCACTATGGCTATGATTTTAACTAAAAATCAGTTTGGCTTCTTTATCATTAAAAATATCCAACTAGAAGCACATTGGATAAAATTATTGCCAAATATATAGGTTTTTACATATTTTACTAATAATATAAGGCTTATGTTCCTTCTATCCTGCTGTTACTGGAGCATTTGCTTTAAATGAGATGAATTAAAGAACATTATTCATTAATTGCTTCCAGTGATATTTGTGACTTCCAGTGATATTCTCCTCACAGCTTGCAAATATCATGGTTTTGTCTTTGTTCTAATCACTATGCTGTTCACAAATTCATTATTATCCTGGAGCCTCTTTCCCCAAAGGGAGTTTTGGCTTTTACTTCCTATTCCTTCTACAGTTTGACTGAAGAGTTTTAGAATTAAAGAACAAAACAAAACACAGAAATCATCTGTAAGCCTTGGAACTGCAAAGTGGACACATCTGTTTTCACATAAGTATAAATTGCTGCCTTCCAAATATTAAACATAGAATTCTTGCCACATAGTTGAATAAAGTTTTCCATCCTTGAAATGGTACTTGAAATAAAAACAAAACTGTATAGTTCCTTTACCATGGAAGGGGAAAACATTTCATTTATCTTCTACCACTAACCAAAACATGATGCAATGATGCTGCAACAGCCTGAAGTCCATTTTTCTTTATAAAAATTCCAAGCTAACAATGCCATTGAAAAAGTCGCTTGAGATCCAGATTTTTTCAATTGTAAACATCTGCACAACAAAGCAATAAACCTCCTTTGGTTGATCCTTTCTCATATCAGTGATTTGTATCAGAAGCTTTTGTTCAATACTTGATGTCTACATTATTTTTTCTATTCTTTTAAAAACTAAATTGGTTTAGGTTATTTGAAAATATCAACACATTATTTAGAAGCTCATGAATATTTTAGTTGAAGTTTGGAAATGAGGAAACAAAAAGTAATGAATAATAACTTTTGAGCAACAGAGAAAAGTCATTATAGATAATACCTAGTCCATGTTTGAAAGGATTTATAGAACCATCTGCCATGTTTTCATTTTAAGTTTTGACCATATTTCCTCAGACATTGTTAATGTTGTATTGGGAAGAGACCTGAACTAGGAATCCAATAATACCTGGCTTTTAGTATTGCCCCCTTGCATTACTTGCTGAGTTGTGTGACCAGGGGTATCAGTTTTCTCATCTTTAAAATGGGTATAATAACACCTTAAAACATGATTGCACATATATAACCTATATTAAATTGCTTACTGATCTAAGAAGAGCAGAGGGAGAGAGAAAAATTTGGAACTTAAAATTTTCTAAAAACGAATGCTAAAAATTGGCTTTACATGTAATTGGAAAAAAATACTGTCAAATAAAAAAAAACCTGTAAAACATACCTCTCAGGGTTGTAGCAAGGATGAAATGAGATAATATGTTGAAAGTGCTTTTTAAACCTCGTACTGTGGACATTTCAGTGACTACTGTTAATTGCGGACCATTATAATTTCTTCCTTCTTCCATTTTGGTCTTTAAAATACACACACACACACACACACACACACACACACTATATTTTTTCAGAACTCCTGTTAGTCAGAGTCAGTGGTTGTTTTTTAATCAATACTTTACTACTTCCCGCTCTCAAAATATTGAAAGAAGCCAATGCTTCCTAGGGCCAGAAACAAACAAATGGAAACAATGCCTGAAGTTCTCATTCGCACTATTACATTTTGGGTGTGATGGTCATTTTTACCTACTTTGCTTAGTGAGTTAGACTAAAACTCTTTTTAGTGATTCATTCATTTTAGGGTCTCATTCAATGTTCTGTAGTTCAGTGCAATTTGTATAGAATTATCGACAGAAAGGAACATTTGGAGAACCTCACCATCAATAGAAAACTCCTTTTCTATTTGGAATATTTGCTCTGCATTTTTCCATGGAAGTGGTTATCATCTTCGGTAATCCTGCAGTTCTATTTTATGTTTTGTTTGATTTTAATAATGAGAGAAGTTAGGGCTGGATAAGTAGGCTTGAAAATCATCAACATAGAGATATTGTTTGTCAGCAAGACTTTGGAATTGTGGAAGATAAGTTACAAAACTATCAATACCTTTACTTTAGCTTCTACCGGATATAGATTCTGATTATGTCAAAGGTAGAACAAAAGGACAATAAAATGCATACCAAACAGTTTATAGCATTGGCACCATATATGGAAGCAAAGAACAAAAATCATGGCAGATGATTGTTACATACAATATGATTGTGCACTAAGAAATGATGAATATTAAAAATTTAGACAAATATGGAAGATTTGTGTACATTAATATAAATTAAAATGAGTAAAACCAAGAGAGCAATGTTTAAAATCTACTCATTGTTGTTCAGTCATTTCAGTTGTATCCAGCTCTGTGTGTCCCTATTTTTGTAGTTTCTTTGGTAAAGATACTGGAGTGGTTTGCTGTTTCCTTCCCCAGTTCATTTGATAGATGAGGAAACTGAGGCCAACAGGGTTAAATGACTTGCCCAGGGTCACCCAGCTCATAAATGTCTGAGGCTGGATTGGAACTCATGAAGATGAGTCTTCCTGATTCCAAGTGCAGTGCTCTGTTTACTGCCCCACCTAGCTGACTTAAATTGGCTCTACTAATGTAAATTAAAAGATCACTGAAAGATTCTGTTAGTAACTTAGAAATTTATTGAAATTTATTTTTTCCCATTATGTTAGGGGAAAACATTTATTTCATGAAATTTATTTCTCCTGTCATGGTTGCAAGACTGGTTACTACTGGCACCATCCTATATGTCAGACATATCATCATCTTGAATATTTCCGCTTAATTCTTTTTCCTTGTGAAAGGGGTATATTCAATTTGGGATGGAGATTGAAATGACCGTGATGTCCAAAGAAATTGCATCCATAAAACATTTAAAAGTAAATTGCGCACCATATCTTATTTTTAATATTTTTCTTCCTTATTTGGTATTGACCTCAGTCTTGGCTCTACTTCTAACAAGTTAGTGGAATGACTATATGCAGATTCAGACATGATTCCCATGCTCATTCACTTCAGTAAACATTAAGTGTCTATTATGTGCAAGGAACTATGCCAAACTCTAAATAACCAATTGTTTCTTGTCTTTTAATGTATAATATGCCTTAAAAAACCTTATATCATTATTTTCACTTTGACATGTCCTGAGAATATGTCCATATTATATAGGAATATGGCTTCTGTGTAGCTTATATACCTCTATCATCTCTCATTTCTTAACTATGAGCCATATTATTTATTTGCTATCTTCCCCTGTGGCCACCTTTGCATTGAACTCATCAAATATTAAGACACATTGTTTTAATTTGGATGGTCTTTGCTAATTTTTCATAGAATTATCTACCCTTTCATCCTCTGCAGGAGATGGTACTTATGCTGTAATTTTTTCATAGTATTTTTATAAAAACTCATCAAAAACACTTCAGTATGAGATGGTCAATTATTCTGCTTAACCTTGTTTCTTTTTGCCTTTGGATGCTTGATCAAACCATCCAAAACACCATGGAGGACCATGAAGAACCATCTTTTCACCCTTGTATCTTCCAATTTCATTTAGGGTGAAGATATCAATTTTTAAATTATTTCAGTTCATTCAGTAATATGTGCAGTCTTTGTCATTAGTCAAGGCCCTCACATTTAAAGTACCAAGAGCTAAGTTAATGTTTATAAATTAACTAAAAATTATCTGATTGCTTATGTTCTCTCCCACCTCTTTCTGCTAAAGTGAGTCACAAAGGACTGAGGAACAATTTGCATTTTCTTTTCTTCCAAGGGTTGCCATGGCTAAAGAATTCGTCACCTAATAATTAGCTGACTGGTGATGGCCTTGTCCATTCTTAACTAAGACTGATCTTTGACTGCCATACTGTGTATTCTCGTATGACTTGTACCACACTTGAAGCTTTTCAGGCATTTTAGAACTGATGAACCTTAAATTACCCTTAGGAATCTAGAATCACCTCTGCCATGGTAGGGTATCTAAGTAGAAGTACTAAGACAGTAATTTAACTGAGGTAGTGAGGAAGTGTCATGGATAGAAACCTAGACTTAGCATCAGGAAATCTTGAATTCAGATTTTGCCTCATATAGTACCTATGTGACCCTGGGCAATTCTCTTAATATATCTCAGCCTCGGTATTCTCATTTGTAAAATGGGCATGATAATAATAGCACCTACCTCACAGGGTTTTTGAAAATCAAATGACATAATCTATGCAAAGTCTTTGTAAACTTTAAGTGCCATATGCATGTTATTTTTATTTTAGCAAAAATACAAATAAGAATTTACCAGAATGATCTGTAACTTGACCTGAGAGTTGACTAGATATATGCTTACAAACATAGGTATCAAAACAAATAAACACACCTTCACCATCAGAAAGATTGCTAGATTGATGATCAGAGAATCCCCAAATGTCTCCCCTTGTGGGTGTTCTGGCTACCTTGGTAGCTTTCTTGGGGATTGCCTTCTGCACGTGATACCTCATATCCCAGAGTCTTGTTATGGTACCATTGGCCTTGCCCCTCTCTGACTGGGAGGCTACCCTGTACTGGCTCTGGCTTTAGTAGGAGAAGGAATAAATGATTTCCCATTGGGTTCTTGGCTAACATTGAAAAAGTCACCTATTATTGTTTCTTACTGGATTTCTTAAATGCAATTAAGTCCAGCATGGACTTCAATCTTTTGCTAGTGTAAGTATGTAAGAGCTGGATGGTCTACTAGATATATGAAGGCAGCCATCTTGACTGGAAATTATTTTCTGGGAGCAATCCTAGTTTATTTGCTTTTTCTCTCAGCCAGTAAGTTAGTAACCATTTAGTAAGCACTTAGTATGTGCCAGGCACTATGCCATGCCCTAAGGATACAAAGAAAGACAAAAAGAAAACAAAACAAAAAACCAAGATCCCTACCCTCAAAGAGCTCACATTCTCATATGAGAGAACATGCAAATAACTATGTTCATATAAGATAAATGGGAAGTAGTCTCTGAGTGTTTGGGACAATTAGCAAAATGTCTTTTAAAAATGTAGGATTTGAGCTGAGTATTTAAGGAAGCCAGGGAAGACAGAAATTGGAAGGGAGAAGGGAGAACATTCCATATATGGGGGACAGCCAGTGAAACATCATTGTGCTGGTGATAGAATATTTTGTTCCAGAAACAACAACAGGGCCAGTATTGCTGGATCGCAGTTGGTGGGGGGATTGTGGGGGGGGGGAGGTAGTCAAGTATAAAAAGGTTGGAAAGACTTTAAAAAATCAAATAGAGGATTTTAAATTTGATGCTGGAAGTAATTGGGAGCTACTGGATTTCATGGAGCAGATGGGGTGACATGGTCAAACTTGCGCTTTAGAAAAATCACCTTGGCAACTGAGAAGACAGAGGATTAGCACAGGAAAGAGTTAAGGCAGGGAGAGTGATGAAAAGGCTTTAGCAGTAGTCCTGAGCTAGGACGGTAGCTGTGTGAATGGAAAGAAGTGGGACATATAACAGAGATGTTGTACAGATAGAAATAACATTTGATAATGGATTCAGAATGTAGGAGAAGAGCAAATAGTTGAAGATGACACCAGGTTGTTGTTGTGGTCTTGTATGACTGGCCAGATAGTAGTTTATCCAAGAGTAATAGGGAAATTCAGAAGAAGAAAGGTTTTTTTTTTGGGGGGGGGAAGAAAATTAATTTGGTTTTGGACAATTCAGTTGAGTTTGAAATGGCTTTGGGATAGCCACTTAGTGACATCCAAAAAGCAAATGTTAATGGTCACAGTAGCTCAGGACAGTCACTAGGATTGAAGAGATGGTTCTGAGAATCATTTGCACAAAGGCATTAATTAAACCATGGTCTGCCTCTGATGAAATCAAATAAGATTTAATTTGAATAGATTTAGTCTTCCTCATTTGCAAATGCTTTCTTTCACTATTTATTATTCTTATTCTTATTGTTTTTGTTTTATTTTCTGTACTCCTTCTTAAGGAAATATTCCTTATTCTTATTTGAAAGATTACATTTTTTTTGTATGTAAAGATCCATGCTTCCCATACAAACACATGACATATGAAGGGTGTACATCCTGGCACATTACCCTCTGTATTGGCAATTTTAAAAAATAATGTTAAATTTTCTACTGAGCTTGTGAAGTGAAAGAAATCAAATGTGTTCTTAAGTGATACAAGTGATTTTTTTTAAAGATATCTTTTGGCCCTGTTGAGGTCAGGCCAAATGAAGACCTTTGAAAGTAGAGCATTGCATGTGGCTATTGTCAAACCACACATAAAGCTTGCTCATGTTTCTAGATTTATCAGCATTAACACCTGTTAATGCAGGTAAGGATAAACACTATCAGATCTCAGGTTTGGGGACAGAAACTTCACAAGAGAGGAATTTCCCACTTTTCAGCAACATACAATGAGCCTTTCATATAGTTTTTGTCTTGCGCAAAAGTATCAATATGCTAGTGATTTTATTCTGAAGTTTGATTTGGATTTATGAATCTTAATTTGAGTTACAACTTAGAGTCTGAAATAATCTTTGTTTTGACCCTCTCAAATATAGGCCTCTAAGTTATAGGGAAGGAGAGAAGGAAGGAAAGAAGCATTTTATCTACTATGTGCCCATGGTACGTACATCTACTATGTACCATGAAAACATAATCTCGTTTCATCCTCACAACAATCATGGCAAGTAGGTGCTATTATGATCCACATTTTACAGTTGAAGAAACTGGGGCCAATAGAAGTTAAGTGTTTTGCCCAGAATCACATAGCTGACATGTAAGTGTCTGAGGTTAAATCTGAACTCAGATCTCCCTGACTCCAGGCCCAGTGTTCTGTACACTGCTATGTGGCTGATCTGTATTAGAAGAGAGAGTTTCCTGCTCATGAATCACAAGTTCAACCCCTATTCCAAATGTATTAAGGATTGTTCACTTATACTTTTTAAAAGACAGTGGAAATTAGATTAATAGTAGTTTTTTATGTCTTTATTCTTATACTTAAATATATAGATGGATGGATAGATGGATAGATACATAGATACATAGATATATGGATAGGTAGATAGATGGATGTATAGATAGATAGATAGATAGATAGATAGATAGATAGATAGATAGATAGATAGATGTAGATATAGATGTCTTATAAATTTCCATGGGTTACCCATGGTTCTTAGTTTACTTAGAAGACTACAGAAAATAAAAGCATGAACTAAGATTAACCATCAGTAAATTCTGAAAAATGTCTTTCCTATTTTTCAGTTTTATTACAGCTTTCTAGAAACTAAAATATCAATTAAAGCTATCCCAAATATTAATGCAGATGTTTGAAACTTAAGGGATTCTTGTTTTATTTTCATATAGGGCAGAAATTCCAAAGTGAATGGTGCAGTAAGAGTTATGTAATATTGAATATCTATGGATAGAAAACAAAAATGAAGGAGGAAATTACTTGGCAATATAGTTTGCCTGAGGTTTGTTAGCAGAAGATTCCTGATATTTTTGCCCTTTTGACAGATAATCAAATTTATTATTCTAGAGATGTGAGCAAAGTGCTTTGTGAATTTTAAAGTGCTATAATAGATTGTGACATTATCAGCGTTATTGTAGTAAATATTAATTTATTGTTCACTTCCTCATTGTGTCTTGTTGTTATCTATTACTAATATAATGAAAAAAATTTCCCCTACATTTTCCTTGACATCTTACTAGAAAGTTAGCTGCAGGGTATCTTTGAATAATCTAGGCTCCATAGCTAACTGAATATAGCAGCTGTCTTTCAAGCCCTGGGTTTAGCCCTATATACATATATATATATATATATATATATATGCAGGCGTAAGGTAGACCAGAATGAAGAAGCATAAAATTGTGATGGAGGAGTAGAAATACAATGCCTTTATTTCCTGTCTCAGGCTTGGAAAGAAGAGTAACAGAGGAATTTGTGAAATGCAGCAAAATCTAATTACAGCTTGATTTAAAGCCACATTTATACAATGGCTGAATGATGAGTTCACTTCCATGAAAACAAACCCAGCTCCCTGCTATGTCCTGGGGACCCTAGACAATCTACCAGAGGAGAGTAGCTATCGCCCTCTGCTGTCCCCAAAGTTCACTACACTTAACTTTACACTGAAGAGTAAAAGATCAAACAAGCATGGGGGACCAGATGGTCCTTGATGTGTAAGGCCATGCATGTCTCAAGAGAAAATCATACCAACCAAATCAGCCAAGTGAGAGGGAAGGAGCATTGATAATGGATGTCTTTGCAGCTTCATGAGGGAGTGCACTGGTTAGTTTGCATGATAGCTAGTGAGGTGGTCACATTTCTGCAATTGTGTATTTGCTTTTTCTGTTTTTGTCCTGTGAATGAGACTCCCACCAGTCTAAGCCCTATGGAGGAGCAAGAGCTTATTGGCACCACTGGTTCTCCCCAGAGGTTGGAGGTAGAGAAATTAAGCCTCACCTTCCTTGCTTCTTCTTTTTGAATTACATGACAGCTAGGTGGTATAGTAGATAGAAATGAAGTCAAGAAGACTTGAGTTCAGATGCAGTCTCAGATTTTTTTTACTGACTGTGTGACCCTGAGCAAGTCACTTAGCTGCTATCTGCCTCAGTTTCCTTATCTGTAACATGGCAATAATAATAGCACCTACCTCCTAGGGTTGTTGTAAGGATCAAATGAGAGACTAATTGGAAAGTACTTAGTACAGTACCTGGCCCATAGTAAGCT
Source organism: Pseudocheirus occidentalis (assembly GCA_028646575.1). Classification (NCBI taxonomy): domain Eukaryota; kingdom Metazoa; phylum Chordata; class Mammalia; order Diprotodontia; family Pseudocheiridae; genus Pseudocheirus; species Pseudocheirus occidentalis. Next base: position 204,647,136 of record CM053594.1, read on the forward strand.
CTCTATAAATATTTGTTGTTTTTGCTGTTGTTGTTATGAAAGATAGATAAGACCCTGGCCCTTCTAATTTTGTGGCTTCCTTCACTGCTGCAAACCAAGCTAAGGGAACACAACTGTCCCCCAAAGGCAATTTTAAATAAATTTCCCCTTACCCCATAACAACAACAACAACAACGACAGTCTTTACATAGTGCTTAAAGTTTGCAGTGCACTTTACAAACATTTCATTTTTATCCTTACAACAACTGTAGGACATAGGTGCTATTATCTCCCTTGTAAATAGGAAGCAAAAAGCTGCAATGAATTTCAGAGAATCTTGAGCAACAATCAGTCAATCAACAAACATTTATTAAGTGCCTAGGCATTGTGCCAAGGAAGGAGATGGGCATAGAAAAGGAGACAAAAGGAAGTCCCTGCCCTCAAGGAGCTCACACTCTAATAGAGGAGAGAGCATGCAAAAAATACACACAAAGCAAGCTAGATAGAGGATAAATAGGAAATACTTAACAGAGGGAAGGCACTAATGAATTGCTGATTTCTCTCCATTCCTTTTACTTCAGCAACAAACCTGTACCACCTTGCATAGCTCTTACTGAAGGTCCACATACAGCATTCTGCTGCTTTGCTAGACCCCCATTCTCTTCCTCTTTCGGCCTCCTCTTTCCTCCATCTCCATTCCTAAAATTTAGCATTCTCTTCCATGCTCTTAGCCCTGAAAATTCTTGCCCTTATATGGATAGATTATTGAACAACTGATTTCTGAAAAGTCACTTAGGATTTGGAAAGGCAAAAATAAGCAGGAAAATGGTCTGTTCTGATGAAAAACGCTTGAAATATGATTTGTAGGAATTTTCCAAGATGAGTTCTACAAGGACTTGGAGTTTGCTTGATAGGAAAGTGAGGACATTAATTTACATCGCCTTAAAGCAAGCTTGAACTCATTCGTTGCTGGCATAGCTCACATTTATGTTTTGCATATTTAAAGTTTGCAAAGGACTTTACATATATTATCTCATTTAATCCCCAGAGCAACTGTGTACAATAAGTGATATTATCACTCCCATTTTGCACATAAGGAAGTGAAAACGAAGGCAGGATTTGACTCGACTCGCAAGTCCAGCTCTCTTCGCCAAGGCACTGAGGTGCCCAGTTTCATGGGTCTGCTGTGAGAGATGGGCTGTCCTTGGTCATCTGAAAGCAACACTTAGTTTTTAATTAAATAGAAGTCACAGTCAACCGGACAATGTTTACTCAAGATTTTTTTCACTCCCATATTTTAAGAAGTAAATAAAGGAGTTTTACTTCCTTTGTTATGTGTTGGAGAGAACGTTGGAATGCCAATAGCAGTTGGTGCCTTGACTTATAAAACACACAAATTATTTAACATCTCAGCTTCCTTTTCCTTATCTGTAAAGTGAGGGTATTGAACTAAATGATCTCTAAGGGGAATTGTCTGTTCAGAGCAAACCATTTTCACCTATCCTTCTGAAAGAAGTTAATTGCATCATAAGAAGTGCTCATTCCTGGCTTCACCCACAGAGTGAGCAAGGAAGTTTCCCCACAACAAAAGGCAGAGTGCTGGGGCAACGAGGTGGAACATGGATAGAGCACCAGGGGTGGAATCAGGAGGACCTGACTTCAAATCCAGCCTCAGACACTTACCAGCTGCATGACCCTGGGAAAGTCATTTAACCTCAGTTGCATCAAGGAAAAAAAAAGGAGGCAGAAAAAAAAAAAGGAGGCAGAACCCAAAGGAAGAAGGGCCTTTTAAGCTGTGGTAAAATGGAGGAACTCTGTGGAGGCAGACTGCATCAAACAAATTGGTGTTTCACTAAATTTTCTGACAGATGATCTCCAGATCGCCAGACTTTCCTGGCTTGAAATCCCAGCTCCATTCCTGGCTATTCTCTTACCAGGTTTCTTTTGTTGGATTTGATTTCCTCATTTCTTTGGTTTCTTCTCATGTTTTAGACCCTCCTCTATTTCCCCACAGTGATTTTTTAACCTCAAGTCTTCTGATTACCTCAAACATTTGCATGTATAGGGAAGATTTGAATAGATAGCAATTCTTCTGAAAGAGCCCTCAGGGTTTTAATGGATTGCAATTTGGTATATCAGCTGTGTGTTTTGGCAGCCAAATATGTCTTAGGCTGCATCCAAAGAAGTCTGACATCCAAAATAAGGGAAATGAGATTTTCCGATGTCTTTGGCATAACATTTTAAGGGCAGTGACAAATAGGGGCATGTTTATGGAGGATTCCAACTCATACAATCATAGACTTAGAGCTGGCGTGAACCTTAAAATCCATTTCATCCGACCCTCCTCATCTTATAATTAAGAATCTGAGGCAGCTAGTACCTCAATGGAGAGAGGTCTGGGCCTAAACTCAGGAAGACCTCAGTTCAAATTAGCTGTGTGACCCTGGGCAAGTCACTTAGCCTCTAGTTGCCCCAGCTTGCTCAGCTATTAAATGGGGATAATACTTCCCAGGGTAGTTGAGAAAATCAAATGAGATATTTGTTTAAAAAACAAGAAGCGCTTAGCGCAGCACCCGGCACGGGTCTAAATGCTAATATTCCCTTTGGTTTAGGTGAGGGAGCTCTTAGTAAGGCATGGCAAAGACTAGTTTGAAGGGAACTAAGGGATGTTTGTCCTGGAGAAGAGAAGATTAAGGGAAATGATAACTGTATGAAAGTATTTGGAGGGTTGCCCTCTTTGGAAACAAAGGACAGAGAACAAGAACAGAGGGCTGTAACATGGAGAAGGGATTAGGTTTATTCTGCTAGGCCTCAGAGCCCAGAACTAGGAACAAAGTGCGGAAGATGCGCTCAATTGAAATTCATTCAAACTGTGCCAGAGTGGAACGGCAGCCTTGGCAGAAGATAATGACGTTCTCATCACTGGGGGTCTTCTAGAGGTAGTCGGATGATTGCTTCTCAGGGGAAGTAGAGGGGGTGATGGGCAGGGGTCGGGTCCCTGCTTAGATACCAGTTCCATTGGGTGACCCCTGACGGCACTTTCATGGGTGTGATTATAAAGGCTCTAGTTAGAGGAAAATTATGCTCTGAGCCTTATCCTGTTGGCATAGCACTTCATCTTAAGGTAGACTATTGTCTTTTAACATTTGTTCATTTGTAATAAGCAGTACAGGCACATACATTATTATTGTCATCCCAGTGAGTACCCGTGGGATGTGAATGAATTTTTATTTAAATATGGACTATTACTACCCTTTAAATGACCTAGAAAATATTTTTTAAGTATTTGCGCATCACATTTAGGTCATGAACTTTTAAGTTTCATAGACCTAGGATGTTATGCTTATTAATTTTTTGTGGAATTCACTTTGGAGAAATGTTTTGTGGACAAGTTATGTAAAACTCTGCCCTTTTGTAGAAAGACAGGGAAGTTTGAAGAAGAAAGGGTTTGGGGAAAAAGATAATGAGGACATGATTGAGATGCTTATGGAACATACTATAGTGTGTTCTCTCTAGCACTATAATTTGCAGATGAATTGTATTGGGAGGAGTTTCCTCATTGGATTGTATGAATAAAATTACAGGTTCAGTCTGCCTTCTTTTCCTCTCCCCCCCCCCAAAAAAAAAGAAAGGAAGGAGAAAAGAAAAAAAGAACTCTGCCATTCTAAATTGGAAAATTGTCAGGAAACTTGACGCAGGCTTAATTACTTGTTCTCATTTGATTATATGATCACTTTATTTAAAAAGCATTTTAATTGTCATAAAAAAGGAAATGCTCTTTTCATCTACCCTAAAATATCTAAGCAAAAAGCACTTTAGGTTTTCAGTGAATTATCCATCTTGCTAGTTTATTATCTTTTTGTTTTTTAAAAATAATTTGACAGTGTTCTCTCAATTCTTTTACTATACCAAATCTCAGTTTAAGCTAAGTAATAGGTCCTGTGTTTGTATCTGGCACATAGTAGCACCCCCTCCCCCAGATGTTTTTTAATTGATAAAAGGAACATTATTTCAGTTCAATCCAACAAGTATTGAACACCTGTTAGTTGTCAAAGGAAAAATAAATGCTACTGTACTCCACCAAGAAACAGGTTTTTTAAAAAATTAATTTAACATAACCATTTCTAGCTTAGAAGCATGTCCAAACTGACATAGTAATTCCATACTCTTGAAAATCTTACTACTCTAGGATAATTTAAGGTCATATTTGAAGGAATCTTAAAGAAAGAAAAGGTAGAGCTTGAGGTTAATATTCCAGAATAGTCACTTAAACTTCAACACATATTTTTCCTTGACCATTCCCCTCAAAGATCGAGAGGAAATTAATCTTTACTCTATAACAAGAAGCACTTCTGGAAAAAGGGGGGGGGTGTTTGGGGAGACTGAGAGAGGCCACGATCTTTCCCAGGCCAGACATGTTTTTCTCCTAAATTTTGATTTCTACCTTCAGTCTAATTTTATTACTTTCTAGCACTTGGCATAACATATTACATATGGTAGTTTATTACACTCAAATACTTAAAATAAATCTGCAGTTTCACTGATTCAGGAATTTTGCTCCAGTAACATTAATTAAAGCCCATCCGTGTTTGTTCATACTGAGTCTAGACCATTTCCTCCCAAAATTTGTCACAAGGTTTCCACTCTATGTGTGGAAGGTCTTCCTGTATTTCTCCCTTCTCCTTGCCAAAGTCATTGCCTCGATATACACTCTCATCTTTTGTAGAAACACTTGGATGGCACAGTAGGTAGAGTGCCCAGCCTGAAGTCAGGAAGACCTGAGTTCAAATCCAGCCTTAGACACTGACCGTGTGATCCTAAGCAAGTCACTTTACCTCTGTCTGTTTCCTCGGTAGTTACATGGGATTGATAACAGAGGACTTATCCAAAAGGGTTGCTATAAGGACCACATGAGCTAATAGTTGTAAAGCACTTAGTGCTTTACTGGCACATAGCAGGTCCTACATAAATGCTCATTCCCTAACCCACTCCCCACCAAGGTTGCCCATACTATAATACTACTCCCCTTCTCTCATTCCCAATCTTTCCTCATATACTAACTCCTTCCTTGCTCCCTATAAACATGTCCCCACCATTTAAAAAGGGGACAAAAAGCAAACATCAGCAGCCCTCCTTTGATCTTGCTCTCCCCCTAGCCATTGTCTTAAATCTGTTCTGCTCCTTGTGAACAAATCCGCACCCCGAATCTCTTACTCTGCTCATTCTCGTCTAAACTCTGTCTACCTTTCAGCCTCGTTCACCTGATGAAATGAAATTGCCTTCTCTAAAGGTACCAGTGGTTTTTTACTTGCCAGATCTAATAAGCTTTTCTCGATATTCACTCTTGCCCTTTCTGGCTCATTTGATTCTATTAATCAACTTTTCCTGGTTCTCTCTTCCTTTCTAGTGTTTCATGGTGTTGCTCTCTCTGGATTCCCCTCCTACCTGTCATATTATTGTCAAGGGCAGCACCATCCTCCCGATCACCCAGGCTCATAACTTCACTGACATCCTTGACGGGCACATTCAAGGCTTTTGGATTGATTGATTGATTGATTGTCCACTAGTCTTAGAAACCTTAATGGTTTCTTCATCAGTTTCACTCCCATTAGCAATGGGTGTTTCCCAAAGCTCTGCCAAAGGTTTTCTTCTGTTTGTTCCAGGCTATCCTACATGGTGCCCTCAGCAGCTACCATGGGTTCCTTTACCATCTATATTCAGATGACTTCCAGATCTGTTATATGCAACTCTAGTCTGTCAGCCAAGCTATATAACCTGGAATCAGTAGTTGCGTTTTGTATGTTCCATAGGCATCCCAATCATGTTCTCATTATCTTTCTCCCCAAACCCTTTCCTCTTCAAACTTCCCTCTCTTTCTGCAAGTACCACCATCCTCCATACACACAGGTCCTCAACTTCAGTGTCACCGTGGACTCCCCTAATATTTCATTCTTTGCCAAATCTTGGCATTTCTACCTTCAAAATATATCTAATCAGGGTGACTAGGTGGCACAGTAAATAGAGCACTGGCCCTGGAGTCAGGAGGATCTGAGTTCAAATACAGACTCAGACACTTAACGCATAATAGTCATGTGACTTTGGGTAAGTCACCTAACCCCAATTACCCTGCCCTGCCCTCCACCTCCCCAAATAAAGCCAAAATATATTTAATGTGTTTACTTCTCTCACTGTAGTTAAGGCCCTAGTCACTGCTCACTAGACTATTTCAGCAGCCTTGTAACTAGTCTTTTCACCTCAAGATTCCCTCCAATTTCATTCATCTTCCACTCAGTTTCCAAGCTGATTGTAGTTCTAACCATGACACTTCCTTGGTCAGTGAATTTCAGTGGCTCCTGTTAGTCATTGTCAGGCAAACAGCATTTATTAAATGCTTATTGTATACCAAACACTGTATTATATTCTAGAGAGACAAAGAAAGGCAGATAATATTGACTCTGCCCTTGTAAAGCTCACAGGCGGGGAACTAGGGAAGGTTTTGGAGGAAATGACATTTGAGTTAGGCTGTCACAGAATGCTTAGAATTTCAAATGACGTAGGATGGTGGGCAGGGATTTCATGCCCAGAGAATGATGCGGTGAAAGCTATGGAGGTAGGTGAGTATGGAATGTGTTAAGGGTATCGTGGATGATTGTCCTGTGTAGTTGGAGTGTAGATTGTATATGCACAGGGATGTGGCTCTCTAAGTTCTCAAGTGTGGCCCTTTGACAGAATTCAGACTTCACAGAACAAATCCCCTTAGAAGGATGGATTCTATAAAACTTGGACTCGGTCGAAAGGCCACACCCAAGGACCTAGAAGGTCCACATGTAGCCTTGAGGTTGCAGGTTCCCCACCTCTGAATATCAGAATATTTTGAACCAAAGCTGAAAAGAAATTGGGTTGGAGCTAGATTGTAAAGGCACATTACCACTAGACCAAGGAGTTTGAACTCTATGTGATAGTCAATGGTAGTCATTGAATGAATGAGCATTTATTAAGTATTTATTAATACCAAACACTGGGATATAAATATAAAAGCAAAGACAGTCCCTGCTCTCAAGGAGCTTATGTTCTAATGCAGCGAGAAAGGACACATAATGTCCAGAGACTAGTACTCTGGTCCAGAAAGCAAGACTAAATGGGAATAGATTGATAGACCTTTCTAGAAACAAAGGCTGAATTAATTTTGATCATAGTTCCAGAACTAGAGAGGCCCGGGAGCTGGGGGAAAGGGGGAAGGGGGAGAAGGGAGAATGATGGTATAAATGCCACAGCTGGTGAGATTTCTGAGGAATAGAGAGTGAAATGAAGAATGTCTGGAATTTTCCAAGAATAATGGATCAGGTGGTACAGTGACTCATCAGGACACTGGGAACCCAAGATAGATGTTCTGAAGATGAAATCCAGTGGAGCAGCTTAAATGAGCATAAGCAAAAATAATAGAGACAGTTTGATGTTTTTTTAATGTTATTGATCAAAAAGATGAGCAGTAATGCAGACTGGATAAAGGGGAAGGAGTCTTTGCAGCAGATAAAGTTGTTAAGTTGTTAGGTCAGGGTAGATCATGATGAGAAGGGAAGGGAACAAGCATTTTTTTTAAGCTACTACTATGTGCCAGGAACTAGACTAAGCACCTCACAGATATCATTTGATCCTCACAACAACGCTGCCAGATATGTGTTGTTATTATCCTCATTTTACAGTTGAGGAAACCAAGGCAGGCAAAGCTTAAGTGACTTACCTAAGGTCACGCATGTAGTACATGTCTGATGCTGGATTTGAACTCAGGTCTTCCTAACTACAGTCTCAACTGCTCAATCCACTGTACCACCTAACTGGAGAGTCCCTAAGAGATCTGAGAGGTTATCCAGAAGCAGAATAGACTAGCCTTAACAATTTTTGACTGAGGTTGGAGAGTGGGGAGAGTTTGGGGATGATGAATTTTTGTTTTTTGTTTTTGTGAGATTCAAAGATGTGTTCTAAATTGAAGATGTGACATTGTTGTAATATTTGTAATGAACCAGTGCATGAAAGCTTCAGTATTTCTAATCTGGTATTTACTTCCCCATAGCAAAAGTTATATCACTAGAAAGTTTTCTATCATTAATGGAACAGGAAACTAAAACTCCCTGAAAATGAGTATATTAGAAGAGTTTCAAGATATAAAATAACTTCCTGTCACTTACAAACAGCTTTATTTGAGTTTGGCTTTTTTTTTTAATGGACCTGTGATTTCATTGGTGTAGGAAGCTCTTAGTGAGCAACATGTACCAGTCCCATTGACAGCTTATCTGCGTAGAGAGTTGTTTGGGACACTAAGAGGTCAGATGTCTCCTTATCGGTCACAGTCAGTCTGGGTCATGGGCGGACTTTGGAGCAAGGTCTTCTGGCTCTTAGGCTGGCTCTCACATTCACTAAGCTCCTCTGCCTCTCCACACTATCTCTCCCCAACAAAATAATGTCGGTGCAGGATCAACGTATTATATATAAATTACAGTCTGATTGTCCTTAAAAACTTACTCTGGTATATTCTGGGAGCCCCTTTGTTAACATTTGAAGATCATTTTTACAGATGTTCTCTTAAGGCATTTTCCCCCTCTAAATAAGAGATGCATGATAACAAACACATGGGTGGGGTGGGGTGGAGAATGGTGGGGAATTCCCCTGATTTCACTTTGATCTTGTGTATTAATTTTAAAGTTGAATGTGATTTGAAGAATATGAACTCACTTTGATGAAAATTCCTAGAGTTTGTCTTTTACTTTATGTTGAAAGTCAGATAGCAGGGTGATTTAAATTTCAGGTGTTAGAGTACATTCTTCTTGAATGGCTTCTCATGATCTTTGTCAAGCCATTGCTTTCATTTTGGGTCATGATGTTCACTGCAGATGTCAGCTTCTTAATGAAGAGGGGGCTTTAAATTCCACTTACTTATAGGGGACAGAACATGATGTAGGTTTTTTTCTTCATAAAATTTAAATCCAACCCACACAACTGGTTTGTAGGTTGAATTTTATGGAAGGCTTTTAAATTAACGTCACTGAAATATTCTGTAATAGGAGTAAATGGCACTGTGTAGCTATTGCATTAGTGGAAAAAAGCACTCACTATCCAATCCTTGGTAGTCTAGAGGGTGGGAGCATGCATTGTAAACCTGATGTCTTGATTACATCCTTACATTTTAGATCTTTGAAGAAGCTCTTTAAAAGGTTTAATCTGGCTTCTCTCGGAAGGAAAGAGTAACTGTCAAAAATTCTGTTGCCCTGACCAAGAAAGCTACCTACACCAGATTATTTTTTTCTTGGATTTTGAGGTTTTGGAAGCTAAAGTTAATAAATGAGGGTGGGGGGAGTTTGTTTTATTTTCCTGAGAGGCTTGCCTAGTGGCGAGAAAGCTGGGCTTAGAATAAAGAAGACATGGATTTAACTCCTTACTTAGTAGTTAGAGATTATACACATGCCCCTTACTGTCTTTGAGCCTCAGTTGTCCCATTTTCTGTAAAATGGGAACAATATCTGAAGTATTGATTTCACAGCATTGTTATGAGTCTCTAAGGTAACTCTCTGTATGTGCTCTGTAAACTTTAAAATACCAAACATAATTTTAAACATTATCAACAATAGATAAATTTTCTTCTTTGGCAGAAATTAGATCCATTGGCTTGAATAATTAAATAAACAATCTCTTCTTTAAATTCTTCCATCAGCTAGTTAAAATGTCTATATTTTATTGATAGGTTCCAGTGGTGGCATAAGGGCCTCCAGAACCCAAACACAAGAGTCCAAGAGCCAGTGAGTGAGCCATAGGGCTGCTGATAGTGTGGAAGTAAGAAGGCCCTTTTTAATCTATACTGTACCCTTTTTAAAATTTCTTTTTTGTGTGTCATGAAATTTTCCAAGGTTTTTTTCTTGGTCTTTTCTTTCTTCCAGCCAGCATAGTTCTTATTTTTCTATTGTACTATATATCATGTGTGATCCTTTCCATCTTTTGGAAAATATAGCCCATAGGGAAGCAAGTGAACTGATGCAAAGCAAAACCAGTAAGTAATAGAGCACATTTCTCACAAAAGATTATTTAATTGTACCTCTGTGCAATGCCTTTTAATTAACAATAATTTGCCTTTTGAATTTACTAAATCTTGCCTTCTTTCTAGCCTTTACTTACATATGTTTTCATTGACTTTTCCAGTGTGTTACCCTTTGACTCTGTGTGGTTTGTGAAATGAAATGAATCATGCCAAATTCATCTTCACTGAATAACTTTTTAAGTTATGCAGCACACTAAGCCTTCTGATTTCAAAAATCTGTGTCTAAATACTGTTTTTTCAGCTTATTGTGTTTCCTGGAAATAGATGCCTGACAGAGAATCTGCTGATCCCTCATCTGCTCTTTATGGCCCATTAGTAAGGCACTAACTTTGTCCAGAAGATGAATTGTCCGACTAATTCACATTTCAGCATGGAAGTGCCTTTCCTTGAAGATTTGGATTTTTTTTTGCCAGCCACAATTCTAGTTTTATTTAGGCAGCTAGATGACACAATAAAGAGAACAAAGGAAGTGGAATCTTCCTATCTACTTGGAACTCAGATACTGTGCGACCTTAGGAAAGTCATTTAACTACTACCTGCCTCAGTTTCCTTGTTTGTAAAGTGGGAAAAACAATAGCACCTATGTCTGTAGTAGGTACTGCAGTTGTGAGGATCAAATGTAAAGTACTTTGTGAACTTAAAAACACTGTATATATGGTGTCTCTTAGTTTTATATTGTGTATATTAACTTCATTTACATGTATTATTTTTATATATTTTAAGAAACAGGAAAATGATACCTGCAAATGAAGTTAATATACACAATATAAAACTAAGAGACAGCATATATACAAATTCAGAAAAATAAAATATAAGTATTTTCATAAAAACAAATGTATTTTATAATTATAAATATATTGCAAATATATTTATAAATATAAATCTAGAGGATGACTTAGGCCACCTTTTCCCTTATCTTGATCTAAATCTAATCTTAATCTAAATCTAAATGTCAAATTACAGAATAATTAGATGAGAAGTTTGAAAACTTTTAAGCTGATCCTAACAAATGCATTTATAATGTCCCTACTTCTAATGAGGAACTTGCTACTTTACATACCTATCCATTCTGTTTTTGGACCATTCTTTTATACATTGAGTTAACTTCTACCTTCCTGAAACTTCCATCATTGTTTCTACTGCTTTTCAGAACTACACAGAATAAGTCTTACAGTTTTTCACTTAACATTCCTTCAAATATAGGAAGATATCTATCATTTCTTTCCTCCCCCCTAATCACTCATCAAGTCTTTTCTCAGGGCTAAATATCTTCTGTTTCTTCACCTTTTCCTCATACTATATGATAAGTCTGTGAATCTTCTTAACATCCTGCTTCTTCTCCTGTGGTTTCTCTCAGGTTAGTCAATGCCCCTCTTAAAATGTGATGCTCGCAGTAGAGTATACTATTCCAAATGTATTGTAACTACTGAAGAGCCCAGGGGACCTGTATCATTTTCTGTGAATCAGCATTACAATTCCCTTAATCAAAACCATAACTGTAACTTGGGATTTAGGGGTCTGGAGTAAGGGGAATGGTAGAAGATGGGGGTCTGGGCAAGCATACCTAGCATATGGTCATCAGGGGGAGGAAGCATATTGCAACATACTTCAAAGTTGTCATGCTGCTGAGGACCAGCCAAAACAGGGATGTGCATGGTAGGGCATCTGCTGCCAAGGAGTGTTAGTGGCTTTGTGAAGAGGCTGTTGTCATCAAGGGTGGGGCCAGTAGGGGAAGATATCATCAAAAGTGAAGCTGCTAGGAGGAGGAAGCTTGTTATCTCCACCCTTTAAACTTTTGCACCCTAGGAAAAGAATCCAGTCACCCCTACCCTAGTTATGACTTTCTGATTAATGCAGTTTACGACATAGTCATATTGTGCTTCTTTTTGTTCAGTTAGATTTTTCCCCACCTAGATACATTTCCATTTATCTCTGAAATTTCATCATGTTTGCTTTGGCCCATTATTCTGAGTTGCTTTTTGGATCCTGATTTCTTTCCTCCGGTATGCTAGTGCATTTTCATCTTTGTATCATCTTCTGTCATCTGCAAATTTGATAAGCATATCATTTGTAGTTTTCATCTAAGTTCTTGATTAATATTTTAATCAGGACAAAGGCCAGTGCTTAAACAAATCAGCTGCTTCTTTTGACATATATGGATACAAAGATTGTAAACAAGAATTTATTTCTGGTTCCTAATTCTGTCTCCCTCTGTGAAAGACAGAGCAGTAGCAGAATAACATGACAAAGTTCTTCTCCCACAGTTTTCAGTCTCAGAGTACAAATCCTAACAAAAGCTCCAGAATATCAAGGGGAATTAATGAAAAGAAATGCAAGGGAAGGTGGCCTAGCCATACCAAATCTCAAATTGTATTATAAAGCGGCAATCATCAAAACTACTTGGCACCGACTGAGAAATAGGATGGTCGATAGATGGAGTAGGTTAGGTACATGAGACAGAGTGGTCAATGACTATAGTATTCTATTATTGTTTTGATAAACCAAAAGACCACAGCTTCTGGGATAAGAGCTCACTATCTGACAAAAACTCCTGGGAAAACTAGAAAATAGTAAGGCAGAAACTGGACACAGGCCAGTATCTTATACTGTATGTGATTTAGAAATAAAGGCTGATACTGTCAGCAAACTGGAAGAACAAAGAATAGTTTACTCATCAGACTTATGGAGAATGGAAGAATTTATGACCAAATAAGAGACAGAGAACATTATGAAATGCAAAATGGATAATTTTGATTACATTAAATTGAAAAGATTTTACACAAACAGAGCCAATTCAAGGGAAGCAGAAAACTGGGAAAGAATTTTTACAGTCAGTGTCTCTGATAAAGGCCTCATCTCTAAAATATATAGAGAACTGAGTCAGATATGTAAAAATACAAGTCATTCCCCAACTGACAAATGGGCAGAGGATGTGAACAGGCAGTTTTCAGATGAAGAATAAAAGTGATCTAGAATCATATGAAAAAAATGCTCTGTCATTATTGATTAGATAAATGCAAATCAAAACAACTCTGAGGTATCACATCACACCTACCAGATTGGCTAACATGACAAAACAGGAGAATTATAAATGCTGGAGAAGATGTGGGAAGTTGGAATTCTAATGCATTGTTGTTGGAGTTGTGAACTGATTCAGCTGTTCTGGAGAGCAATTTGGAACTATGCCTAACATTGTTTGACCCAGCAGTAGCATTTCTAGGTATGTATCCCAAAGAGATCATAAAAATAGGAAAAGAACCCACATGTACAAAAATATTTATAGCAGCTCTTTTTGTGGTGGCAAAGAATTGGAGGTTTAGGGGATGCCCATCAGTTGGGGAATGGCTGAACAAGTTGTGTAATGGAATGGAATTACTATTGTGGAATGGAATACTATTGTGCTATAAAAAATGATGAGCAAGCAGACTTCAGAAAAACTGAAAAGACATATGAACGGATGCCAAGTGAGCTGAGCAGAACCAGAACATTGTACACAGTTACAGCCACATTGTGTGATAACTAATTTTGATAGATTTATATCTCCTCTTAGAAAGGATCTAAGACAATTCCAAAAGACTCATGATGGAAAATGCCATCCACATCCATAAAAAAAGAATAATGGAGTCTGAATGCATATCCAAGCATATTATTTGTTCTTCCCCCCCCTTCCTTCTCTGTCCCTCTCTCCCTCTCCTCTCCCTCCCCCTCGCCTCCACCTCCACCCCCTCCCCTGCTACCTCCCAGTCTCCCTCTCCCTCTCTGTTTCTACTTTCACATAGTTCTTCCCATTTGTTCTAATTCTTCTTTACATATTACGTGCTGTCTTGTGGAGGGGAATGGGGAGATGATCTCTTCCTCATTCTGCCAGATGGGACATCTTATGCTCACTACTGAACTATCATTTTGGAGAAGGAAGAAGTTGAGCATGTGAGGTATGAGTAAATTCTAGGTAGTTTCAGGTAGATTTCATATTTAATTCATAAGGGGAGGAATTGTGCTTAGCACAGCTTCCCCAGAGCATGACAACAAATGTTCTTGGTAACTCCCAGGCCAACATAATTAATCCCAGACTAGATGATCAGTTTTCCAGGTGCAGCTCAAATATATATAGACCAATAGGCATTTCTAGATTTGTGAAATTCGCCTAAACAAACCCAATTATCTGAATAAACCCAACTCTAATTTTCAAAACACATCTCCTAGTGTGGGAGAAAATTTTTTTAAACATATGGGAGGAAAAGCTTTTATACCAGATAACACTTCCAGACTTACATAGAGTGTTTACGTTAAGTATCTATGAAAGGCTGTTTAGCTTTACAGTGAAAAAACTGTTCTTTGAATAAAATTGAGCTGCCTTGGAGGACAAGTGAATCAAAAAGATTCAGCTTTTCTAAAGACAGTACTGTGTACATTTCCAAGTTGTAGCCTTGAGTGGTTGAACTAGGCCAATTATTTTAATTAATATTTTACTTGATATGATGTATTCATTACACTTTTAAAAGAGAAATGAAATAAACCGTCTTCTGCATAAATCTTTGCATCAAAATCTCAAATTATTTGTACAATTATTTGGTTTGTAAAATAATATATTCAGCTTGTTAATGCATTCTGTCTTTTCCATTTGCCCTGCCTCTATACCCTCTGGACCCTTACTGCTTGTTATCTGACCTATTGATACACTCTAAAGACCACTGGGTTTTGCCATCTGTCCCCCTACTGAATCTCTAGGCCTTCTTTGATTTTCCATCTACACCTCTGCTCAACTTTCTTTTATTTGTTGTCTCTCCCAGTAAAAGTATGAGTTTGTTAAGAGGCAACATTGCTTGTTTGATTTTTTTCTGTTTGTCCCCCCATTTCTGAGCATGGTACTTGACTCATAATAGGCTCCTAATAAGTTTCTTTTCATTTATTCAAGAAGACTGAAATCATAGATTCTTTTTATATGGAATTATTGTATACTGGGTAAGAAATAAATTATCCATTTTAGTATACTTTACTGGACAGAGAAGTGCATTTGAAGTCAGTAGACCTAGCTTTGAGTTCCAACCTTACCACTTAACTACCTATCTTACTGTATAAGTCACTGAACAACTCTGAGCTTTCAGGTTCAGAGGATAATAATATTTACACTATTCCTCACAGGGTCATTGTGAGGAAAATAGAAAATAGTTTACAAATTATAAATGTGAGGGGGTTTTTGTTTGTTGATCTTCCTCCACTAAGGATATACCAAGTTAGAATGGAAAAAACTTGAACTGAGAAATTCATTATACCTACAAGACAATGCCAGCACACATGGAGTTAAATCCCTCATAGAGGATCCACCAATAGTCTAGTGACTTTCCTCTTAATTTGTTTTTATGTAGACACAAATCCATCAGAATTAACACTTGTTTTCAACATTTGAGCAGTTCACCTCATTTTCCCGTCATTTGATTGGTATACTTTTTGTTTGTTTGTTTTAGACCTTTATCTTTTTCCTAGACTGGTATGTAAACTTCTTGACAGCAGGGACTGGTTTTTATGTCTTTTAAAAATTTCGAATGGTTATCACAGTGCCTGAAACATAATTGATACTTCATAAATTCTTGTTAAATTGAATTGATGAAAAGATGAATGAAAAAGGTTATCTGTTCTGTCAATGAATGTTGCATGATCTTACATGTGTATGATGTATCTTTGTTAAAGAAGAATCTCATTCTCTCAAAATACTTGAAAATTATCAATATCATCAAATAAGACCTACTATTCACTGTATTTCAGTCATTTGGGTCTTTGAAGTTGTGTCTTCTATAAAATATCAATTGCAAACCCTGCCATTTTCCCTTCTTATTTTCATTTAGGTTGCAACACCCAAAATATATGGATAGGTCAGGGGTGGGGAACCTGCAGCCTTGAGGCCACATGTGGCCTTCTAACTCCTCAAGTGTGGACAGTTGTTATTCCATCAAAGGGCCACACTTGAGGACCTAGAGAGCCACATGTGACCTCTTGGCCTCAGGTTCCCCACCCCATGTGTATGTAGTTCTTGCTTCCACAGATTTTGTGGGTAAGAAAAATTTGGCATATAGTTTGGTAGTTTTAGAAATTATTCAGTCACATTTTTTTCTGGAACCATAGTAGCCATGATTCATCCCCATTTATTCATTATCTTTGCCTCTTTTAGATACCTTGAAAACTGATCCATCAGTATTTTCAAAACTGTGTCATTTCTAGCTTGGATTTTTTCCTATGTACACTTGGTTTGTTCTAGTAGCACTTTCCAGGTTGGTTTTCTTTATTATTCTTTCTACTTCTTCAAGTAAAAGATATCAGAATCTAAATGTAGTAGCCCCTATGTCATCAACGATGAAACTAGCTTGTTAGAGAGATGCTGATATATTTGTAATTTTTTTGGCTGTTTCTTCCCCTCCAGTTTTTGGAAGGGTTTGGCATAAATAACTGAACCTCCCAGCAGGCTTTTGCACACACTACTCTTCACTTTTTAATCAGGTGAAAGTGCCAGTATCTCCTATCTTCTGCTGCTGTGTTTTCTAAGTGAACGCCAATCCCACACCAGTTTTCCCTTTCTCTTCTATATCTTGGCTTGGTACAGAAATCAAGGATTTGCAAGTTGAGGCAGTTTTGGAGTCCTTTTGGTCTCCTTGTTGTGGTCATTCTTTAACATTCTAAGGAATGGTGGTGGTCCATGTTGATATCTTCCCATTATCCATTTCCCAGTTTTCAGGAACACTACAATTTACCTTTACACAGTGCCTCCCCCTATAGAATGCAAGTTTCTCTAAAGCAAGGGCAGTTTCCTTTGTCTTTGAATTCCCCACTTCCCACAGTAGCGTCCGGCATATATTGGCACTTAATAAATGTATGATGGAGGCAGCTATGTGGTGCATTGAATAGAGCACTGGCCCTGGAATCAGGAGGACCTGAGTTCAAATGTGGCTTCAGACACTTGACACAGTAGGTGTGTGACCTTGGACAAGTCACACAACCCCAATTGCCTTGCCTTCCCCCCTCCATAAGTAAATAAATGTAAGATGATTGCTCTATAGCCCCCAGCTATCCAGGTATATTTTGGGTTAAATAAACTTTTAGAGGCTGCCTCAAAACTGTCTTTAAACATAAGATTTACTCAGGTCTGACTAGGATTGCTTGGTGACCCCAGTAAGGGTCACCTTAGATTAGATGGAGGAGTGTACCAGTGAAGTGCTTGGCACACAGGGGGTTAATATTGTTGTCATTATTAGTCATTTGTTTTACCCCATTCAGTACTGTGTTAGGGGCTATACAGTGAACTAAGTAAGTATAGTCTTTACCCTGTGGAACTTATAGTATTCAACCTGATGAATTATACATGTTTGTATCAATAAATAAGAAAGAGAAATAGCCAAATTGCTTATTTGCTTGGCATTTAGTTTGTTTCCTCATCCATCAGACATTTCTGGAGTTTCTGCTTTGTCCAGGTCACTGCACTGGGTACTATGGGGTTATAAAGGAAGTGGAAGGTAAGCTCCCAACTTAGGAGCTCATAGAACAGATAGTGATACAAGAAATAAACAAATGATAATACTGCAGACTGTGATAAGGTAACATGTTTTCTGTGTTGTTTGTTTGGGGGGTGGTAAAGGAAGGGGAAAGAGAGGGGAGAGAGCGGGGAGGGAGGGAGAGAGATAGAAACGAGAGAGAGACAGAGGGAGGACAGAGAGAGAGAGAGACACTGACTGAAAACAGCAGAAGATGGTGAGCTTACTTTCACTGAAAGAATGTTTATGGTTTGACTTATTTGCTTGCAATTTGTGTCACCTGGTCTTTGTGTCTCTGTCTTTCCCTCTAGATCTAGAATATGCTTTTTGTTTCTTTTGGCCTTATGATTTCATCTTTGTAAAGCAACTTCCTCTGTAGAAACTCCCTCTACTGATAGAAATCTCTAACTTATAAGTTAAATCTTTTGAACTTAGAATTTTTTTTCTTTTTTTTTCTTTTTTTTTGTATTTTGGAGGGCAGTTGGGGTTAAGTGACTTGCCCAAGGTCACACGGCTAGTTTTGTGTGTGTGTGTGTGTGTGTGTGTGTGTGT
>CM053594.1:204665773-204706691 GCA_028646575.1 Pseudocheirus occidentalis
TTGTTTCTTTTGGCCTTATGATTTCATCTTTGTAAAGCAACTTCCTCTGTAGAAACTCCCTCTACTGATAGAAATCTCTAACTTATAAGTTAAATCTTTTGAACTTAGAATTTGTTTTCTTTTTTTTTCTTTTTTTTTGTATTTTGGAGGGCAGTTGGGGTTAAGTGACTTGCCCAAGGTCACACGGCTAGTTTTTTTTTTTTGTGTGTGTGTGTGTGTGTGTGTGTGTGTGTGTGTTAAGTGTCTGAGGCTGGATTTGAACTCAGGTACTCCTGACTCCAGGGCCGGTGCTCTATTCACTGCGCTACCTAGCTGCCCTAGAATTTGTTTTCTAACTAAGATAGTTTGGTTCAGTTTTGAGGCAGCTTCTTGAAGCTTTATTTAACTCAAAATATACCTGGGGAATAGGGAGCTATGGGATCAATAATCAGGCATTTTAGTGCCTATTTTATGCCAGGCACTGCTCTAGGAAGTGACTTCAAAGACAAAGGAAACTGCCCTTGCCTTCAAACAGCTTGCATTCTATGGAGAGACAATATATAAATATATATGAAATATATTCAAAATAAATGCAAAATGATTATGTGGTTGGGGCAGTGGCAGTGATACAAAGTTCAGATGAGGCACAGTCCCTTTACTCATGCTAACCTGGAGTCCATAAATTTGGTTTGGTTTGGTTTGGTTTTTTAAAGTATTTTGATAACCTCATTTCAACATAATTGTTTTATTTTATAATCTTATATATTTCATGCTGTGAATTTAAAAACATTTTTTCTGGTTTTTTTTTTTTTATAAGCTTTACCAAGCTGCCAAAAGAGTCAGTGACAGACACAAAAAGATTAAGAAACCTGGTCTAATGGTTATAGTTAAATAGGGTTTATGGGCTGGTTGATCACCATTTATATAGGAAAACTAATTCTAAGTTCTAAATTGAATTCTAAACAAAACACTGGCTTTGGAGTTAGGGTACCTGAGTTCAAATCCTGCCTCCATTAATTACTTATTGCCTTTGTGATCTTGGGCAATCATTTAACACCTCTGGGCCTCACCATCTGTAAAATGAAGAAGTTGGACTAGGTTGGACAGAAAGCCTCTAAGGTTGCTTCCAGTTCCAAATCTCTGATGGTGTTTTTATGTTCCTGAGTTGTACACATCTTATTGCCAAATATACCAATAAAAGTGTTTGCTGATTTGGATGTGGAAGGAATGAATTAGAATTGCATTAACAAGAGAATGAGACGAAGAATGGCTGTCAAACCCCTAGGATATTTTAGGCAAAATTTTAGGTTGGATTTTTAGGTTGAACTGGATGGCATCAGAGGTCATTTGCAACTAGTGATTTATGTTCCTATTATTAGCTAATAAAAGTTAAAGGAAAATTGTGGGAACTTGGGTAGTAAGTGAGCAAAGTTAGGTGGAGGTAGAGACAGATAAAAGCATTTTTAAGTAGTTAAAAAAAAAGTTGATGATCTTGACATTTTTGAAGATTTGTCCTAAGAACAGACTCTGCTCTTTTGGAAAGATGCTTCAGAGTGTCTTGTGGAACACAGGCTTGACATATTTGCCAAGATGGCTTTTATGGTGTGTTTTTAGGTTGGCTTTTTTTAACTGAACAGAAAAGCAGAATTGTTAGATGTTTTCTACATGAATGCCTAGAAGTTTTACTAGTCTATATACTGGCAGCCTTGATTGAGTTGTGCCGTAGGCCAAAATTACTGAAGCCAATTCCTCTTGGATTTTCTCTTCCTAATGACTGTTCTTTGATAATTTCCATAGATGAGTGTTCCATAGTAACTGAACAGTAATTTCATTTTATAGATTTGTCTCAATTATATTTCCTAGTTTGGTTGCCTGCATTCTTATGCATTTTTTCCATGCATAAAGTTTAGGCACAATTCCATGTATAGAGTTTCTGACCTGCATTTTTCTGTGGTTTTTCACAAACTTCAGGGATCATGTCTCCCCTGTCACTGATGTTTCCAGAATAGTTTTTAATGTACAAAGATTGAAGGGAGGGATGGAATGCAGCAGAGTCAACATTCCTTATTGCGATCTACTAGCCTACAACTCTAGTCGTAAGGGTAGGAAAAGTAGGAGTCATCTTCACTTCCTCCTTCCCTCATCTCCTATCAAGTCATTTGCCAGGTCTTGTTGATTTTACCTCCATGGAATTTCTTGTATAATTTACTCCTCTCTTTTCACAGAGCTATTTCCTTCCTTCTGCATTCCTCACTTCATGACTAGACTAATGTCCCTTAATTTGTTCACCTGCTTTAAGTGTCTCTTCTCTCCAGTTCGATCCACCATACAACTGCCGAAGCGATGTTCCAAAATAACAGTTTCACTAAACTCCAAGTAGAATCTAAAAAATTCTCTATTTGGCTCTTGATTCCCTTTAAAACCTGGACCCATCCTCTCTAGGCTTATCAGTCATTACTCCCTTCATACTCTGGTCCAGTCACACTGACCTTTATGCCATTCCTTATAATCAGTCGCTTGTAGCAGAGCCTTTGAATTACCTCTCCCTTGTTTTTGGAGTACATACCTTCTTCCTCTATGCCTCTGAACATTCCTATTTTCTTCAAAGTTTTGATCAAGCAACCCCTTCTACATGAAGTTTTTCTTGATCCCTGCAGCAACTAGTATCTCCCTCCCCAAAGGGGAAAATTACTTTGTCTATATTTTGAATATATTTATAGGTTCATATTGTCTCTCTCCATGGAATGTAAGCTTCTTGAGGGTAAGGTCTATTTGATTGTATTTGTATCCTTATTTACTGGTAGTGCTTGGCGCATAATAAGGGCTTGATAAAATGCTCATTAGTTTGATGATTGATTGTTTCATAGACCAAATAATTCCTTGTTGAACATGACAGCTTGAAGTTTTTAGTAACAGGATGAAAAAAGTTCTAGTGCTTAGACATTCTAATTTTATCGATACATTTGAATCTGAGTGATAGAGTAAAAGAAGGTTCTTGTGACCAAGACTTATTCCTTAACAAATTGATTCTACTATCAATGAAAATGTGACATGGCAGCAGAAATGTTGTTAATTTTATTGGTGACTGTTGATAAATATTCAAGGAAAAAAAGTACCATTATACTTGGTAGTCTTACTCAGCATAAGACATTTCTGATTTGCACAAAAGTACTTTTGTTTCATCTTAAATCATTGATTTGGTAAATTTGGGTACATGTAGAACCTAGTAAAAATTAATTGCTATTTTTATAACAAAAGAAGTGTTTTAAAAATAATTTAACTAATTTAAAATTTTTCATTAATTAAAAACATTCTGTCAATCATTCGAATAGTACAAAGAAAGGGTCCAACACCAGAAAATTATTTAATGCCTTATTGTATCAAAAAAAGTGCTTCGATTTTGTCTTAACTCCTAATGGATCTTTGCTAGCTTCTGCTTATTAGACAGGTATTTCATTACAGGATTATACAAACAGGGTCAGTCTTCTTGGTGTAGTAGAAAAAGTATCATGCTTCAGTAGAATAGATGCATAATAAATAGTGACAGAATGAATTGCTTAAGAACGGAAAGACCTGGAGTTTGAGTGTTGGCTCTGTAGTTATTTCACTTCCCTATGTCTCAGTTTCATCATCATGTGTCCTATAAGATGAACTGAATGATTTCCAAAGACCTACCCATCTCTAATTCTCTAAAATAAGAGATAAAAGTGACATTTCAAACAATATAGAAGGAAGATTGATTTGTAGTTGTACAAATGAGCATCAAATTGCTAATTGAGGAAAATCAAATCTGAATATGATTTTACCGCACTAATGATCATAAGTATACAATATGGATTTTATATTTGAGCTTCAACACTAG
Organism: Pseudocheirus occidentalis; assembly: GCA_028646575.1. Classification (NCBI taxonomy): domain Eukaryota; kingdom Metazoa; phylum Chordata; class Mammalia; order Diprotodontia; family Pseudocheiridae; genus Pseudocheirus; species Pseudocheirus occidentalis. The sequence goes on from CM053594.1 coordinate 204,669,615, forward strand.
AATAGATTAAATTTGAACAAGCTGGTATTGGATTCCATGTGATTTAATCACTTTGTTTCTTTGGATTGGGGGAAAACCTTTAGAATCATTTATAGATTGTAAGGTGAGACCGCCTTCCAAATGACAAAATCATGATTGTTTTGTCTGTGAGGTTTAATTTATTAAAATTTAATTTGCTCATGTGCTTTGCTCCAATAGCACTGTGCTAGCAAATGGCTATAATTAGATTACCAGGCTGCTAAGCAGTGGTGACAGTATCTGAGCCTCAGAGAGCATGTGCTAGATTCTACATGTGCCTTTTTCCCATTGGCTGTTGACATTGCTGCTTGCCAGTTTGATAGGTTTCCACAGTAATCTTTATGCTGCATTAGAGACATAGATACAAAGGTACTGTACTGTGTTCTTGCAACGGTAGAGGTGCTTAGCTTGTAGCATAAAAGAAAGAGAAAGCCACTGATGGAAGAAAGGCATTGGTCTTTGTTGTAAAACATCACTAGTGAACGGCTGCTAGCAGCAAGCAGGGTCAGTGGAGGAGTTTCAGTTCATGGTAATTACTTTCGGTCTTTATCTATGCCATAAAGCACAGCCGTGCATGAAATGAATACTGTTAATCATGTCATCTGTTTAATTTGATCTTGCTTTTGTTAATAGCATGTGTAGTACAGCTTCTGATACTAAACATGTTCCCCCAGAAAAAAAATTACTTGAGAAAATATCGAATATATTCATGTGGGAACATTGTTTTTACATGAATTCTAGGGTGCATGTGCATGTGAGGAATTCTTATTGGTCCTCTTTTGTTTTGGTAATCCTAGTAATTTCATGGATTCAGGTGTCTTTGCCGCTTCATGTCCATCCCTGCTTGCTTCTGTTTATATTGAGATAAAATTGCTCTAAATAATGATGGGTTAGAGGAGATTTTGTGAAATATATTCTAATGAGACATAGGGCAGTAACTATCCTAAGAGACTGAAGAACGGGAAGTAGTGTGTTGTTGTTATTTTTTTCAGAGATGCTCTCAGCCTTCATTTTGGATGGTTTCTTTGTTTCACCTTTCTGTGTTTTCAGGCTCTTTTAAAAAATTAATTAGTAAGTTATTGCATATCCTAGTCTAGTGGAGAAAAGGTTCATTGTGTAATTATTTCTAAGAGCCAAATGTTGGCTCGTGGACTTGTTTTGGTATGGACAAGTATTGCCTTTAGAGTTGGAATGAGAGAGTAGGAAGGTGGGGTTCCTATCACTCACTTTGAATATTGTTTCAAACATTTTCCATATTGTTTTTATTGAATGTATTGCTGCATTTCAATTCTTGTTCTTGGACTATATTTTTAAATGGCCTTAACTCTTAGATTAGAAATGGCATATTTAAAGGCAATTATATTTAATATACAAGATGGGGGCGGGGGGAAGAAACAATTGATAAAATGTATATTTTGCCTGAAACTCTATATTCCCTACATGTTTGCCAGTTGTATATAAAAATAGATTATAGCTACAGCTGGCTGTCACAACTTAAAATTGATGCCCTTGTCTTTATCAGACTGTGGAGTCCACAGAAACTTGTGTCTTGACTCACCAGTCATTCAGCTGGCTGTCTGCCACCATGCGTCTGGTAACGGTGAAAAGCTTTGCTAAAATCCAAAAGGTGTAAAGGAATTGTTTTTTGTTTTCATTTTCCCACAAAAACAAAATTGTTTAGCAGGCCATCTTTCTAAGTAATTGTTTATTAAATAACTGACTTCATTTTAAAAACACATACTTTCAGAAATAGCGTATCTTTTGCTGTATTTTAAAACTCCATGCTAACATTCTCTGTGTTGCTTTCCTTCCCCAAACATTCATTTCTTTCAAAGTCCACATTTAAGTCTAATAGATTATTTATGTGTCATAAGGTTTTTTTTTTCAGAAATAACACATTTGAGAAAAAGATCTTGGAAAGAATTAATAAATTTCATAGAAAATTACCACAAATGAGCATTTTGTATGACCTTAAATTTGTATTCTTTTTAGTTTCAACATGCCAGGTGTGATCAATGTAAAAATTAGAACTGTAACTCTGATAATGACACTCAGTTAACATTTCAGCATAATTGATTAAAAGGCTGTGCTTTGCTGTTATTTAACGAGATGACATGGCTACATCAATGAAGGCAACAGAAACTGTGATGATAGTTGATGCCCTGCATTTGTACGTTTTGTGTCTTTTGTTCTTTACATGAAATGCTTTACTCCTTTATACTTGGTTGGCAAACTTTCTGTGTATCAACAGTTAGGAAAGGGCAGTGATGGTGAGAACAGTGTATGTAGGCATACCTCAGGCATCTTCTCTATTTCTTTTGTCTACTGAAGGACCTACTAAATTGTTTGGCTCTTCTAATGATGATAAGAAGTAGCCTGATTTAAAAGAAAAGTGTCTATGATTCCCCTACCCCCCTTTTCCCCCCCCACCTCCTGCTGAGCAATATCAATAATGTGTCGATTACTTAGAATACTTAAAAGCAGACTTCTCTGCTTCTGTGAAGGCATGCCAGTATTGAACTATGTATGTTTGAGATCCTGAAATCAGTACTAATTGATATGGGAATTTCCATGTATGATATTTAGGGTATTTTCCATGTCAGAACATTTTATATGGTTTAAAAATGTAAAATTGAGCTCATGTTGTGGTGATTTAATAGTATAATGCACAGAACTGTCTTTTAAAACTGAAGAACCTCATTTAAAGGAGCACACTTCTAGAGAACTGCCACTAGTAAAATACTGTCTTTCTATAAAGTAACAAAGATGTACATTTTGGTTACTCTTATACTAAAAAGGATTAGAAATGTGATGTATACACTATATTTTTTCTTCACTGAATTTTTTTTTATTTCATAGGAGTACATGATAAAGTTGTTTCTCTGGGCTTTACAATGTTTCCGCAAGATAAAAATGTATTTGCAAAGCAAAAACATTCTGAGCAAATATAACAATATTAGTGGGCATCAGTATACAAAATATATATTAAATTTAAAAAGATGAGAGAGATTAAGTAATATAGTATAATTTTTGTTGTTGTTGTTCAGAAGTATAATGGAATGACTGGACATTAATGAGTTGATAGCAAGGTGATAGCAACTTGGAGGGCGATCTCTAGAAGACTGTCCTCAGGATCTGTCCATGGTCCTGTGCTGTTTAGGATTTTTAATAGTGACATAGATGATTAAAAAAAAGAAAAGAAATCAGGGAGAGAACTAACATGTTGGATAAACAAAGTCAGGATGCAAAAAAGATCTTCATAGGCTATTGTGATTAGCTGAATAATATGAAATTTAATAATTAAATGTAAAGTTCTGGGTTTGAGTTAACATCAAATGTACAAACATTAGGCAAGTTGGTGGGAGGTGTATATGGTAGGTAGAAGTTCATCTGAAAAAGAGCAGAGATTGAGTCAACTGAAAGCTCAAAAACAACTACAGCTCTCAAAAACAGAGAGATATGGCAGGTATAAAAGCTAATGTGATCTTAAACCATAAAAAAGCAGACCCCAGTTCAAATCCAGCCTTAGCTACTTACTAGCTGTGTGTTTGGGCAAGTCACTTAAATTCTGTCTTGATTTCTAAATTTGTGAAATGGGAATAATAATAACGTATGCTTCCCAAGGTTGTTGTGAGATGTTTGTAATAACCCTTCACAAACCTTAAAGTGCTATATAAATGCTAACTATTGTTGTTTTTGTCTCTACTGTTATTATTTTTCTTGTCTTATTGATTCTACCTCCTCCATATCTCTAATATCTACCCCTTTTCTGCTTCTACAACCATCACCCTAAATTGGGTCTTCATCGCCTTTCAGCTGGCCAGCTATAATAACTTTATAATTGATCTTCCCAAATCCAGTCTCTCTCCTCCAAAATACATCTTCCTCTACATTGCTTCTAAATTTCAAATCCTAACATTTCAAGTGTGACCATGACACTTTTGCTCATAAAGCTTCATTGGCTCCCCACTGCCTTTCATGGATAAAGTTTGGAATTCCTGATTTGATATTTAAAGGCCTTCCCATTCTGGCTTTATTCTTCCATTCATATTACTTATCCCTCACTCTTACGTGTGCTATAACTCCAGCAAGACTGGCCTGCTCAGTGTTCCCTATAAACAACATTTCATGAACTCCTGCCTCTCTTTTGGCATTTGAATAGGCTGATCCATGCCTGGAGTGCTCTCCCTTCTCTCCATCACCTCTCAGACCCTTGTTTATTCAGAGTAACCTTTCAAGGTTTAAGTGTCACCTTCTTCAAGAGACCTTTCAGGAATCATAATTGTGTGTCTGTCTGTCTTCCTATCTCTATTTATCTGTCCATCTCTCTCTCTCTGTCTCTCTCACTCTCTTGCTCTTGCTCTCTCTCTTGTTACACATGCACACGTGCCATACACACACACACACACACACACACACACACAAAATCTCATTTATTTTTATACAAATATGTTGTCTCTTTCCAGGAGAATATAAGCTCCTTGCTCCTTTAATGGAGTAAGGGAAGAACATGTATCTCTTTGGTATAAGCCTGTGTCCTTAATGCTTCCATGATATCTGTAGCAGGTGCTTAATAAGTGTTTTTCAATTGATTTATGTTTTTACTGCTTTCATTTTGGTCCTACAAAACTTTGAAAATTGTATGCTTTCTTACACATAATAATATCTGGTTTTTAAATAGGACCTTTAGGTTCACAAATCACTTTACATAAGTTTCCTCAAAACCCACCTCATGAGTTAAAATGCTCTAGTTATTATCTCCATTTCACAGATGAAGAAACAGAAGCTGTGGGAAGTTAACCTTATTCCAGGTGGGATGTGAGCCCTGGTATCTCTTGACTGCAGGATGCAATATCCTGTCCATGATTTCCTGCTACTTCTCTATATAAAGCAAATTTGCTTGTGCAAATTCTTCCCAGAACATGATGAATAAAGGATAATTTCAGTACTGATTGAGTCAAATGAAAAAGAAGGTGGTACACAGAAATTGGAGATATTTTTATTATCTATCAGTCGAGATGTATCTCTAGCAAAAGGAATACAAAGCATTTAAAAAATATTTATTACTTTGAAGACGTTCCCTTGTATAGTTAATCTTTTTGAAACTACTGAAGGTTCCTGGAATTAGCATTTAAATTTTGGTTCTGTATTTGATTTTTTAAATGTACTGTTTTATAGCTTCTCATTAAAAGTTCAATAACACTTGGGAAGTCAGTAGCAAGATTGTAACAGTACAACCAGACTTTGATTAAGATGCTCTGTTTTGTTAACTAGTAAACAAATTTAGGGCATACTGAAAACTACAAAATTTAAAATAGCAGTTAATTTTAGAGCTAATGCGTCAGTTTGGTCTGGCATGTGCTAACACTGAAAGATTTCATATTAAAAAAATAAAGAATTGTACAGGATTTTATTGTGGGATATGTACTGTGAATGTCTGTGATACATTATGTCAAATAATGCAAAGAAATTAGTATAATTCCTGGCTCCTGACCTGATACAGACTAGATGGTCATAAAAAGTTAGAGGTAACTGTAGGCAAAAGGACACCGTAATTAGATTTAGGGGGCCTTGTTTAATCTCATATCCAAAACTTATATTCTGATTGACTGTGGCTAGTTCAATTTTTCTGAACCTCAGTTTCCTTAGGCGGTAAAATGAGCATAATTCTTGTGCTACAGGTTGTTGTGAGGAAATCAGACCAGTTACTTGCTGGTTATTACCTAGATATCCTTCTGCCACTTCAGATTCAACATGTCCATTATATAATTTATCATACTCCACTATTCCCTGCCTTCTTCCAAATTTAACTATTTCTGTTACGGTTTTCCTTGTTATTCAAGTTTATAATCCCAAATAATGGTTTACTCTTCATTTTTTCTCCCATTCCCCTTCCTCCCACCCTTCAATCATGTAAACTGCTAACTTCATGAACTTCATTTACTAAACATTCACGTTTCCTTTTCTTATGACTAACATACTAATTCATACCTTTATTGACCACAGTATCAATGATGGGTAGATCAGGAAGGTACCCAAGGGATTATCTAACCCAGAGTTTCTTAACCTTTTTTGTACCATGAGCCTTTCTGGGCTTTCTAATGAGATCCACAGATAGCTTCTCAGAATGTTTTAAAATTCATTAAAGCAAAATAAGTATAAAATTACTTAACAGACATATGTAATCATAATCCTACATTTATGTAAAATAATTTTATATGTATATACATATTTGTGTCTAATGGTAGCAAATTTTAGAGTAGGGGGAAGAAAAAAGGAAAAAAGAAGAAATTTATATGGTAACTTCAGTATTTAAAAGAAATAGGAAGTTGTACATAATATATTTGCAGTCTTTTTTATTATACTGTGATATGGAAATACTTGTTTTATTCCATAAATTAAAAATAAAATAAAAATATATAGGATGACATAGGAAATCAATTTTGAAATACAGTTGTAAAATATTTTTTAGAGTTCTCATACCCCAGATTAAGAATCCTTGAAGCTGATACCCTTGTTTTACTGATAATCAAGCCGAGACTCAAAATGGTTTTATAAATTGCCTGAGACTTTATAGTTTTAGCAAGCAGCAGAGTCAGCATTCGAACCCAGCTCCTTAAAGTCAAATCCAGTGCTGTTTCCATTGTATTCCTATCAATCTCTCATACAAATGCAATAAAATAATCCTTCTAAAGCAAGGATCTGAGCTTGTCATTATCTGCTCAAAACAAAACAGAACAGAACAAACAACAACAAAAAACCAGAACTATAGTGACTCCCTTTTGCCAGTAGGATATAATGTAAATTCATAAATTGTGAAGGTGCCACAGTCTTGCTCCATTGAACCTTTCCAGCTGTTATTTTATATCACTCCTCTTCAAACACTCTACATTCCATCCAAACTGTTCCACAAACTCTTTCCTATTGTTGACATTACATCTCTTCCTCCAGGTTTAGGTCATTATATTTTTGAATTACTGAGAGTTCAATGACTTGCCCAAGGTCACACAGCTACACTGTGTGAACCATGGTTGTGAACCCCAGTTCTCTTGATTCTACCTGGCCCCTTATTCATTGTCAGAACTCAGCCTATCAAATTCCTTGTATTTATTTGTGTAAATCTTATATGCTCCCTTGAGGGCAGGCATTGTTTCATTTCTGTTTTGTATACAGGGCCTAGCATAATCAGTGCTTTGCAACATAGTAGGTGCATGGTAAATATCTGTCCAATTGAATTGAAATATTTTGTACATATTAAATACAAATGTGAATTATTATTGTATAAAAGGTGAAATTTTGAACCTTACTTTCCTGCTGACTTTAATCGTATGCTCAGAGAATTTTATAACTGTCAGCTAGATAGATTCCCTCCTCCCCCCTTTTTTCTGATGAGGAAGCTCTAAAGAGATTGAGTTTAACTTTGCAATAGGAAGAAATTATACATAATTATATTATATTAATTATTATACATACTGTAGTTTGCCCCTTACACATTGTACTTGACTTGAGGTTAATGATAATAATATTAATAATTATTGTTATTATTATCATAGTTAATATTTATGTAGTGCTTTAAGGTCGACAAAGTGCTTTACAAATATCTCGCTTTTCCCTTACAACAGCCCTGGGTGGTAGTTGCTATTATTATTCCTATTTTACAGATTAGGAACTGAGGCATACAGGAGTTATTTGGTTTGAGTGTGCTAGGCTGGATTTGAACTTAGGTTACCATGACTCTAGATCCAGCGCTCTATTGTGCCACCTAGCTGCCTGACATAGAGATGCAAATTTTGTTGTATTCTTATCCTCACCCTGCCCACACACCCCCCTTTTACCCTGGTTGAGCGGCTATGACTTAATTATTTAGCTGCTGGAAAATGTTTTTCACGGAATCATAAAGGATAGTAATAATTATTAGAAGATTCTAGAGTTTATTTTTCTTATTTTCTTTTTAAGAGTAGCCAAGGGTATCCTAGTCATTAAGAAAGTTATACTGTCTAGTGAACAGTACAATAGCTCCATAATGAGCCATTACTGTCTGTTGATGCTCTCATTAAGTGAGCATTGTGCTGTCATATGGATGGGAGGCCGTAGTAATGAACTCTGACTTATCTGTTAATTTTGGGTCAGTTACCAAGATGGGCATCTGAACTGGTAGTTTTGCATTGTAAAAGTGTTATACCTGCTTTGAAAACCACCAGACTCTTATTTTTCTGCTTTAGGAAAGGGTGCATATAGATGCTTATCTATTCTAGCTGCATGAGGTGAAACCAGTTACTGATGATGTGGGAAAAGTATTGTTTGTGTCGTTTGCCACTTGTGTTTAGTTTTTCATCTCTGTTTGGGGGAAAAGTATTGCTCTGAACTAGTGGCCACCTTCAGCACCATTTTTAATAAGGGAAAACCAGATTTTTTTTTTCCCATCCTTCCAGTACATATCTCAATCTTGGCTTCCTGCACCACTCCCTTTCCCCCTTTAAAAGTTTAACCAGGTAGTTCAATTCTATTTAAGAAAATCAAAATTGAATGGTTCTTCACCTTCCCAGAACCCCAATGGTTACACTGAACAGAATTCTCTTTTCGTTTTTAGCCAATAAACCTTTTGTATTTTATTTTTCTTTTTACCTTTGATTCACAGAGGAGTTTGAATTTTGCTTAGGTCCAGTCCCTAACTCTTTTTGATTTGAATATATCTCTTCTCTTTCCATCACCAAGAGAGCTATCATAACAAAAGAATTAAACATCAAGGTTTGGTGGTGAATTTCCGTGAAACTAACCAGCGTATTAACCAAGTTTGACTGCGCATATAATATTTCACACCATTTAAAGATGGAAAGGTGGCGCATTTTCTCACGTCATCTCCTAGGTCTGTCTCGGTCATTACAGAGTATTCAGTTTTGGGATATTTTTGGTTTTGTTCCTTTTTTTCTGTTGACATTGTTGCATGCATTCTTTTCTCCCCTTGTTTTGTGTATTTCATGCTCTAATCCTTAAAAATCCCATGCCTTCTTACATCACCCTGTCCCTGCCACCCAGCACTTATAAATAAGCCTACTTAAATGCTCACATGACTTTAATGAGATTGGATTCATCAGTTCTGTTCTTTCTCATGAATCTGATGACCACTAGCCCCTATCCATCTTCCCTACCACTTCCTCTTAAGTCCTTCAGGCTTATCATCTGCCCTACAGCTCTGCCTTTAACCCCTCGCCCCCATAGTATGACTTATTGATGTTACTTACAGATCAGGTAATCAACATGTCATTATCTGCTTATATATGCATGTGTATGTATGCATGTGTGTATGTATGTATGTATGTGTGTGTGTGTAGTGACACCCTTTTGTCACTTAGCTATAATGTACATCCACAAATCATGAAGGTGCAACAGTCTTGCTCCATTGCTGCCCCATTGCTGAGCACTCATTCAGATTTCCAAGCCTTTACATATGCCCTACGGCTGAATTTTCTTTTATGTATTGTCTCCCCCAGTTAGGGAGCCTGAGCCCCTTGAGAGAAGGAACTGCCTGGTTCATTTTTGTTTTTGCCAGTTTTTTGTTCCTTTCTCTTTGGGTCCTTAGTACTTAGCACAGTGTTTGGTACACAGTAAACTCTTAATGAATGGTTTTTCATTCACTCCATGAATTCTTCATATTTGGCCTTACACATTACTAAATTGCAAAGTACTACAATTTGTGTAGTTATTCTCCAGTCAATGGGCAGCTGCTTTATTATGGCAGTGTATGTGGAGGCTTTCTTTTTGTGGTGGATCTCCTTGGAGTATGTTAATAGCAGCAGAACCTCTGGGTCACTGGATATGCACATTTTAGTCACTTTATTAGCAGGATTCCAAATTGAATTTCAGAATGGTTGGACTGATTCACAGCTTCAGCAGTGAAAAAATACATCCTGGGTTTTGTTTTAGGTTGGGTTTTTGTTTGCTTGTTGGTTTATTTTGCTTTATTTTAATATCCCTCCATTATTGACTAGTCTCATCATTTGTAATCTTTGCCAATTTTCTGAGCATGAGGTGGAACTTTAGATTTGTTTTGATTGGATTTCTCTTTTGAGTAATTGGTAGCAAACTTCCATATGGTTGTTTATGGTTTGCAGTTCTTTTGAGAATTGTTTGCTCATATCTTTTGGCCATTTATTGCTTAATGATTTTGGTCATATATATTCAATTGGTAATTGATTTAGCAGGCATTTATTAGGCATCTGTTATCTGCCAGACTCTGTGGATCCAGAGACAAAAACTGAAAATCCCCTACCCTTAAAAACTTTACCTTGTAATGGGAGAGGCAACATGTATCTATAGAAATGTAAACTTAAAATGTACCTGATGAGTCGAAGGTAATTTTGAGAGTTGGTGAACTAGAAGCTGGGGGGATTAGTTACCAATAGCTAGCAATCATGAAGCACTTTAAGATTTGAAAAGTACCTCACAAATATTATCTTATTTTAACTTCTTTATAAGCCCAGGAGGTAGGTACTATTATTATCCCCATTTTACATGTGACAAAACTAAGACAGACAGGAAAGTTACTGATTCAGGGTTGCACAGCTAGTAAGTATCTAAGACTGAATTTGAACTCAGGATTTCATAACTACAGGTCCAGCACTTTTTCTACTACACCACCTGTGTTATCCCTTTTGAAGGAAACCAGGGACTCTAAAAGACAAGTGGAGAGAGAATACATTCTGACCGTGGGGGATATTCAGAAGTGAAATGTCACGTGTAGGGAACCACTAGTAGGACAGTTTGACTGGAAGAGAGAGGTACATGAGGATAGAGTTTAAGAAATAGGCCTGAATCAGTGCTGATCTTTATGCCAACTCTGTTATCAATATATTCTCTTATCATTTGTTCCTTTCTCTGGCCTGAGCAGGAAAGTTCTAAGATGACCTTACCCATTACACTTGTCCTTGATGAACTTTACCCCTTATCACTTAGCAACTTCTTCTAATTATTTCTTTTCCCCCTTCAGTGTCCCCAAAACACTTCTGTCCTTCACATTTATTGTGGATATTAAAGATAAAAAATTTAAATAATATGCCTTCTCCCTCAGGGAATTTATAATCTAATGAGGAACTATGGCTTATACACAAATAGCCAAATTAAATTTTAAAAACTAAAAATATCACTATATTTTATGATAAATATATCAGAGGAGTACAAACCTAGTAGTATGTGAGGTCATTTCCACCAGATTGTAAAAGGTCTCAAGTGCCAGGCATTTCACATTGACTTTTCCTGTTAAATTCAACATGAATTTTATTAAATGTCTACTTGATAGTAGGTGCTGTGTTAGCTGCTTATGGATAACAGAATTAAGAGATCTGTGATTCTATTAACCAAAAGCATAATAAGCACAATGAATGGGGTAAAAGTTCTCTTGCATTGGTTTGCCCACCAGTGGAGTATCATGTCTGATTCTAAAGGTCTTAGATTTATGAGTTAGAACGAATCTGGAGAAGGGTAACCAGGATAGTGAAGTGATTTTAGACCATGCCATGTATGTACTGGTTAAAGGAACTGACTGTGTTTAGCCTTGAGAAAACTCAAAGGGAAGATAGTAGAGTTCAAATTCTCTGTTATTTTAATGGACCTGTGATCTCATCTTTGTGAGGAAGAACCATTGTGCACCAATAGTATTGATCATTCCATCCAGACCTTCTTGTTCCACAGAACACTGGGTTTGCTGTCTCCTAGATCTCCTCACATTGGAATTAATGGGTTACTCATATATTATCCTCTTTGGTTTTGCTACATGACCACCCAGCCTACTTTTCTATTAATTTCTTTAATCATCTTTTGTATCGCTTCTCCTGTGCCATTTTTCATCAGTCATTATCTTACTGAAGAGGGATTAGACTTCCTTGACTCCAAAAGGCTTAGGGCCAACTGGTAAAAATGATAGGAAGAATACATTTTGACTTCTGAGGCATCTGAGTAGAAAGTTAAATGATAAAGAAAACAATTATTTTTGCTTATTTGATAACATGCAAAATTACCTTCCACCAAAGTTCTGACAAATTTTTGAATATTAGTTTATCTTGCCAAATATTTATTATTTTACTAAATATTTAAACTTTATTAAACCAAAAGTAAAAGAAGTCTTTTTTGTTTCTTTGTTTCAGATACAGCACTCAAGAACATATTTCAGAGAAGAATTTCCATTACATCGGTTGCCATTCACTTTTTCATTGCAGGTATATACCATTGTTCATGTTGTATATTTGTCTTGGGGTTTTCTCTCTTTTCTAAACAAAAATATTTATTTTTTCCCAACCCTGGCATCACTAATACATAAAAACAGGAAGAATAAATTCTACCTGTTTCCTTTTAATATTTAAGCAACGTATTCATTGTCTCCCTTATTTGATCTGGTTATCACTGGTAACCAATGGTGTTTCTAGGTTTCTAGGATCTCTTTCTAGATGTTTACAATTGTTATGTTACTACACCACAGTGTTAAGGATCATTCTTTTCTTAAAATGTATACAAGTGAAGTACTGCCACTTACTTTGTGTATATATTATAAATAAACACAGGCACACAGAGTATCGTGTTTGCTTCAACCAGTTATAAGCTGATTGGAGAGACAAAATTGGTAATGAGGGAACAATACGGTATATTATGCTGCGTGAAGCTGAGTCATGTAGATAGTGTAGTAGGAGTTGTGAGCTGGAGTTGTCAGGGAAGGCTTCACAAAAGAAGTGACACTCAAACAAGGTCTTAAGGGATTCAGGCTGAGAGAGAGAGAGAGGAATGTGTTCCAGGTGGGATGAAACCCTTGAGCAATGGCTCAACCCCAGGTATGCCCACAGTGTATAGGAAGGTGTGAGTGCCTGGGGGCAATGAGGGAACAACAATGAGGGAGGAATCTGACTTGCACTAGGTGTGGATTTTTTCCATTCTACATTACCTTCATGTAGCTCTATCACATTCTGATGTAAAGCATGGGAAAATTTTGTTGTCATTTCACAGCTAATGACTGCTGAATCCTGCTTGCACAGGGGCTGAGGAAACTGATAAGAAGCGGTCACCTATAGGTCATAGGTCTGAGGTTTCTGCAGCTCAGATCTCCCCATTTGTGGGCATTTTAACTCACTGTTGTGCAATGAAAATATATTGGGCAGTGCTGTTGGTAGCTTTAGAAGAGTAGATGAAAAAAAAAATTAGTAAGTGCTGTGATTAGACCCAGCCATTTCCCTCCCTTGTTCCAAGCTTCTTGTCAGCTGACTGCAGAATATTCTAATTTGATTGGCAGTGTTTCTCAAAATTTTACTGAGTCTTGCTGTAGCATACTTTCATACTATGCCCATATTGAATGTGTTGTTAGTTTGTATTATATTGTTTGTGTTATATTGTTGTATTATTTTTTATGTAATGCAAGTATCATTTACATTATATTGTTGTCAGATAGATGGCTTCCTCAGTTTAGTGATTCTACAATGTCCAACGTAGGACAGTGCCCAGCATATGGTAGGAGCTTAATAAATGTTTATTGACTGACTATTGACTGATTAAACTTAGCCAACAAGTAAGAAACAAGGAGAATTAATGAAAATGTAGTAAAGGAGCAAATGGAGAAACTTTCCCCATACAATTAGGCTAATTGGAATTCCTCACTCATCATCGGTGGGCCTAGGCTGGATTGAGGGTAGCAGACTAAGAATGATTTCACAAGACTCATGAACTGATGCAGAGGGAAGTGATCAGAACAAGAAAATAATTTACACAATGTCAGCAACACTTGAAAAGTAAGCAACTTTTGAAAGACTGGAGACCTCTGATCAATGCAATGACCAACCATGATTCCAAAGGCTCAATGACGAAGCATGCTTTGCAATTTCTGATGAAGAGATGATAGACTATCAGTGCAGGAGGAGACATTTTCTGAACATGATAAACATAATCATTTGTTTTGCTTGACTATACAGATTTGTTAAAAGGGCCTCTCTTTTCTCTCTTCCCACCCTCACAATAATGAGGGGATAGAGCAAGAAAAAAATTGACTTTTGTTGGGTGGAAAAAATAAAAGATTTTTTAAAAATTTATTTACTTTTAGTTTACAATATTCAGTTCCACAATCCCTTGAGTTTCAAATTTTCTCCCCTCCCCCCCATAGCATCATGCAATTAAATATAGGATCTACAAATACCTTTCCATTAAACGCTAGTCAGATTGTAAAGAAGGAGTATAACTAATGGAGTGAACAATGAGAAAGAGCAAACAAAACAAAACCAAAAAAAAAGAAAGAGAGAGCAAGTAGATTGTTTCAATCTACATTCAGACTCTGTAGTTCTTTCTCTGGATGTGGATATCCCTTTCCATCATGAGACTTTTGGAGTTGTCTTATAACCTTGCATTGCTGAGAGGAGCCCAGTATATCAAAGTTAGTCATCACACATATGCTGTGTCTGTAACTGTGTACAGATTTCTTCTGGTTCTCCTCTTCTCACTCAACATCAGTTTATATAAATCTCTCCAGATTACTATGAAGTCTGTCTGCTCCTCATTTCTTATAGCACAATAGTATTTCATCATATTCATATACCACAACTTGTTTGGCCATTCCCCAATGGACAGGCATCCCCTTGATTTCTAATTCTTTGACACCACAAAAAGAACTGCTATAAATATTTTTGTACATATGGTCCTTTTCCCACTTCTATGATCTCTTTGGAATACAACCCTAGAAGTGGTATTGCTGGGTGAAAGGTGTGCACTTATTTATAGCCCTTTGGGCATAGTTCCAGATTTCTCTCCACAATAATTTGATCAGTTCACAACTCCACCAACAATGCATTAGTGTTCCAGTTTTTCCACATCCTCTCCAGCATTTATCATTTTCCTGTTTTGTCATCTTAGCCAATCTGACCCATGAGATGTGGTACCTCAGAGCTGTTTTGATTTGCATTTTTCTAATCAATAGTGATTTAGAGCATTTTTTCATATGATTATAGATATCTTTAATATCTTCCTCTGAAAATTGCCTGTTCATATCCTTTGACCACTTATCAATTGGGGAAAAATAAAATTTAATTAAAAAATAGACTTCCCAGAATTTGCTAACTGCAGATGAAAACAGTATAACATAAAAGAAAGTAAACATTCATGGGCGTGATGTCTCACTTAAGTGCAAGATTAGAAAACCAGCTGAAATTCCTGTCACATTCATAAAACTACTTGCCTATAGGGCATTTCCTCCATGTTTAACTGTGGGCAAATGACTTCACTCTGAGTGTTTGCTTGTGTGTAAAATGGGAAGAATGCTATCCATAGTACCTCACAAGATCTTGTGATGGTCAGACGAGATATATTTAAAGAGCCTTGCAAACCTTAAATTGCCATATAAATCCCAGGATTAGAGAATGTAGATTTTCAGGCTAAAAGAAATTTTTTTAGTGGCTGTCTACCATGCTTGGAATTCTCTTCCTCCTCTTTACCTCCTAGTTTTATTGAGTTCCTTCAAATCTGGTTTTCCTTTTTTTCTCAGTTAAAATCCTTTCTACAGGAAGCCTTTCCCAGTCCCCTTCAGTATAATGCTTTCCCGTAGGTTGATTATCTCCAATTTATCCTGTATATATTTTATAGTTATCTGTACATGGTCTCCCCATTATCCCAAAAGTCATAGGGCAGTTTTAAGATTTAGTTTTAAAGTAGCTTCAAAAAAGCAAGGGTCACATTTGCCTTTCTTTCTATCCCTACCACTTAGCACAGTCCCTGACACATAATAGGTGCTTAATGTACTCTTGTTGATTTCACTTGACTTTAGTGGCATCTAACGTATCCCTCTCATTTTTACAAAAAAAGGTAACTGAGGTTCAGGGAAGTAAAGTGACCTGCTCAAGGTCATATGAAAAGTAAATATCAGAGACCCAATTTGAACCCAGGACCTCTTACTCTAGAGTTAGTATTCTTTGTACAGCACCACACTTCTTCCTTATTAATTGCTATTATTATTATTATTGAATAGATGTCTGTGAATATAGTAATATAACTTATTTTTTTATCCTTCCATTTTAGATCTGATAGCAAGGATTTGTACCTTGCCTACATAACACAGTATTCAACACACAATGATTAAAAAATAAAAATTTGAATGTACTTCTGCAGTACATTATTAATTAGACCCTGTCCCTCTTGCTCCTCTGTTTATACTTGACGTTGGATCTGTTTCGCCTGATATATACTGCTTTTTTTTTTTTTGGAGGGCAGTTGGGGTTAAGTGATTTGCCCAAGGTCACACAGCTAGGTGTGTGTGTGTGTGTGTGTGTGTTAAGTGTCTGAGGCCGGATTTGAACTCAGGGACTCCTGACTCCAGGGCCAGTATTCTATTCACTGCGCCACCTAACCGCCCCTTATATACTGCTTTTGAAAAGACCTAAACATTTGTAACAGTGTGTCTGTGGGTGTGTATGTATGTACATACACATTTTTTTATATTCCTGAGAAGGACAAGAGTAGAAATAATTTAAGCAAAATAAAGTCTAATCTCAAAAGAACACCATGAGAATTCATGAGCTTTGTTTCTCCCACTGCTTCTATTACCCTCTCTTAGTCAATTAGGCATTTAGGAAGATGTATTAACTCCTTTAAGGCTATTAGTATTCATACATTCCACTTAGTGTATTACAGCTGGGCCACTTCCATAGGTATCTAGATTACTTTCCTGTACTGCTGAGAATAAAGTCCAATAAGAATATATTCGCATATACATGTATGTATGTATGTATGTATGTATGTATGTGCGTGTATATAGCTGTGGGTGTATACGCACATATGTATATATACATATATACACACACAGCTGTATATGAGGTATTAATAATATTATTTCTGGGTGGCTAGGTGGCACAGTGAATAGAGCACCGGCCCTGGAGTCAGGAAGACCTGAGTTCAAATCCAGCCTCAGACACTTAACACAAAAAACTAGCCATGTGACCTTGGGCAAGTCACTTAACCCCAACTGCCCTCCAAAAAGCAAGAAAAAAAATTTTAAAAATAATATTATTTCTATTATACAGGAAGTGACATAGTGGATTAAACAATAGGGCTGGAGCCAAGAAGACTCAAGTCCAAATCTTGTCTCTTGTGTTGTTGTTGAGTTGTTTCAGTCATGCCTGACTCCTCATGACCCCATTTAAGGTTTTCTTGGCAAAGATACTGGAGTAGTTTGTCATTTCCTTCTCCAGTTCATTTTACAGATGAGGAAACTGAAGCAAACAAGGTCAAGTGTCTTGGCCAGGGTCACACAACTAGTATCTAATGCCAGATTTGAACTCAGGAAGATGAGTCTTCCTGATTTCATGCCCTGCACTCTGTCTACTGCACCACCTAGGTGCCCCTCGCTCTCATTTACTTATTTACTTATTAAATGTGGGCAACTTCGTAGGTATGACACATCTACTAAGTCGGAGGTGAGGTGAGATCTGCTTTGGTGGAAGAAGTTCTCCATGCTGACTAAATTACAGGTCCTTCATTGATTGAAAGCAACTACTAATAGGTATGTTAAGTTCAAATTTCCTATACCCTTCAAGAAGGATCTTGCTGGTTGTGTGATCCTATCTATGAAAGTACTTAATATCTAATTGCCCCAGGCAGCTCTCTGAGGCAATTGCTGAAAAGGTGCAGATCTCCATTAGTAGAGAGATTGTTTTCATTCAAAATTCCTTTCACCAGTGAAGTCACAAGTCTAGAGGGGGAAAAAAGAGAAAGCTGTACCTAACATGCTTCTCATTTTTAGAAGCATTTGAGGGAGGCATTTCTGAGTGAAAACTAACTTGAAGAACCTGAAAAGCAAAATAACATGTTTAATGAAATTGTGTTGATTCTTGTATCCACCTTTAAAAGATGCCCACCTTTCCTAGTATATGGGTTTATAGGTCATCCTTTAAAGTGATTATTGACACATACATACTTCTCTGTATATTCTTCATCCAGCCAGTAAGTTTAAAGGTTTTCTTAAAGCATTTTAATTCCGTTGCAATCTTAGTCAAACTCTTACTTGATACAGTAGTTTTCTTTTGAGAAAACTCAGGGACAAATTTAATCTTTTATGTAGTATGAGCTGGTTCCCTAGGAAACTTCCAGGAAAGAACAACATTTGTAGATTTTCTGTGTGTTTAAATGGTCCTGGCCAAAAATATACTGTGGTTTCCCTAGGATACTTTTTTTTCTGTATCTTACTTTGCTTGACTGGTCCTTCCTTCTCTCCACATCCCTTAATGGCTGCCAGAGGCAGTCTGTACCCTAAGTAACTTGTCTGTGACTCATCTACCTCTCCCTCCTAGGCAGCTGGGACTTTGTTTCTTTCCTAATCAGCTGTTTGGCAGGGGAGTGATTCAAAGCTGAGCCACCATCAGTACAGTCAGGTACAGGCTCCCCCCGCAAGGCTCACAGTTGGCTCTGACTAGGGGAGTTCCCTGCAAGAAAGGGAAGTTGGCCATGCTAATGAGAGGTTCCTGCTGAGCTAGGCATTTCTCTGTGTTTGCTTTTTGAGAAAAGGGAGAAAATTCTGGTGGGGCAGGTTTAGGGGTAGGGAACAAGAATTTTAGAAGCTTTGTTCTCTTTAGTTAAAAAAAGATACAGGTTTTCTACATTTCTAGCAAGATAGATGGCACGAAGAAGATGAAAACAATGAAAATATCCCCAAACGACTACTCTTTAAAGCAAAATCGTAGTGAAATCTGTTATTACCAGGTAGAATGAGGTCAATATTGATTATGTTTATCTATTTTATAAATGTTATATGTTTATGAATTGTAGATTTACATATAATTTATTTATATACTATTTTATAAATTGCTACATTAGCCAATTTAGCATATTTAAAGTTTTGTTGTGTGTGTGTGTTTTTTTTTTTACTATTCTCACAAAAATATTGTGAGAATATTATCTATGGTAACGAGGAAGGCAAAGGGAAGAAATAACATAATTGAAATCTATAAATTTTTTACTCACTTTAATTATTTCAATCTTCTAAGTAATTTCATGTAAGCGATAGGGGAGGAAATGGAATGGAATGTGGGTAGTGAAAGAAAAGAGCCAGTGAGTGGGAAAGGTGACATTCCAGCAATTTGGAACATGTGGGATGTAAGGGGAGATTAGTAGCTTGGTGAGATATCAGGCCCAACAGATGGGAGCTATGATACACTTCAATTAAGTCTTCCAAGGAGACAAGTAAGAAGAGGTAGTTAAATAACCAAGGAAAGCAATTAGATGAGCAGGGAAAGTGAGGAAAGTAGAAGCTAGGGATGGAAGTATAGATCCAGAGCTGATAAAGGAGATTTAAGTCTTTTAAGTTGTATTAATCAATCTACAGTGTTTAACCCTGTTATCAAGTCTAGGTTCAGGCAGTTATCATGCAGATTTGAATACCTGGGTAAATTTAGATTGGTGCTAATGATAGTAAACTCTTCATTCTAATACCACTAGAGTGGGAAAGAGTTCTGGGAAATATTTACTTTTATTCTGTTCCTTTTTATGTGACCATTCTTAAGGATGCACCAGGAAACCTGAAAACTCTTACTAGACTTCACTTCTGATCCTTCAGAAAATTTATGAGTTTAAAGGGCCTTGAGCATCTCCCCCTACCCTCTCCTTCTCTATGAAAGCTTATCTGCTTTTATACAACTAGCTTCTACTTTTGCATAGATAACTTCTAAATTTCTGTCTCTACTGCCTCCTCTGGAATCCGTATCTCCAAAATATCCTTAAGATAGACAATTTAACTTAGCCTCATCCCTCCTCATCAATAGATATGATTTCTCAGTTTTCTCCATCAGAGTCAGTGATAGTGTCTTTCTAGCTTTCTCGTCTCTAAATATCAGGTATCTTTTACTCTTTCTTTGTCCTCATCCCTTCCTTACTCCTTTCTCCCTAATTTCATCAGCTGCTTAGTCATGCAGATTCTTCCTCTGCATTGTCTCTCAGATTTCACATTTCCTCTCCATTTCCACAATCACTCTCCATATCATTTATTCCCTAGCTTAACTCTGTAGCTTATAAAGTGGTCTTGCCTTCAGTTCATCTAGTTCTCAAGCTAGTCTATCTTCAACACAGTTTTTATATAAGATTTAGTCTAAAAAGCCTAGCAGTCAAGGTCCTCTGTTAACTTGGCCCCTACATACTGATCATCTGCTGAGTCACCCTATTATTCAGCTATTCACTGTGTTTTCCATTGTACACCATCCTTCTCACCATCCTCTCTCTGCATGCATATTACTCATTCCCACCTAAGGACCTTCCTTATTTATGCTGTTCTTGTCTGTAAATCTCTGCCAATGTTCATTACTTCCTTTAAGGCTAAGTCTGAAACCCCATTGCTTAGAAGAAAAAAAACCTGCTTTCTGATAATTCCCTTATTTTGTGTGTCAGTATGCCTTGATGTAACTTATTTGGTGACTCAGCAGATAGAACATTAGACCTGGAGTCAGGAGAACCTGAGATCAAATTTGGCCTCCAACTTTTATTAGCTGCATGATCACGGGCAAGTAACTGAACCTCAGTCTGCCTCAATTTCCTTATCTGTAAAATTAGGATAATAATAGCACCCGCCTCTTAGGGTTGTCATGATATCAAATGAGAAAATTTTTGTAAAGCTCTTCATAAACCTTAAAGCACCATAAAAATGCTAACTCTTATTATTGTAGCTGTTTCCCATTTCTTTGCGAATGGTGGTACACTTTGCCTCCCCACATGGAATGTAAGTACCTTTTAGGGCAAAGACTGTGTTGTCCTCTTTTTCATTTCCTCTTTATTTATAGAACTGTGAGACACTCAGACTGTTAGCAAATGCTAACTGAAAAAAGGAGGAAGTGTATCATTAAATAATCCAAGAATCTCTGTCTCCTGACATATGTTCAGTAAGGGAATGTATTGTTCTGGGAAACATGAATATGAATGATCGCAATCATGATATAGTTAGTGTCAGCACAGTTCTATGGACTGAGCATACTTTCCCTAAAAAGAAGTAAAATTATTGTACCAACCAAGGTAGCCAGCCATCCAGTCAAGTTTTAGTTGATGATATAGAATTGAAAGTCACTGTTAATCCTCGTACCTTAGCACAATGACATGTGGATAGATAAGTGGAAAACCAAATCAAGAAATTCAATATGAAGACTGAATGTATGCTGGTAATGGAACATTAAGCCTTAGGCTAAATAAGAGTGTAGTGACCAAACTCTCTGATGCTTAACTTAGACCCACCATAAATATCACATTCACTTATGTCTTCTTAGAGTACTTTCAGTAGCATAACTTCCAATCCTGCAAAGATTCTTCATAAACTAACTCTGACATCTTATGAAAATGCATCATTGAGGCACTAGAATAAATGAATTTACCAACCGAGAGGTTATACTTATGTAATACAGGTCCCCCAAGAGGAATGAAAGACAAAAATCTAGTTACCTAAGCAGCTAGCATATAGTGATCTGATAGACTATGAATGCAAGGAGGTTGGACAAGGTGCCAGGCAGCCTGGGTTTGGACCTCTGGGGAGTAGGAATGTACCAAATAAACCATTTGTGCTGCACCAAGAGATGAATGGCATCTTTGAGGGAAAATATCAGGTAGATGAATGAACATGACCCATGAGTAAAAGGAAAGGAAGTTAGTCACTCAACATTTAACAAATATGTACTGAGCGCCTACTACATATGTGCAAGGCACTGTGCTAAGTGCTCAAGATGCAAAGGCAAAAATGGAACTGCCCCTAATCTCAAAAAGCTCATATTCTATTTTATAAAGCCCAGGAAGCAACAGCTATAGCTGTAAACCAAAGGAATGTGTTTATGAGTGTGAAATAAGGAATGTGTAAATGGTTACTCAGGCTTTCAAAGAACACCACTACACACAGGGAAAATATCACTTTAGGAGGCAGAAGTCTCTTTAAATTTGGAAGTCAGTGACATTAGCATTGAAAGCTAGTGTGGTTGTTTCAGTGAAAAGTAGGGAAAGATAATACAGATTTAAGAGAGTAAAAATAGTCATAAAAGAAGGATGAGCAGAAATAACTGAAGGAAAAATTGGGTTAGATCTTTTGAATTATGTGAAAACATGACAAATTGTTTTTCTAAATGTAACTAAAAATATGGTGCAGCTTAATAGTACTTTGGGAATTGTATCTCAATCTAATAAAGCCCTTTTTATTCCCCAAATATGAATTTAAAGAATAATTTCATTGTGAAGGGATTCTTCATTTCACCAAATTATTCTTCCAATATTGAGTTTCTGTGCTCCCTCTTTCAACTAAGATTAAAAAAAAAAACCACTAAGTTTGTATACAGGTACAGTTTTTTCTGGTACATATCTGTTGCATAAACTAACATAAATGCTTGTCCAGTGAAATTAAAATGCCCTTTTCTAGTATGCATATGTGTCACATAAAGCAGTTACGGTGTGAAACTTTGGAATGGAAACAGTGCCCTCTCCAGATTGAAAGTCGATCTAAATTTCTGTTTACTTCAGCTAATAAGCCAAATATTCAGGTCAGTCATTGGCAGAGGCCAGTCCTAATTAGTGTTTGTTTTTATCTTGAAATGCCCTTTTTGAGTGAAAAAATACTTTTCAAATTTCATCTTCAGTTGCATCCAATTGTTCAGAATTTCCACGGCCCCATTCCTAATCATCTCGAAACATAGAGGTCACCAAATAAATGAATTTCACTTTTTTTTTCTTTTAAATGCTTTAACTTAAAAGTTATATGAGTTTCCCTAAGATACTTTTCTTGATGTCAGGTCATCTCTACTTTTTTGTTGTTATTGAGTTCTTTGAGTCTGACTCTTCGTGACCCCATTTGTGGTTTTCTTGACAAAGATACTGGGGTGGTTTGTCATTTCCTTCTCCAGCTCATTTTATAAATGAGTAACTGAGGCAAATGGAGTGCAGTGACTTGCCAAGGGTCACACAGCTAGTGTCTGAAGGAGGATTTAAATTCATGAGAATGAGTCTTCCTGATTCCAAACCCAGTACTCTGTCCACTGCACCACCTAGCTGCCCCCTTATCTAGTAGTTATTTCTCCAGATTTTCTCTTTATATCCAGTTTTTAGTACAACTTAATTTTGTGCCTTGTTTTGCATGGTGCTCTTGTAGTCATTTACACAGATGAAAACTTTGGATATCAGTACAGTGAAACTTCATTAATTCAGATTATACTCATTCATAATTTGTGATTATTTGGTTATAAAGTCAGAAGTGTGTCCTTTGTATGTATGTGTACATGTGATCTTACAAAGAACTGAGAGTGGGGGGGGAGTAGATAATGAATCAGATAGCCTTGCTAATGCTTGAATTGTAAAAATATTTACTCTGAGTGAAGGTCAACAGAGTCTTCTCAAACACCACCCTATTCTGAATGAATTGTCATTGTTAATTAAACACTTAAAAGAATATCTAAAGACATCAAGCTTCCATAGATCCTATTACTAATGTATTTATGCATAGGTTTTTTTTTTATTAAGATTTTCCCTGTCACATTGACCTTTCCCCTTTGTCCCTTTCCCTGGCATTCCCATTTCTCCCCTATAAACCCCACCTTACCCTCCAATTAGGCTAAAAGATCAGTTTTTGTGTTCTCTTATTAATGTGAATCTTTTCAAGGAGCAGCAGTCAGGGCCCACTAGAGAATTCCTGAGTCACTGCTGAGGTAATTTAAAATGGCATTCAATTTCTGAGTAATCCAGTTTTTATTCAGTCAGGGGTAGCCAAGCCCCTATTTCTTGCAGTAGGGCATACACATAAATTTTACAGGAATTGTCTATACCACAGTACTGCTATAAAGAATGTCAGCATCATTACTGAGTCTCATGGAGTGGTCCTTACTAAAACAGAGTTAGAAACTGACTCATTATCCCAACTTTCCCATCAGCTCTCTATGTCCTGGGCTTAACTCCATTAAAGGTATTCTTTTAATGTAATACGTCAGCATGTAGAATCAAGAAAGCACCACTTCATTCTTTTTATAGCTTCCTTAGAATGTTAGTTTAATATCCCATATGCTAATTTTTTTTAAAGAAAAATTCAGTATTTCCTTCAGGTAATGGTCCCTTCTGGAAGCTGGTGATTTTTTGCCCAGGTGCATTGTAGGTATACCTTAACCAGTTTCTTCCATGTTCCTTTTGGAGCTATGTGAGCTAAGCCCTGGTCCTGTTGAGCAGCAGATTCAGAGATAAGCAATTTATATGTAAAGGTGATTGGGACACTCTTCTTTTTCCTCCATCCCCTTTTCTGTTTCCCTGTGTAGAGATGCTAGTTCCTGACCCTGGAGAACCAGGTGACTTGCTAACATAGAATTTTGACTGCCTGTGTTTGAAACAAACCGAAGATCCCTTTGCTCTGCTGTATGCAAATTCTTAAATACAAGGACAATGTTTTCAAATGTGTAGGTTGAGTGATAAATCTAAATTCTGTGAGATGTAAAGAGAAAGTTGATTAACTTGGCAGGTTCAGTCCTTTTAGGAAGAATTATCACTGACCACTTGTCTCCAAAGGAGGGAGGCAGTTCTATATGTATTCACTGCAAATAAATATTCACAGACGTGAAAGAGTTTCGTACTTATTAAAGTCCAAGAACCTTCACAATGTCTCATTTCTAAATTGAAATAATTGACATGTAAAAATAACAATGTGTTGCAAAGTATTTTGAGAACTCTGGAGGAAAAAAACCGATGTGTATAATAGTATTATTATGAGCCTTAGATATTATGTCTCCTGTTGATAGATTTATTTTTAAAGCATATTGAATTCTAGTTTTGAAGTTCTGACAAGGACCCTTGTACTTCTTAAACTAATAAGTTCCCACTTTAATAGCAATTATCCTAATAGATAAGTAGGAAAACTGTAAGAGTCTTGTGATGTTCCACAGAGGAGACATTTTCCTGTCTGAAATGGTCGTGAAATATTGTTATACTATTTAAAGGAGCTTATACACTTTATTTCAAGGTAAGTTTCGGTAATAGGTGACACATTTCCAAACTGTATTTGTGCAAGTCCCATCAAAAATTTATTTTTGTTTTCTTTGTTTTTAAAGTAATAGTAAAGTCATTAAAGGTGCAATTTGGTAGATTGCTCCATTCTTTGAGAGTTTTCAAGACTCAGCAGCCATTTATTAGGAATCAGATATGTACAGTCCTGGATACTGGGGGAGACACAAAACACTGTCCCTTTCCTTCACAGAGGTGATAGATTACAAAAGTTCTGTCTCCAATAGTAAAGACCCAGCTATTAAAGCGTATGCTCACAAAACTGAGAAATTTGATCATTTCCTTTACAAATTCACTTTTATTCATCACAAAAGCATATGCTGTAGGATTCCTTTAAGAAGGACCACTTGAATTCTGTTTGAGAAGACCTAGAGTAGTAGAGGGTACACAGGTCTAGGAGTTGGGATGGCTGGATTGCAAGTGAGGCTTTGCTTTCTACTAACTAGATTTAGTGGTGGAAGGTGTCTATTTCATTTGCAAATTGAAGAGTTTAGAGCAAATGTTCCCCAAGATTCTTTTCAACTTTACTATTTTGTGAGTATAATTGTTTGTTTATGCTGGTGAGCTCTCTAGGGAAAAAACTGCAGGATCCACTTTTAAATTTAATTTGTATTAACATTTTCTCCATTACTTTCTTGACTCCTTCTAGACAATCATCAGAACAACAAATCTAGCCCTGATTTGTATAGCATTTGCCAGTTTCCAAGGTGCAGTTACCTATTCATGCTGAAAATTTAAGTGTCATCTCTCTAGTTCAAGCTGGCTCCAGAACAGCTCTGTTAGTAATGAAGATTGTTAAGTTGCATAGCTATTACTGGAGGGGCTTTTTCTACCAAGAGCTCCCTAATAGGATGAAATCACAGGTCCTGATCAAAAAAACCAAACAAACCAAAAACCCAAAACCAAAATCCCAAAAGCATGAGATGGAGTAGTGGGTAGAGTTGCTGGACTTGGAATTGAGTTGACCTGAGTTCAAATCCTGCGTTGGATGCTTACTAGCCAGGTGAGTCACTTAACTTTTATATGCTTCAAGTTTCTCACCTGTAAAGAAAGGGACTTGAATTCAGTAACCTCCAAGGTACAATCTAGCTCTAATTCTGTGATCCTACAAATTCCAATATAAAGTTTGAGAGAGTCTGGTTGTCAAACATAGTGCCCTTGGAACCACTACCTAAAGAAACCCAAGTTAGAAATGAAGATGAGCATATTGAAGATATTAGTGAAAAAGATATGGTATGTTTTTAAAAGTGGAATTTGTGTATTTTCATGATTATATCTATTGTGTATATATGAGAAGCAGAGTGATAGTATGGATAGAGAGGGCGGTAAGAAGATCCGAGTTCAAATTCTACCACTAATCTCTACTGCTTTTGTGACCTAAGCAAATCATCTAACCTCTCAGTGAGCTAAGGAAACTGGAGGACTGTAAGTCATCTCTACGTCTTGGAACCTCATTTCCTAGGGGTAGCTAGGTGCTGTAGTGAATAGAGCACAGGCCCTAAAGTCAGGAGAACCTGAGTTCAAATCTGGCCTCAGACACTTGACACTTAACTAGCTGTGTGACCTTGGGCAAGTCACTTAACCCCAATTGCCCTGCCTCCAAAAAAAACCTCATTTCCTTCCAAACTCTGTTCAGGTACCACCTTTTTCAACTCATAGTACTCTCCAAATTACCTCATTTGTTGAATATACTTTTATTATACGTGTGTATGTAGAGAGATATACATATATATGTGTGTGTGTATAACATATATGTATATATGTACACACAACATGTATTATTTTCTCAATAAAATATAAGCACCTGAAGGGTAGGGTCTTTTTTCACGGTTGTCTGTATTTCCTCTGCCCCTACTACAATATCTTGCATATTGTAAGTACTTAATAAATTCTTGATTGGTTAGTTTCAGAGTAGCTGCGGACCTCTATGGCCCAGTCAGTTTCTTTATCTAGAGTTCCCTATGTTAATGAAATCAAAGGAATTGCACATATAAATTACATGATGTTTTTATCAATGCTAGTGAGCTCTCTGGGGAAAAAACGCTAAGACATCCAATTATAATACTAAATACCTTTTGATTTGTCAGGATTATGAATATTATAATTAATTTTGAAGAAATAATAAGATAGTATTTGGGGTTCATTATCAGAAGTCATTTTAAGTGCTTTTTTGCATATGCCACTGCTATAGATACAAGGCCATCCTGCCTATTCCCTACTCATCCTGCTCTCAACTAATTGACTGACTTGATAATTGCCCAGCTGCAGTGCCATCAAGACTAAGAAGAAAGATCCTTTTACCAGTAATCCATAAGGCATAGTAAGATTTAAGTACATAAAAGGACATTTCCACATAGAACTCTCTACCCTAAGAACCTAACCTTCCATTGAGTGCAGAGTTCCATTCCACCTTACTGCAACAAGATTTCTGTTTTATTTTCACTTTCTTTTTGGCAGACTCAAGTAGCTTGTCAAAGTGAAATGATTTGTATATGTGGGTAGTTACTTTTTATGGGATGCTATGAATAAGAATATTTTTTTAACAAACCAAATTATATTTTCTCACTTTCTAAACTTCAGAGAGGTTTATGGCACAGTATTGATTGAGTGCACTACAATTTTTTTATGGAGGTTACTAGAAAACTGAACAACAATTCAAAATTATGCCTTCATCCTTGATGCAGTGATGTCCTTGGAGTGGAAAAAGAAGGGTGAAGGAGTTATGAGTGCTATAGCAAGGTGAAATAATATTTTTTCCAAAAGCCATCAAGATCCTTTTTCCTCCTTTAGAACTCCCTCTTTTTTTTAATCAGAGGACTTACAAGGTGATGCCAGTATGCATCAACTTTGTCCCCTTATAAATCTTATCCCTTATAAATTTGTGGCATTTTACCTTGTTAGGGGAGTTTTAAATTCTCATGTACAGAAATATTGCCTTTGACAAGATAAGAGAACAGGTCTTGAATATTCTTCTAGTAACTGACAAAAAGTCTGCAGTAAAATTCTAAACTTTTTAAAGATAGCAGTCAGATGAGCTAGCTATGGACAAGAGCAGATAGACTAAATTATTTATTTATTGCAACTGATGGCTTCTCCTTTAAGTTAGAAAAAAAGAATATTCATTCCTAACAATAGAACATCTGATGCTCCTATATGCGGGATACTAATGAATCAAAGATTCTGAAAAGATCAGGATTTGTAGATAATTTCTTCTCTTGGCAAACCTGCTACCTTTGAACTAGAGCCCTTCCATTCTGAGAATTGAAGTTATATCACAAACTCCTGTCGTCCATATATTTTGATCTGTACTGTAGATCGGTTTTAGAATATTGTTACTTAAAATGAGTTACATTCTACAATTTGAACATTTAAAACTTTGTCTTAGGTGACCATTATTTAGTTGGGAAATCATTTCCCTTTTAGTACCTTAGTTTGATATCTGTTATTTTTCTATTAGAAAGGCAACAAACAATATTAAAATTGAAAACTATTCTTTTGTGTTATTCTAAATGCTTGTTTTCCTTTTTTCACTCCTGTTAAAACTCAGATCTGAGCACTTTGTTTTGAGATTGTTGTTATTGTTGGTTTTCTGCTGCTGTAATTTGTATTAATCCCAGTATAAGATAATAGATTTAGAACTGGAAGGGATTTGGGAGAAAGTCTATTCCAACCCCCCTCTCCCTGACTGTTTTACAGATGAGATAACTGAGTTCCAGAGAGCTTAAACAACTTGTCCAAAGACACTCAGAGAGTAACTGGCCAAGCTAGGATTCAAACATGGGTCCTCTGACTAAAAATCCCTTGTTCTTTCCAGGGTACCATACTGCCTGTGTTATAAAAACCTTTATCTTCCAAAATAATCATAACAAAGATTAAAATTGATTAGGTAGAAACTTTGATTTCTCTAATTCAGTGGTTCTCAACCTGTTGGCCACGCCCCCTTGGGGGGGGTCAAACGCCTAAGACCATCAGGAAAACACATATTTCTGATGGTCTTAGGAACTGAGACACTGCTCCTCTATCTGTCTCCAGGTGGGTCCACCCACATGCAGATATGCCCACATACAAATATTAAAGTAGCATTAGGAAGGTTGAGAACCACTGCTCTAATCTGAGGATATGCACATAAGAAGTTTATTTTAAATTTTAGAACTTGATTAGAAAGAATAAACTGAGTTGTTAATACACATGGATATTCTTTAGTTCTTATGAACCTTGTAGGAAATTTTTATTATTAATTATTATTATTAGAATGAAGAAAAATGTACCTAATTGTAGGAAACTGGTTAATCCTCCAAGGAGGATCAACATATAGGGTTACAGTCTAAGAAACTTAGAAAAGTATTTTGCCATAATGACTATAAATTATGTATGCTTTTTGAATAAAAGCAATCTTTGGGAAGCACAATTAGTTGTTCTTAGTAGAGTCTCTTTAGATTGTGAATTATTTCAGATTTTGATATTAATTTAGGAAACTTCCTTTTTATGTATTATTATATTAATTTAAATTTAAATTAATATTAAATTAAATATTAAAATTAAATTTAAAATTAATATTTTATTTGAGGGGTGGCTAGGTGGCTCAGTGAATAGAGCACCCGACCTGTAGTCAGGAGGACCTGAGTTCAAATCCAGCCTCAGACACTTGACACACTTAATAGCTGTGTGACTTTGGGCAAGTCACTTAACCCCAATTGCCCTCCAAAAAAAAAAAAATATATATATATATATATATATATATATATATATATATATATACACATATATATATATATATACATAAGAATATATATTATATATTTTTTTTTATTTGAGAAATAGCTTGGTAGGTAGAGTAAGAACTAACTAGACTTGGAATTATAAGACCCAAATTCAAATCTTGGCTCTTACACTTGCTCTTTGTATGATCCTGAATAGGTAAGACATCCAATCTTTCTGAGTTCCAGTGTCATCTGGCATATGTATATAAAACAGTTGTACTACTCCCTTCATAGAATTGTTGTAGGGGAAGTGCTTTGT
Organism: Pseudocheirus occidentalis; assembly: GCA_028646575.1. Lineage (NCBI taxonomy): Eukaryota > Metazoa > Chordata > Mammalia > Diprotodontia > Pseudocheiridae > Pseudocheirus > Pseudocheirus occidentalis. Next base: position 204,699,651 of record CM053594.1, read on the forward strand.
TAAAGAGGTGTTGCAATAGACAGAACGCTGAGAATAGAGTCAGGAAGACTTGAGTTCAAATGTGACCTCATTTACTAGCTGTCTGACAAGTCACTTGAACTCTCATTGCCTTGGTTTACTCCTCTGTAAAATGGGGATAATAATAGTACCTTTTTCCCTGGGTGGTTGTGGAAGATCAAATGAGATCATATTTTATAAAGTGCTTTGTAAAACTTAAAGTGCTTTACAGATATTTTTATAGTTATATAGTATCAGCATTATTATTGTATAAAATATGGGTTTCACATTGCTTAGATTATAGACTTTAGCTCTTACATTTATTTCTTGGTAACGGACTCCGCTTGGCCTGATATAATAATAATAGAACACAAGTTATCATCACATCTTTTTGAATATTTCGTGGAGAATCTTAGAATCTTACTTTGTCACAAAGGAAGATTAACTTGTATGTTTTCCCACAAGACTCATTATAGTATGAAGTCTAATTTAAAATGAAATAATTAGCTTTCCTGAAATATCTGTCACAGTCTGAATGTTGCTAGTAAGCAGACAAGAACTGTTGATTTTACTAATGAGTGTTAGCATCCTTAGGTCCTTACCTAAGACTGTTTAGTGAATGCTGTTCTTTTAGCTCACCAAATAGTCCCCTAATGGTTAGAAAGTTAATGAAGCTTTTAAAAAATACAGCTTCTAATACAAGGGAAGTAATTCTCATACCTCTGGGCATGACTGTTGCTTATAAAACAGTAAGAAGAAATATATACTTGATCTTATCCCTTTAAAATCCTTAAAGAAAACCCATTCATATCCTTCATTTGTGCTATCATAACAGTAGAGATTTAGTTCAAGTATTTTTAATATTTTCCCAAAAGACTCTCATAGACTCTTCAACAAGTCAGTGAAATTCTCTGGGGTTCACATGTCAAAGGAGGGGTTTGTACTAGATGGCATAATAATAACTCTTCCATCTATTATCCACCAAATGCCCCCTTATTATACTGATGAAGAACCTGAGACCTAGAGATTGTGTGACTTGCCAGTTAATCAAAAACTAATTAGGAAGCCTTTATCAAGCACTTACTCTATGCCAGCCATTGGGCTAAGATCTTGGCATAAAAAGACCAAAGCAAAACAGTCCCTGGCTACAGGGAGCTTGTTTTCTAATTGGTAATGTAATTGTACATATATAAAGGTGTGTGTGTACATATATACACACACACACGTAGTGTATGCATGTGTGTATCACAGATTTGTTATATTTTATACATATGACATTTGTTTATATGTAATATGTAAAATAAATGTATTCTATAATATGTAATATAAAGCATTATATAGATGTATGTACATATATGTATGTGTGTATATATGTGTGTATATTTATGTGTACATATTTTATAAGTATATATGTACATATTTTATAAGCAGCCCCAGGGGATCAAGAAAGGTTTCATGTAAAATGCTGCATTTAAGCTGAATCTTTAAGATCACCTAGGGATTCCAGGAGGCAGATGTGAGTAGATAGTTCATTCCAGGGAAAGGGGACAGCCCTTGCAAAGGCACCAAGATGAGAGATGCACCTCTGACCTAAAGAAAAAATGTTAGGCAGCAAGATAAAATTCAAACCCAGATTCTTAGACTCCAAATTCAGTGCTCTTTCCACTTCATCATGCCAGGTCCTCCTCAGTCTTACAAGTTTTTTGTAAACACCTCCAATTATAGTTTAAGCTCCTTCACTTAGCATAATAAAAAGTTTGTCCAGATGGACATTAGTTCAATTTTAAAATATCAATTCACCCAAGTATTTCTTAAGAGCCTGCTTTTCACAAAGCAGTTAGTTATTTCAATGGCTTTGTTGAAGATCATTCATTAAAGACTCTCTCCACTTCAAGTTTTATTTCATTTTTTTTTTCAGCCAAGGATTCCCTATTGCCACATTATATTCTCATTTGGTCTAACTCTTTGAATAGAATTAAGGTGGAATCTGTGGATGACTTATTTCAGCATCATGTCACTGCTAAAACAGACAAAGCATATGAATGTGATGGTAGGGTCAGAAAATAAGATGAGTCCCAGTGAGCCCAGAGAACTTCAGAAAATAAATACATAACTGTCCATATTATTCTCTGGGACAAAAACTGATGCCATACAGAAAGTACATTTGAAAATCATCTGTAATGATGCACAATATTCTTATGTAATAAATGTTGAATTGAGTTAAATGGGAAGATACTGTAAAACCAAAACCTAACCTGGAGCATTTTTTACCTATTGCCTGGTCACTGGGTTACTTGGAATGTGTGAAATGATTTCACTCATTAATTCAGTCTGTTACCATGGAAACACACTTACCTAGTTTAGAAGCCCTTCAGGCTACTTCCAAGAACATTAACTCTATACTAGTATACAAAGCAAACATACAAGACTCAAAAATCTCAATAACTTTTAAATGGCTAAGGCAAACGGGAGAAAGCTATAAAGGTTGGGGGTGGGAGGGAACTTTCATTTACTAAAGCATGATTCTGACCACAAGAGGCAGATGAATTGGCTCTTACAAACTGGCACCAGGCTCTCCTCAACCTTTTGTTCTAATAAGAAATTTGACATAAGATTAGTTCTCTTGGGAATATGGTTTTTATTTGAGGTTGTTTCACTGTTCACATGATCCTTCTTTTGTCTTTAAAAATTATATTGCATGGGGCATACTACAAAATTTTGCTAGTCCTCTAACATTTTATAATACTCGCAAAAAGCAGAAACTCTTTCTTCTCTGCCTAGTACTCCCTATCTCCCCCCAAATGAAATTTTATTTATATTGTATATCAAATATCCTCACTTTCTTGACTTCTAGTGTATAACTCTCCTATTAAAAATACATTAATTATCAATTCATTGGTTCTCTAATTATAAACTTTGCATCTCTTTTCTCATATTTGTTTATAAACATATTTCTCTTCTGCTAGGCAGCTGGTAGCATAGTAGATAGAGTGCTAGGCCTGGAGTCAAGAAGACCTGAATTCAAATCCAGTCTCAGACATTTATTAGCAGTGTGATCTTGGACAAGTCACTTGACCTCTGTTTGCCTTAGTTTCCTAACCTGTAAAAACAAAAAAAGATCTATCTTGCAGGGTTGTTGTGAGGATCAAATGAGATCATATTTGTGGCGAGGGGAAAAAGCTTCATACGGTGCCCAGCATATTATAGACCCAATATAAATCTTATTCCCTTCCTACTACCTGCCTTTTAAATTTGCATAAATTTTAATCTTTTTCCCTCCTGCTAGCTTACCTCTTACATATTCTTCCATGACATCTCATTCAACTAGAACAGATTTCCAATCTCCTTGTTTAAAAAAAAAATCTCCAGTTCTTTTACCTTGTCTTCATGTATGTCTTTCTTGTCAGATTGTGTCTAAGCTTTCCTAGCAAGCAATGAATTTATCTTCTCACTCCTGGAATTTATACCATGTCAAGTACTTGATGAGTCCTTAGTAAATAATATATTGACATATATTTAGTCATATTTTCTTGGCACTGGAAAAATTATTAATAGATTTGGTATCATTTTGATATTTCTAATTATTCCCATTCCTTTAAAGTCTACAGGAAAACAGAAGTTGGGGTGTTTTCAGAGCTACTCTAATCCATATAATTATGCAAATGATGACCTAGTCATTAATCTAATGGGTCTCTAAGTGCTCACAAATCTCCTATTTAATCATTCATTTTAGAATATTTCTCGGAATGGACATTAAACTTACCAGCTTTTTGTTTGAGAATCACCTTTGTTCCCCTCTGTGAAAACTGGGACCTTTCTAGTCTTATTGAATCTCTCCATATCTTCAAGATCTTCAGCAATGGTTCCATAATCCTATTCAAAGTCTTTAAGATGTAGTTCATCCTTGCCAGGTGACTTGAACTCATGTTGGTTAAGTTAGGACCAAAGGATTTGAGATTTTAAAACAGGATGTAAGTGCTCATAGGTTGTTCTGTTTGTCCTTCATTCTCAAAGAGGACCATGACATCAGGGAGATGATGACATGACTTGGATTTGAGTGAGGGAGGACTGTGCAAAGTCCCCAACTTCACTTTCTCCTCCAGAGCCATCTGGATCCAGCGGCCAGATATTCATCAGGACAACTGGAGATGGCCCAGGATACAATGGGAGATCCTGGCCCTTTTAGGCTAAGGTCTTTTCTGGTTCAGATGAGGAAACAAAGTTTTAAAGGAGTGACTAATAATTAGCAGACATGAGAAGTTTTCAAACTCCAGATCCAAAGAGTCTTTCTGCTCCCAGGAGTGGGGAACCTGTGGCCTTGAGAAAACATGTGATCCTGTAGGTCCTCCAGTGTGCTATTAAGGGATTTGTTCTGTGAAGTTCATATTCAGCCAAAGGATTGCACTTGAGGACCTAGAGGGCCACATGTGGCCTCGAGGCCACAGGTTCCCCATCCTTGTATACTATCCTGCTATCTTCTTATCTGCTCCTCTTGTCTTTGAATCCATTGTTAATCATTTGTATTCTAACCATTTTGTGTGGGGGGAAAACTCCTGGATAGAGAAAACTAGCAAAATAGATTTTGAGCTGTTTCCTCTCTGTTGTTCATTTACATGTTTTATTGCCCATTACCAAAAACAATAGTCCTATACCTTCTTTTGGTCTTTGGTCTTCACCTTACCCCCATCAACTTAGCATATTTAAGCCACTTTTGCTGCCCTTAGTCAATTTTACAAGATTCATTCCTGTCAGTCTTTCCTTTTCTTAGCATTATCCTTACTGAGTCGTACCATTCTTCTATATTTATCTTTTCACCTTTCCCCTACTTTAATTAATCATTCACTCAATCAGCAAGCATGTATTTATTGTGACTATGTATTCTGCATTGTACTGGGAATAGAGAGTCAAAATAATTAAACTATCCTTGCTCTCTTGGAGATTATATGTTGGTTGCATATTTTGAACTTGCCCCTTTAAAATCAGAACTTATTAAAGAGCTCCTTCTATGGTCCCATTGGGATCTTGAGATGTTCCCCCATTTCATTTTTTTCTTCTGAGTTTGCTTCTTTTTTAAAATGGTTTTTTTTTTGTGGGGGAGGGGGGTTCTATCACTGTAGTTGCCCTCAGTATATCTCTTGCTACCTCTACCAGAGAGCTGTCCCATATTTTAAAAAAGAAAAAAAATTGAGCAATACATTAAGAAGTCTGAAAATAATATGTATAACATTTGTAAACTTCCCACCTCTATAAAGAAGTAGAGGTAGAGTAGGAATGTCTTCACATATTTCTTCTTTCAGCCTGTTTGTTCTTTATAATTTTACAGCATTCATTTTTACTTTTTTTTGTATGGTTGCTCATTATGTTTATATTGTTGTAATCATTATTTATATTGGTTTCTTAGCTCTGCTTGCTTCACAGTGCATCAGTTCATGCAGATCTTTTCATGCTTCTCTGTATTCATCCTATCCATCATTTCTTACAGCAAAGTAATATTCCATTGCCTTTATACACCACATTTTGTTTAACCCCCAACTTCACCCCAATCAGTAGACATCTTTTTGTTTTCGATCTTTGCTGTCATAACAAAACATTGCTATAATTAATTTGGTGTATTTAGGAACTTTTTTACCGAAAAAATTTCTGGGTTACACTAGTCATTTTATTTGCACAATTTAAAATGGTTGTACTGATTCACAATTCCACCAACATCGAATGCCTATCTTCCCACAACCCCTCCAACATTAACAATTCCTATCTTTTGTTATCTTTGCTAATTTATAAGTGGGAAGTAAAAATATCAGGACTGTTTTGATTTACATTTTTCTTATTATTTATCGTTTGGAGCATTCTTTCATGTGGTTCCCCAATTTTTTCTAATCAAGATAATTTTGACCGTGTAGTCAAAGTTTCATCTTGAAAGTCATTCTTTCTTGAGCCACTTTCCCTTTTAGAGTCTCAGGTGATGAGATTATGCATGCCTTTTTTTCTGAATTTTTGAAATTTATTTTCCTAAACTCTTAGGTGAATATTATACACCATATTCAGCATCCCCTGCTTTGACAGTCATGAACTCTAACTTTTCATGCACCTGGGTATTCTATTTTTTATTAATAGAAGTCTGTGAATCTCATTTTAAAATATATTAATTGTCTCTGAACTTGCTGCCAGAATTTGTTGTTATTGCCAGATGGCAATGAAGTGTCTAAATGTCATTTTTAACCTTTTCATCAGTTGGTATTTTCTTTCAAATTCAAAACTAGATCTTTGTTTTCTTTTTAAATAAACGAAAGATCATAATGGATTTATAATTCCAAATTAGCCATAGTTAACATTAATTAAAGCCATATTTATTCCAGATTAAATAAAATGACTTCTCAAAGCACACATTTTATACATTTTAAGAATTAAAAGCTCTATATGATTATATTCTATAATGTAATATAATCATGTTTAAACGAAAGCACCTTAGAAGGTCACCAATAGAGTTCCCTCTCTTATTTCTTATTTATATTTCCTCCCAGACTCCCTAGGAGCTGGCCCTGTTGCCCTGTGGCATCCAGCTTGTCTTGTAGTGGCTTGTGTGTGGTTATGTTCTATAGTGGAAAGACCACTAAGTCTAGAGTCAGAGGGCACAAGTTCAAAATCCTGCCTTTGGCATTTCCAATCTTTAAGAACTTGGATGGGGGGGCGGAGCCAAGATGGCGGCATAGAAGCAGCAAAGCACCACAGCTCCCACACAAACACGCTAAAAAATGGGCTGCTAAACAGATTTTCAAGCTCCAAAACTCTCCAAAAGACAGAAAGCACATCTGTTGCTACAGGCAGCGCAGCAGGCGGGGCTCTTCTCAGCAGTCTGGGACCCTCCGCCGAAACCCTGAAATGCCCTGGGGCATCGGGCGGGGAACTGCAGCTATAGGAGAGCTCATCAGCTGCACTGGAGGCACAGTTACCACATCTATTAGGCCAGAAGAAAAAAAGGCTAAGAGAAAGGTCAGTGGATTTTGCTAACTCGAGAGGAGAAGGGCTGGTCCAGCCAAACTGCTC
>CM053594.1:204707191-204746953 GCA_028646575.1 Pseudocheirus occidentalis
GCATAAAAGGGAACAGATGGTGAGAGGGGCCTTACAGTGGGATCAATGTTCTGGGCTGGGGGTAGGGGCAAAAAGGGGAGAAAATCTGTAACTCAAAATATTTAAAAAAAAAAAATAAAAGAACTTGGATCTCCAAGATTTTTATGTCATTGGTCCTTGGTCCTTGATTACTTGAGATGAAATGTAGCCTGTTCAAATGGAAAATATCCAGAAACCTGAAGCTAGGTGATCTAGGTTCACATCTTAGCTCTGCCACTCACTACCACAGTGATCTTGGGCAACGTGCCTCTTGGGGCCTCAGTTTTGCATTTGCATTTCTCCTCCTGTCCTGTCTTTTACCTTTTTTTTTTTTTTTTAAATCCACAATGCTTAGCATAGTGCCTGGCACATAGTTTAATAAATGCTTATTAGCTGTCTTTCAAGTTCTAAATCTATGATCCTCCATCTAACTTTAATAAATAAAGCCAATTTCATCATCTATAAAGTAGAGCTAATAATATCTACCTCAGGTTCTTGTAAAGAATCAAATGATGGTTTGTATATTAATCATTATGAACAGAAGGGACTTTAGAGATCATTTAGTCCAACCTCTTCAGATCAAGAACTAAAGCCTGAAGAAGTTAAGAAATTTGTACCTGATCATAGAGTTCCATGTAAAATGTTTCATAACCATAACATGCTGTATAAATATGAATAGTCGTGTTGTTAGTGTAATTTCTAAGGTATTACTACTGTTTACATAATTTATCATTCTGTAAATTAATATTACTTAGCTCTAATTTTGGCTTCTGGATATTTGTAAATTAACATAAATAGTACATATTTAAAAGTTTAATCAATAGGGGACTACAACATAGTTGTGATTATGTTAATGAATTTATTTTTGCAAGTATTTCTATATGACTAATTCTATTGTTAGCAGAAATAAACTGATTTCACTTTATTCAAGACAGATTATCTTTTTTTCTCTCACAACTACATATTTCAATAATCAAATATATTGTGAGATTTTTCTTCTGTTTACTGGGAAAACTGTCATTGGTAAGATCAAGCAGAAGTAAAACAGAGAAACTGCTGATTTGCAATGGGAGACATAAAAACTTTATGATATGGTGGAGAGAAGCCTAAGACTTATAGTTGGATGATTTGAATTTTAATCTTATTACATATATATGATCTTGAGTAAATCTCTTAACCTCTGAGTTTCATTTTCTTCATTTTTAAGATGAGGAGGCTGGACCAAGTTCTTTCAGCCTAAAGTCTGTGATCTTATTCTTTGCATTATCTGTAGATTTTATGAATCACATGTCACAGCAAAACAGTCTTTGTTCTAAGATTTTTGTCATGTTGTACCTTTAGATGAGAGATTAACCAAGTTACCATGTAGAAACAAGGTCAAATTTAAACTGTATTTCCTCATGATGCAAATTTATATATATACATATATATATATAAAACAATGATCAGATAAGACACACCAGCAGACCTTTTAGTCTAATTTGGCAATATCTCTGTGTAGCAGTTCCCAGTACAAAAATGCCACCGATCTTACTATTGGCCAGTGTCTTATCCACCTTAGGCAAAACTAGAGGCATGAAGCTAAATCCTTAAGTCACAGGTTTCTTCACTTTATGTTTTTTGAGCAAAGTCATGTTGGGTGAAACTTTCTCAAAGTGAATGAAAGTCTGATGACATTTAATTTCAAAGGTCATAGAATTGACTTAATCATATCATATATTAGACATTTTTACAATAACTGGTCAGTCAGTGTTCCCAGCTCTCAGACATAATAATATATGTAATAAGCATCAAATATATACTAATCTCATCTCCACTGTTTTTATGATTATATTCTTTCAGGAAACTGCAAAAGTGGGAAAAATAATTATAATTCCAGAAACTTCAGAGTTGGAGAGGATCTCCCTGTGCTTCTCCAGATATTGGGATTTTCTAATAGCTCTTTCTGTATCTTTCATGTTACTGTTATCCTAAAATTTATTATTCCCTCCCCATAGCTAATTGGTAGGATTTGAAAAAAATGGAGATTTTGGCCAGGAGCATAGTGTCAGTGCTAGTTGTAGGGTTGGATTAGTATAATTTGCTCCAGTTGCTGGCAAACTCTTGGTAATGTCTAAAGAAGTTTGCACTAGTATAGTTTATCTAGAACCATAGAATCAAACAGTCAGACAATGTCTAAGAGCTAGAGCTGGAACCCTGTGTTTTTAAATGACACCACATAGTCTTTTCAGTCAGTTCTTTCTGCTATGCCAAATAGCCTTCCCCAGATCAATTGAGTCAATGATGAAGATAACACTACTTGTTAACAGCAGAGGCAGAGCTAAAATCCTGATTTCCGAAGTCTTCTTTTTAAAAAAAAAAATGCTGCTCCTTATGATTTAGATTTTTTGCTTTATCTTTTCATCTCTTCTCCAATTTTGTTTAGGACTTCAAGTGAATTTTTGTGTTAGAACTTCCAATGTAATTTGAGAGAGATATAAAGAGTTACTGTTTACAATTTGTAAAAAATCCTAAAATTCTTCTTTCCTCAAATAAAAATCAGGTCATCTTTTATTACCATTACCAAACTTAAATATTTACAACCCTGTGTTTTTAAATGACACCACAATTAGAACACTATGGCATCATATCAAGCACCATTTTAAAATGTTTCTTAAATGGCTTGCTTCAGTGATTTATCCAACTATAAAAATGCCATTTGTCAGTAGAGAAACCAAAAGCCCATTGGCTCCTGGGGACTATATTTCATTTCAACTTAATCTTCTGACTTCCCTTTAGTCTATTCATATTACTGACACAGCATGTCAGGTTTATAGTTTCCCAGACCAGAAATTCTTTGAGGGGAGAGAGGAAATACCTCTTCCTCTTTTTTTCCCCTTTAGCCTTCCTCTGTTCCTCAGGTGATCCAACCTGAGTTCCACAATCTAAGTCTCCTGTGTTTTTGATGGTAAGCAAATTCCTTTTCTGTAGGTTTAAAATTCAGATTTGAAGATTGGTTAGTTCATTCTCTTTAGTGCATTTTCATGACATTTTTCACTATTTCTACCTCTGCAAGCCCCTTGCTTCCCAGATGTTGCTGAAATGCATCTCATTGCTCAGTATTTTCCTTTATCACCAGACCATGCTGGATGAATCACATTTATTTCATTTCTTCAAAAGGATTCCACTAGAAAAAGTCTTATTCCTCTTATATTCAGTTCCAATTTCCTCCAGGCATGCAAGTGGATCTCACTGTAGGCATATGAGGAAATGGGAAATTTGACTCCGAGCCCAAAAGAAATGAACACGGAAGAATTCTGGTCATTTGTGCTCAGTGGAGCTACAACAAAATGGTAAAGATGATTCTAATTAGATTGGCAATGCCTCCTTCCCTGAGTTTATTCTCATATTAATAGAAATTCCATTCAGTCCTTTATCTCAATAGTCATTTAATGTCAAATAATTCCTAGTGACCAAATTTACTACCATGAGGAAGTGGTGGGAGGGGAGATTTGCAGAAGAAAGAAAAAGCTGAACTTTCTCCCAAACTATATTCATGGATTCTTTGTCTTTATGAAGTTGTTCATATTCCTGTGGCTTCTTTCTGACTGCATTGACTAATCAAACTTTGTAACCTGTTAGGTTTTTTTCCCCCTTTAATAGAATATGTCAAGGTGTTAAATAACTGGAGGTGTTTATGTGAAAATTTTTAGTGGATTTTTTTTTTTGCATTGTAAAAAAGACTTCTTTGCTTTAAAAGAAGTCCTTTCTGATGTTTCCCAGTAAGCAGAACTTAATCGAATTCTTACTCTTTATGTATTACTTGACAAGAGCAGACTTCCAGTGGCTTAGTCCAACTCAACAGTGGCTCCCATGCAGAGAGAGGCATGAGGACTAAAGAATACATTGGACTTTGTTGTGGTAGAAAGAAAAAAAAGTCTCAATTTACAATTTTGATAATAGAGAAAAAGGTTACTAAGAATAATTAACATTTCCCCTCTCTTTCCTTCTCTGATGGACATGATCATACAAAATAGAACAAAACAAAGAAAAAAGAAAGTGTTCTTGTCAAATTTGGGCTGGACCTTTCTTTGATTTCATTGATTTGGGGAACTGACGGTGAAGAAATTTCCCTCTCCTGCTTCAGACCAGCAGTTGTTATAGTTTCATAGTTTTTCCAGAAAGTTAAACCTTGGAAACACAAAAGAGGAGAAACCTATTTTCTCCTGAAGCAGCCCATTCTATTTTTAGATAATTCTGATTGTTAGGAAAGGTTGTGTCTTTTTAAAATTTACTTGAAACCTCTGCCTCTTCCTATGTATCTTCCATACAGCATTTCTTATTCTACCCTTGGAAGCCAAGGAGAAAAACTCTTATCCTTCTTCTACATATTCAAAGGGCTATCCCTTTAATTACTAATTAAACTAATTTAATTAGTTAATAATGTGTCTGCCATAGGTTGTCTCTTTTCCAGGTTAAACATACCGGTTCCTTTAGCTAATTCTCACATTCTATCAACTCTAGTCCATTGCTAACCTTGTCTCTCTCTACTTCCTTCCACCAGTCCCATTCAGCTTGTCAAGGTCCTTCCAGAAATAAAGTTTCCAAAATAAAACTCAGTACTTCAGTGTGGTGTGACCAGAGCAAAGTGTATCTGGGCCTAAACCCTTCCTTGGTTTGTACATTAGGCTTCTCTTAGAATGAAGAAACTTTTTTTACTTTAGTGTCACAGTGTAACCTCATGTTGAACTGAATGTGTTCACTGAAACACTAAGATTATTTTTCCGTATGTAATCATTGTCTTACCGTAACTTCCCAATCAGGGACATTTTTATTACTGACTTTCTTCTTAAATATTATCCCCTATGTGTGACTAACCCTCTCTCTTGACATTTGTCTTCCTCTACAAAAAAGAAAATTCTAATCCAAGGAAACAAGCCACATAGGTTATCCTATTCTCTTCTGAAGCCACATCTCTTCCTATTAGTAAAAATGATCAAAACCTCACTTGTACCCACTTAAAATCTTCAATTTTTGCCCTCTACAGGCAGCTATGGCACAGGAAGACCTGAATTCAAATATAGCCTCAAACACTTAGTAGCTGTGTAACTTTGGGCAAATTACTTCACCTCTATCCACCTCAATTTCCACATCTGCAAAATGGGGATAAAAATGGAGGTGGGTTTTTTGTTTGTTTGTTTATTGCCTAGGCTTATTGTAAGAGTCCAATAGCATGATATTTGTAAGGGACTTTGCAAACCACACAGTCTTATATAAATTCTAGATGTCATCGTCATAATTATTCACATGTAACAATAAGTAACTAAGTGATATTGTTAGTTCCCAAATGAATCGCAAGCACTGGTCATCTGTTTCACAAGTCTTGGGAGGCTTTCTATCCCATCCTAAATGAGTCATCTGGGAAGGCACGTATTTTTATCAGGTAGACAAATAGCCACTTGAATTTGCCTCTCAATAGGAATCACTAGCAACCATCTCTTCTTCTGACCATCACTGGATTATTTTTTCCTGTCTTTCAAGGAACACTTCTTTCTCCCTGATAACTTAGAAAACAATTGTATATTTTTCCAATTATTTCACATCTTCTTAGAATCTCTGTATTTTTTGCATATGATAATGTTGTTTTAAACATTAGTAAAAACACAAACATAGCAAGTCTTACTAGATCACTATAAAATACTTTTCCCTTGTCCCTTCCTTACAGACCCTCAGTACATTATAATGCCTTTTGGTTGCTTTCATGGTTCCAACTTTGATGGCTGACTAATATAGCAAAGTGTCCATTTGCCAAGCTATTTATTGCTAGCTTCCTGCCTGCCCTGCCTCCCATAGGGTAGCTGTTTTGTTTAGCAGCATTTGGTTATAGATGAGCAGATTCCTGCCTAAGTAAATAAAAGTGGTCCTTAAAATACTGAGATAGGGTCTTAGCATAAAGGCAATTATCATTGAGGTTCTCTCCTAATTAATCTAATCTTTTCACTTTTTGCTGCTACACTTTATCTATCTGATAACCTGGAGGGTAGAGGGAATTCTGCCAGCCTTATCCTTCTCTCTTTTCATATGGAAATTAATCTGCATTTTGTGTACCTGGGATTATTACTTGGCCCTAGCAGAGACATAGACACAAACTCAATGTGATGTCTGTAGGTCACTGGGAAACTCCCATTCTTGCTGTACTGAGCTCTTAGTTCTCATATGCTCTTGATAGAGCCCTTGGGGCTAATTTTCAGAAGAAGCTGCTTCTGTAAACCCCAGAAAAGTAAAGTCTGTGCATCACTCCTTCAATATGGGTATATTTCTATATCAGGTTCTTAACCTGGGTTCCACGATCTTTAAAAATGAATATTTTGGTGACTTTCAATATATTATCTTCATTTGTGGTCAGCTGCATTTCAGTATTGTTCGCTCCTTTTGAAATCCTATGTATTTTAGTTCATGTATTTAAAATCTTTATTCTCAGATGATTATAGATTACATGACACTTATAAGAGGTTAAGGGTCTCTAACCTATATCCTTGTTAGAAAAAAACAAAGTATTAAATATAAAGCAGTTTCTGTTCCAAATGTACAAATGTAGTTGGGTTTGTCACATCATTAATATAATATTTGGTGTCTTTTGGAAACAAAGTTATATTTTTCTAATGAACCAGAAACTTTTCTGTGTCTTTGTTATTATTGCTGAGTCATTTCAGTCATGTCTGACTCTTTGTGACCCCATTTGGGGTTTCCTTGGCAAAGAAACTGGAATGGTTTACCATTTTCTTCTCCACTTCATTTATTGCCAATGAGGAAACTCAGGCAAATGGGTTTAAGTGACTTGCCCAGGTTCACACAGTTAGTAAGAGAGCTAGGTCACATTTGAACTCAGGTCTTCCAGACTCCAGGCCCAGCACTATTCACTGTGTCACCTAGCCGCCCATTTCTGTGTCTTTACTGAGATAGTATTGAAATGTAATCGCACACCATACCTATTCATAATTCTATATGAATAATGACCAGGTCTCCTTTTGGTGTTTCCTCATACATTTACGGGACCAGGTTAGGTCTCATAGAGGAAATGATATCTCATTTGATCTTTGAAGGAAGACAAGGAGATCAGTAAGCAAGAGTTGAGGAGGAAGGACATCTCAGATGTGAGAGGAGGCAGGGGAAGAGAGCGGGGCAGCCAAGGAGAGGAAGATGGGGACAAAAGTGGGGGATGAGATCAGGAACTGTTAATTGCCCATTTTGGCTTGAAATAGGGCAAGGAGAAGTATGTAAACTTAGACTGAAATATTAAAAAAAGTAAAAAAAAAGTCAAAAGTTAAATCTGAATCAGATTGAGGAGAATTCTAAATATCTAAGTAATAGTATTATTTTGTAGTATATTCATTATATCTAAGTAGTATGTCATTATTTTGTGGGAAAATGGGAAAGGAAGCAAATAAGCATTTTATAGCACCTGCTAATATGCCAAGTACATAAATTGTAAGTCATATCATTCTCACAACAGCCCTGCAAGGTGGATGCTATTACTCTCCCCATTTTACAGTTGAAGAAACTGAGACAAATTAAGTGGCATGACCAGGACTACAAAACTAATAAGTTTCTTGAGACTGATATGAACTCAGGTCTTCCTGGGCAAAAAAGGCACACTCTACCCTGCTGCCTCATGGAGGTGCTTAGAAAAGAGGAGAAATGGTTGGGTTTGTGCTTTCATTCACAGCTGTGTGAAGGATGGAAGACTATTGAAGAGGCTGGTACAATAGCTCAAGTAAAAATTGATGAGGTCCTAAATTAAGATGGCAATAGTGTGATTACACAAGAGGATGGATTTGAAGGAATATTGTCAAAGTGCAGTAAATTGGACTTGGCAGATGATTAAAAGGGAAGGGAGCAGTCAAATAAGCCTCTGAGGTTGCAAGTCTGGGTTTCTAGGAAAGATGGAGGCATTTGCGACCAAAATTGAGATGTCTTGATTATGGAATGGATTTAGTGAGCTAGAGAGTGATGTTGTTTGTGGTTCTGATAGGATATAGAAGTAGAGATTCACAGAAAGTGGTTGGCATCATGAAACTGGAATTCAAGAGAGAGATTAGGCCTGGGTATATAGATATCGTAGTCATCAGAACAGAGATGAAAATTAATACCATGAGATCTACAAGTTCACTGAAGGAGAAAGTATCTGACCACAAGTAATGGACACAGTCTAGAGGATTTCTTGTTGTTCTGTTTCTGATATATGAAGAAGGAAAAGAATCCTTTATGGAGAATATCAAGGAGAAAATGAACAAGAATTTTGTGGGATGGAAGCTGCAAAAAGGCTACAGTCTGCCTTAGTGGAGAGATTGCCTGCCAGAATAAAACCACCAATCTTTCTAAGTATAAAGAAGTTTTTCCTCTTTCCATTTGAATGGTGTGGCCAAAAATTACTAATCTAAATACATCAACTTCACCAATGCATAACTACAGATTTGTACTATTATTTGACTTTGCCATAGTAAAATATACATATATATCAGTAACAAAGTTAATTTGATAGTGTGGCAAACTGAAACCAGATTTTGGTTGTCAGGTAAGGTGTTCAAAATTAATCATGAGTTTAGATGGGTGAGGTAGTTCTTGGGGAGAGGATTCCATCAGACTAGAGAAAGAACATTCCTTATATAGTGTGTGATAAAAACAAATAACAATACTTATAGGGCATTACTTTACAAAGAAAATGGTTCAAAGAACAATCAAGTTTTGTTTCATTTTGTTTTTCTGGAACAGAGAATCTAACTTCAGCAGTTTCTTTGAGTACAAAGTTCCTAATAAATGAAACAAGCCTTTTCCCTCTTTACATCAATCTGTAAATTTATACTGATATTTTTATATTTGGTCCACAATGATAGGTATTTTGACATTAGGAGTTGAAATTCCATAATAAGCTTTGGAAATCAGAAGCATTTAATAAATATCTACTGTGTTCCAAGCACTATGCTAGATCCTGGGGATAAAAAGCAAAAAGAAATCAAAAAAAAGAAATCAGCAAAAAGAAATCAGAGGAATTTGCAAATGATCAGGGGAGACAGCAAGTGCACATGTAAGTATATATGAAAATATACAGAAATAACTGTGAACTAGTTTGTGAACTAGCAGCAACTTGGGTTGCGGGGAGGGAGCAGGAAAAGCCTTATGTAGCAGGTTGTAGTTAAAGTTGTATTTTGAAGAAGGTTGGAAATTCTGAGAAGTCAAGATGAGATGAAAGGCAATACATGTACATTCTGAGTTTTGGGGTCAGCCTGGGCAAAGGCAGAGATGGGTAATGGAATGGCATGTATGAGGGACATGAAGTAGACCAATAAGACTGGATTGTAAAAGGCTTTATAGGAAGCAACACATAATAGGTGTGGAAAGCTAAACTGATAATAGGCCATGAAGATCATTAAATGCCAAACAGAAGACTTATTTGTGATATTAGAAATAATAGGGATCCACTGGGGATTCAAGCATGTAAGTGACATGGTCACCACTTGTACTTTAAGCAGCTGTGCAAAAAAGCCCCTTTGGGGCACCCCTTTTCCATTCTTCTAGTCAAGTAAGGAAGATTTTGATATCCTTACCAAAAATAAAGGATTCTTTTTGCCAATTCTTCTATTTTGTAGGCATACAGTATCAAAGAAGGTAATCATGTGAGTTATCATACCGTTGTAATAGTGATATAGATAGATAGATAGACAGACAAGACAGATAGGCAGATAGATATATAGATATACAGATAGATAGACAGACAGATAGATAGATAGATAATGTATATATGTATTTATACCTTTGGTCTATGTGATCCCATCATGCTTAATTTGCACATTTTTTTAGGGTATGGGAAAATTAAGTGCAAAACTGTCATGTTTACTAATGTACTTAAAATAACTGTGGTTTCTCTCTCTTCCCACTCTCTTTTCCTTATCTTAATTTGTGAAAGTATTACCACTGTTTAGGTTGGGAAAAAAATAACACCTTATTGTATGTAGAAGTGAGTCAAATAGATAACTCTTTGCTCTCTTTTTGAAATAAATCAATATGTAAAACTTTAAAAGTTTATCTTGGAAACAAGAAAAAACAAAGAAAATGTGGTTTCTCCTCATAATGACTTTTGTTGGATTTGTAGCCCATGAAAAAACAGGTGTTTTTGAAAATATTGTTTAGATCAAAAAATTATCTTTTTCTCGTGATACTCTCACTTGAAGAACAGGAAGAATGGGAAAAGGAAACTGTGTGAACATTCAAAATCACCACCATTCCTTGCAGCCATGATTATTCTTTGAGTTCCATAAAGTGATTTACTAAATAGAAAATCACTTGTAACTTATACAGTAGTCAGTGACAAATCCCATTGAAACACAGATGACCTGCCCCCTTTTGCTACTAAAAGTCCTTTATAGTTAAAACAAAAGAAGGATGTACTTTGCAAGTGACAAAAAGGTCATCTGCTTAGAGCTGAAAATTGGTATTGGATAAAATGAAAATGTGGTATTAAATATGTAAAATTTACTTTAACTCTTAAGTTTGTGCCTTCAACCCCTATGATTCTAGGAAAGGGAAGAACCTGGCATCAATTATGCCCCACAATTCATTTCTAACATATCCCTATAGGGTTGGAAGGTAAATTATGGTACTGATAACCTAGCACCCCTAGCCCAGAGGAGATAGAAAGGAGACATGGTGGTAAGGAAGGTGAAACAAGTTGATCTGGGGTAGAAGAATGAGGACTAACTAGGTTTCCCTTCTGAATGTTAGAGTAACAAGTATTAATTTTAGTCATTTGTCAGTCACGTCTGACTGTTCATGACTCTTTGGGGGATGTTCTTGGCAAAGATACTCTAGCTCATTGTAACAGATAAGGAAACTAAGGCAAACAGCGTGAAGTGACTTGCCCAGGATCACACAGCATGTAAGTTTCTGAGGCAAGATTTAAACTTAGGAACATGAGTTTTCCTTACTCCAGGCCCAGTACTCTATCCAGTGTACCACATAGAGGATTCCACCCCCCCCAAACAAAAACAAGTATTCAGCTTCTCTTTTAAATTAAACCTGTTTTATCTTCCCCAAGAATAACAAAATGGTGCTTAGAGAATAATCATATTATATGATTTTAAAGATCTTAAAAAAACCAAACACTATAGAGATCTTAAAAGTAGAGCTGGAAAGGACTGGAAAGTGATGGTATTCAATTCTTTCATTATACAGATGAAAAAAACTACAGGATCTTAAGTCAACTTGTCCAAGATCACACAAGTAATAACAAAAGCAGGATTTAAATATAGGTTTCTGACACCAATTTTAGCACTTCTTCATGGTCCTCATGTAGCTATCATCACTTCATTCCCCTCTTTTTACATGTCAGGAGACTGAGGCACAGAGGTCATCATTTACTGTAATATTCTCATTGCAGAACGTCTTCTGCCCTCATCTGTTGAACCCAATTCCTGTGCTTTCTATAGGGTATATTTTACTGCTTTTTAGCTCTATGAACTTGTACTTCACTTAATTTCTCTGACCCTTTGTTCTATTAGCTATGGGAAAAAATGAAGGAAGGATGGAAGGAAAGAAGGAAGAAGGAAGGAGGGAGGGAAGGAAGGATGGAGGGGGGAGGGGAGCGGAAGGGAGAGAAGGGGAGGTCAGGAAGAAAGACAGGATATTTACTTTGTGTGCATCATGTAATTGCTTTCCCTCTTAAAACTATGGCATTTCAAGTGTTGGTATTAGTCATAGGTGCTGTAATATTATTACCACTATCTTCCAGACCCTGTTAGTAATGTAATTCCTGATTCAGCGGGGAAAGTGATATAGAGAAGAAAGAGCAAATGGAGAATTAAATTGGGGAAATACCTTTTAAAAAATAACTTTCACAATTTGTGGACGGGGACATATTAAAGTAAATAAGGTAATTATAAAGAATTTTAGGTAGAGAAATTTTTCTCATGGTAGGCTATTGTGCTTGCATCTTCCTTCTATTATTGTCAAGCAACATTTCAACTGTTACTATTCATGGTTTTTTTAACTGAAGAAAGGAATATTTATCCATTCAGACTCAGAACTTAAACATTCTATTGTTTTCATTATTAGAAATTGGTCTTAACAAGTGCATGTCCCATACGGCAGATAAAAGACTGAATCAAGTTTCAATAAAGCATTTGTTCTTTTTCAAATATCTTTGTGAATACTAGATGCTGTAATAGTTGGACCATAGAAAAAGTGTTTTATTAAAGGCATATACATTTTCTGTAACCAATGCCACCAATTCAACAACCATCTGTTGACCTAGACTCTCCATTGTCACTTCTTGTAGGTGCAGTCGTGGCTTAATCTTAATGAACTTTTAAAATTTAGAAGTCAGATTGACAATATATGCTTTTTAAAAATCATTTTGATGGGTATGGGCCTCAGGTTCTGATCTCATCAATGTAAAGCATCTACTTAGCATGGAAACTAATTCCAGCAAAACATTTGTACCTCTTTAGAGAGTTGCCTTAGGCATGAGGTGTGGTCACCCAGCTGGTGTATATCAGACACAGGATTTGCATCCACAGAATCATAGAATTTAAAAGAGTCTGCAGTGACTAACTTGTCCAACCCATATCTGAGTTGGAATCCCCCATTGCAACATACCCAACAAATGACCAAAAGGGATCTTTTAGCCTCTTCTCAAAGATCTCACATAAGGGGGAATGCTGTAGTCCCTATTACAATCTATTCCACTTAGAACTATCCCTAATTGTTAGGAAGTTTTACCTAACATCAAGCTTAAATTTGCTTCTTTGCAGCTTCTTTGCATTGCTCCTAGTTCAACTATTTGGAGCAAACAAAATGAGATTGATTCTTCCCCCAAATAAAAGCCTTTCACATACTTTTAACACAACTATCAATCAAATCCCTCCTGAAACATGTCTTCTCCAGGTTAACCATTCTTAGTTCCTTCAAGCATTTCTCTTACAACTTAAACTCAAGGCCTTTCATGTTCCAATCCTAGTTTCCCTCTGGATGCTCTCCAGTTTATCAATGTCCTCCCTGAACTGGGGCATCCAGAACTGAAAACAATCCTTCAGCCATGGTCTGGATAGTATACAACAATCTAATTCCTCCTTTGTTGGTCATACTTTAAGTTTCCTAAAGTTCCAGGGATTTCATGATGGTTTCTTTTTTTCCTTCCCCTTTCATGGTAGTACTAGAGTCACAAAGAACACTGTATCTGAATCCAGTAGCTATATTCCTCAAACTCCTTGAAGCCCACAGTGCTTAAAACCCCTATCCTTCTCCTTAATACAACTAAGAATTAGCACCTCCCTGTTTCTTATTTATCTAGGCTCTCATCTCCATATTGCCTTTTTTTTGTTGTTCCATCTTCCCTTCCAAAGGTCATTCATCTTGTCAGTAAAAACTGAAGCAAAATAAAAATGTGAGTCCTACCTTCTAGATGCTTTCTGTTAGAATATCATCCTTCTTGGAATGATCCTATACCTTTCTTGATCATCCTTTTTCCCTCTAGTGTGAATATTGTCTCTACCTTTCTTCCTACCTTCATCTCATTCTGAAATTTTGCACTTTTGACAATGGTCTTACAGTGTCAAGAAACACTTTTGTATTTCTCCTGTTTTACTCCTTGTTTTCTCCTTGCTTTACCTTCTGTGAGTTCCATGTTGAACCCATATCAACTTCCATTTTCTTACTTCTAGGAATTGTTTTTCACTGAGTCCCAAGGATTTTGTTTTTGAGAGTTTCCCATCCTTCTTAGGGGTAACTTCCTTGTAGAATTTTAGTCTATGTCATCCTCCCAATCATTTCTCTGAACTCTGTGAAATCCACCTCCCCCACCCTGAAATCTAAGCTACTTGTCAGACTATCCCCAGATCAGTACTAGGGAGAGTTACAAATCCTAGGTAAGAAAGAGTATACACCCCCCCCATTTCCAACCACGTTCACTTCAGGAATGAGTTCCTCTTAGAACTACTCCTAGGACTAGAACCAGAAGAGAATTTGCTCTTATTAATTCCTCCAAAAAATAGAATGAATAATCATTAAGGCCAGTCAAAAAGTTGTTGACTGCTGTTTTATCAGAGAATTCTCACAAATGTCTGGGTAAGTGAAATTTCCCATCAATCATTATGCCTCTGTACCAAGTCTGTGATTTGTTTCTTCATTTTGTTATATGGTTTCTAGTATACCATGATGACAGAATTTCTTCTTCCTTAGATTGCCATCCAAATACTCTCCAATATGTGTCCCCATCTAGTTTGTGAATTTCCTCATGGAGTAAACCTTATACTTTCTTCTTATATAATGCTACCCCACCCCTTTTACTTCTCTGTTACTTCTGAGCAGGTTGGTGGCACAGTGATCATGGGTGATATATTATAGCCCACATTGTAGGCTTCTCCATTATCTTTTGCGTGACCCTCAAGTTTAATTCTGTTTGGGGCATATTAGTTTCTAAGACTTAGGAGCATCAGCTGCCAATTAATTATTCAATCAAACCCCAATCATTTCATAAGTGTCTACTATATGCCAGAGTTTGTGCAGTGGATAGAGCACTGGACCCAGAGTCAGAGAACTCCTCTTCATGAGTTCATCTGGCCTCAGACACTTACTAGCTATGTGACCATGGACAAGTCACTTACCCCTGTTTGCCTCAGTTCCCTCATCTGTAAAATCAACTAGAGAATGAAATGGTAAAGCACTCCAGTATTTTTGCCAAGAAAACCCCAAAAAGGGGATCACAGAGAGTCAGACATGCCTGAAAAATGACAAAACAATAACAAATGTACCAGGTACTGTGGATACAAGTACAAAGAAAAAAGATCCCCAGTTATAGGGAATTTGCATTCTATTGGACATGGGTCCTTGTGTTAAATCTGGGGAAAGTATTTTTCAAATGTTTTCTAAGTAGGTTACTTAATAGCCTCCCAGCAATAAAACTAGTTCATTTTTGCAAGTTCATAGTATGTTATTCTTTTAATGAAGGAGTATTATCTATGGGTAAGTTATATATACTTAACTGTATGAGCAATGATAGTCTAGTTTATTGACAGTCAGCATAAATGAAACTCTTATGAAACATTCAGTTTCTCCTTTCCAGGACAGGACTATGACTCATAAAAGGAAAGGGGCAATAGGATGATAACTGTTATGATAAAAATAAAATTATTGCTAACATTGAAATCTGATGTCCCTTACAGTAGTAAAGCCCTTTTCCTCAATATGACTCAACCTACACGTGGAAACAGAGATTTCAGGAATAAAGTGAAAAGAAAATTACTAATCTTAGACTAGGATGGAATTTGGTAGGGTCTTCTTTGATTTTCAGTGATCTAAGGGACAAGAGAGCTTTTTTTGCAATCAGGAATAAGACCCAAGGGAAAGGCCAGGAATGTAAGGGGTCATTAGGATCTCTGTATTCATGCACTTCAGGCCTCCTTTTAAGATTATAGAAATCTCAGGGAGTAGTAGATTAGCATAGCACCTGGTACAAAATAAGTACTTAATAAATGTTTATTGATTGACTGATTAATGAATTGATCTGCCCCTAGACTCTCAACTGTGCACTCAGGAACAGATAAATACAAAGCCAGGTTAAACCTCGTTCTTATTACCTCCAAGTATCTAAAGATGTCTAGCATGAACAGTAACAGAAGCAGAATGCAAAATTCTGTGGTATAAAATTAACACGAAATACACAAAGTTCCTTCTCTGCTTTGAAATTTTCAACAGTAGGATTCTTTTGATGTTTGCATTATATTGGGATATCCTTCTGTACTTTGAATTATCTGCCAAAATCTATATTGGAGGTTATTCATACTTAATTCACTTCCTAATATTCGGAGAAATATATTAACTCTATTGATGAACTCCTATGCTGTATTATTTAGTAGGACTTCTCAATAACATATCAAATAAAACCTTAGCAACTTCTTATAGTTCTCATCCCTAGATAAGGTATTTTCAAGGTATGGGATTGGTAAGGGCATTTCTGAGAAATAGCGAGGGCACATATCAGCATATTGCTGCCTGCCATGGATTGTCATATAAATTACAATCCACTCTTGGTCTTCTAACTACCAAAGATGAGCTAAAAACAGATGAGGGAACGCGGGTCCTGAAAATGGCATGGTGCCCAGAAGCCTTGAGTGGAGTTTGGGGGCTGGGATGGGATCAGAGCACCCAGAGATATTCAGAATGGCATTCAGGAGGAAAAAAAGCTAAGAAGTCATGGGAGTGCCAGAACAGTAGCTTTAGCAACAGAGTCTTCCTCCAAAGGAGGTCATCTTTCATCTTCCCTGATTTGGGGCTAGAAGGGATTATGTCCTTTATATTTTTCCTACTCATTTGTTTTGCATATTTGCTGCTTGAGAACATCGATCCACAAATAACTGTGAGGTAGGTGATTATGATATGTTTATACTTACTTGGTGAAAATCAAGCAGTTTTGAAATAGGTTGTTCCAGAGCAGAAAAAAGGATAAGCCTATAATTAGGAACTAAAGAAAAATATGTATATAAATAGAAAAAATATCTTTAAAGCATCTTTATTTTGAGAAATAATGCCTTTTAAAAATATTCCAGATAACCCCAAAATGAACAGGCTTAAGTTACAGCTTTATTTTGATGTTTATTAAAATATAATCACAATTTTTAGAGTACCTAGGATTTTGTAAGATATTCTGAATGAAAGTCATATTTGAAAGTATCCCAGGATCTCACTTCTGTTGCTTTGCTACCTATGTGGCCTTGGTTTAGTCACCTTTCCAGCTCAAGGCCTCAGTTTATCATCTGTGACTTAAGAACATTGGATTACATTTCAAAAATCCATTCCAGCTCTAAGTTCTAAGTGGCATTTACTCAGGCAAAATTAAAATTTGATTGAGTGGTAAATAAAGGTAGCTTAATATTTTCAAATATTTAGTTTCATTTTGACAGAGTTCCCATCATCATAATCTAAAGTCTCTATTTTAGGTCACAAAAAAAATGTAGATTTCCAAAGTCTAGACTATTTCAAACCTAGCTTGGAAAGTATTGCTGCTTAAACATGGTGCTTGCCTCATGTTTTTGACTAAAACTTAATAGGGGATGTGAAATCAGATGAAAGAAGAAGAAGAAAACACCTTATTGTCTATTTTTTAAATAAAAATTACAGTCGAAAGTTGATTATATATTTGGCAGCTAAAATGCCATTTGAACAATAACTGTAAAATTGTGCCAAACACTTTAAGGCAAGAGGAGACTGGTGGTAATTGCTTTCCAAATAAAAGGTTATCACTATAAATAGAAACAAAGTATATTCTTGTAGGGCTAGGCTCTATTTTGCAGTAGAAATTTATATGCAGCTTATAAATTTCTTAGAGTTAGGATCATATCGACACTTTATTATTCAGAAGAGGGTATCATTTCTGCTTTTTTTTTTTCCTCCGTAAAACTGATTTTATTGGCCATTTCGACTTGGCTGTGGCAATTCCTTGTAGGATAAAATTGACAAACTTTGGACCTTTGAGCAATAAACAGAATAAAATCCCTGTAATACTGATATATCTTCTCTGTACTCAATTCTATATTTCACATAGTATTTAGTATTCTCTTATGTAAGGATGTAGGCACATGCGTGCGCACACACATGCACACACATACGCACACACACGCACACAGAGACACACACAAGATTTCACTTCTCACTTCTCCAGAGAATACAACCCTGACACTGAAAAGAAATGAAAAAGACCTCCAGATACTGGAAATAGCTTACATTCTCTTATACTATAGTCATGTACTTAGCTCTTTACTCAAAACCTTACTATCATGTATTCAATAGATGATAAGCAACAAGCTTAGTTACCATTTTTCCTAACCAACAGCAACAAACTGGAAGTTGGTTGGCATGGGATTCTATGAGATGTGGGCACAGTGATAGTCGGGGAAAGAATAATAAAGAGTCTAAAAATGAGGGAGGGCACAGAAAACCATAAAAGCAGACATAGGTAATTACTGCATACTAATAGAAATTTATATTCATATAATGAACTTCACTCATTCAAGAAAAGGTTGAATTGTCTTTAATATCCTGTTTAAGAGGTCAGGGAAATATCAGAAATGGTCCAGATGATAAAGCCATTTACCAGGCTTCAATTATCTTGAAGATTCACATCCCCCTTCCCCCACCCCAAAAAAAAATCACATAAAAAGAATTCCATAATTCCTGACAGTAGCAAATGATCCAGGTGTTGCAGAATATGAATTGTAGAATACAATACAATTCAACCAACATTTATTAAGTACTTATATCCAAATACTTGTAAGAAAAAAATCTATTTGGAAAATGAATTTTAGGACAGTATAGAACCATTTAAAAATTTTAATTAGTGTCTGTGTTGGCAGACCTTTTTTTTCCATTAATCTTTGCAGGCAGTAACTAGCTTGATTTTCTACAAAAAGATTTGGAAAAAAGTCTGCCTCTGCAAACTTGGGTTTTCAAGACTTGGAGACTCACATTTTTATACTTCTAGCATTGATTTGTAGCCTTTGTTGTAAAACTGACTATGCCAAAATCTTTTTGGCAGTGGTGTTGGTATTTGGAAAAATGTCCAAGGTCCTGCTGTAGCTGTATCTTTTTTTTTCTTTTCAATTTTCTCAGTTATATTTTAGTGAAATGACTCTTTAGGAATTCTGTGTTCTTCCTGCCCCCATCCTATTTCAGCATTGTCCTAATTACAGTTCAAAGTTGGAAACTACTTTTTAAAATTAATATCGCCAAACACATTGCTATAGAAAATTTTATTCTAGGGTTGTAACTTTCAGACTAACATTTCACTCAGCTGTAAAATAGAAAAACTGCTCTCACTCAGCCTGGTAGTAGTGATCAAGCATTTATTGAGTTCCTATTGAATACAAACTTCATTATTGTATACCATGATTTGTTTTGTCTTCATGCCAATAATTACTGCATAACTGTAAATTCATAATAAATACAAAGGAGAGGAAACTATTAATTGATGAACTTTAAACCACCAATATTTAAAAAATATTAAAATTGGACAGAGGGAGTACAAATTCATGTTACTTCATCACCTCCTGTCTACTCCTGTTTCCTTTGTTTTCTTATCTAGAATTTTAAAGGACTTAGCTTTGGTGCATCTCAATATTATCTGCCAACTTAATGAGTTTACTGTTTTTCACAATTAACAGAAATTGCAGCCCTTAAGAAGACATTGCTCTAGTAAGACTAATATTTGTCTAGCCTGGACTGTTTTTTTCTCCTCAGTTTATTGGTATAATGTTAAACATAATCAAGTCTTACCAAATACCTCTGTCACTTCCATTCTCACCATGTTGCAGAAGGTGAGAATAATTACAGAGATCTTACTTATTGAAAGTCATGTTTGTTGGTTTTAATCAACAAGCATTATTAAACCTATTAGGTATACATTAGATATGTACATTTATAGGTCTTCACTGAAATACAGGCATTAATCCAGTATATACAATAGCTTGGTTTCCTAGGAACTATATTCTAGATACTGTAAATATATTTAAAAAAAAAACCACAAAACAACCAACCTAAATAATTTTCTGTGAATAATGTAGTTTGGGGCATTTCCTAAAATCATTTTTTTTAAACTTAATAAATTTCTTCATCCTATGGTTTCTGTGACCCAACTCCCCCAACAAGTTAGCCAGTCAGTAAAAGCCTATAAGAGGTTAAAGGTCCAGGATATTACATTAATTTCAGATACAGTACAAGGAAGGCACACATCATTGTTCTGTGAGATGGGACCAAGAAGAAATCTCTCAATGTTTTTGTACCTTGGGAGGAAAACAGCATGCCAGTGCACCTAGTTCATACAATTATAGAATTTAGAGGTCTTGTGGTCCAACTCCCTGATCTTACTGATGAAGAGACATATGTCCAGTGAGGTTAATCAGTTAATCAGCAAGAATCTATTAGTTAACTACTATTGCCAGGCACTGTTTTTGAGTGAGTTGCTCAACATTACATAGATAATAACATCAAGCTACCTGACATTAAATGGGAAAGAGGCAGTATTTGAAACTGACATGTTTATAGCTTGGCTTCCTACATGTAGGAACACATGGACACACTAAACTGTTGAGTTTTCTGATCAGTAATCCTTCCCTATACTGGGAAATTTTAAAAACTTGGAATATAGCAACAGTTGAATAAATCATAGGTTTCTAATTTTCTCTGAACCTATGATTCATCCTGAGCATAACTGTTTTGCAAAGACATTTTGTTGCTCACCCACTTGTCTTCCTCCAGCTTTTTAAAGGCTACTTTAATTGTTCGTTTTCTTTATTTCCATTCCTGGGACTAGAAAATTGAATTCCCTGTAAATGCAAATCAAATATACCAGGAAACCCTGGAAGTATAAAACCAGTTTCTACAGGAGAAAACTAGCCTCATTTATGTGTAAATGATTAAATCAGACCAGGGATTCCTGTAGAACAACCAGAGTCTGGTATCTGATACCTCAATGTGCCCCCATGCTAGTAACAGTACACCGTGGAACTTTTACCCTATCTATGACCCTAACCCGATTAAATTCCTGGCCTCCAATTGTCCATACTATGTAGTCATTCCTTCATTATATAGTATATCCAGTGAATACCTCCGGATCCATTTATTCATGTAGTTAATGCTTTCTTTGTAAAAGATTACATGTCTGTAACTTAGAAAAATACACAAGAGCTGTGATTTTCTCAGTAGAGGGAACATCTGGTACGGCTTCTCCCTTGAGCAACACAGATCACAGCCTATCCACGAACAGAGGATTATAGATTTAGAGCTGGAAGAAATGTTGGATGGCATCTTGTTCAGTCTCTTTCATTTTAGAGTTATTAAGGAAACTGAGGCCTAGACCAGGGGTGGGGAACCTGAAGATATAGGCCAAAGGGCCACACTTGAGAACCTAGAGGGCCACATGTGGCCTTGAGAACACAGGTTCCCCACCCCTGGCCTAGACAGTTCAATGATTTTTACAAGTTACATAAGCATCAGAGCCAGGCCACTATACTGTAGTATTTTTGTATGCTGTATAGTATATTTGAGATAGTTAAAGATTAAGTAACTTATCCAGAAAGGTCAGAGGTGAAATGTGACCCTAGGTCCTCCTCACTCCCAAGTCCAGCACTTTCTAAATTATGCCAATTAAAAGAAAATACTTGTGTATGATGATCAACTCTGATAGACTTAGTGATTCTCAGCAATACAGTGTCTAAGACAATTCCAAAATACATGATAGAAGATGCTACCCACATCCAGGGAAAGAACTATGGAGTCTATTTTCTTTTTTATTTTGTTTTGTTTTTCTTATGTTTTTTCCCTCTTTCACAATATGACTAATGTGAAAATATGTTTAATATGATTATACATGCATAGCCTATGTCAGATTGCTTGCCATCCTGGGGAGGGGAAGAAGGAAGGGAGAAAAAAAAAACACAAAATGTAATAAAAATGAATGTTGAAAAAAAAACAAATAAAAAGGGAAAAATTCAAAAAATAAAAAAGGTACTTGAATGTTTATATTTCAACTAAGTCCTCTTCACATCAAACCCAACACTTTCTAACTCATACCATTTTTTTAAAAAACAAATTTGTATGGTTATATATTTGAACTTAGGTCTTCCTTATTCCAACCCTAGTACTTTCTAAATTATATTAATAAAAAGAATATTTGTACAGTTATATAACAGATCTATTCTGCCACTCAGATTTAGAAATTCCTAAAGCCTAACTGATGTTACATTTTATATATTATTTGAATCTTGTTATCACTCTTAAAATTCTCCTCCCATAACATTCACTTGCCTTTACATGAACCTTAATAACTAATCTTCTTTGTAATATATGGAAAGAATTAAAGGAAGGAATGAGCACAAAGATCCAGTGTGACTTCCTCAAGAAAAGGCCATATCAGATTAATTTTATTTCCTTATTTGACAAGGTTACCACACTGATAGGTCAAGGTAATACTTCTACCATCTAATAACAAACCTCAGCTAAGCACTTCACAAAATTTCTCATGCCTACTTCGTAAATAAGATGGAGAGATATAGTTAAATGGATTTGCTCTTTTGAATGACCAGACCAAATAAAGGAGTTATATCTGGTCTGATGGCAACCTGAAAGGTCTCTAGGGGAGTGCTCCAGGCATTTTTGCTTGGCATTATGCTACTTCATCTTGTAATTAATGACTTGGATAGAGGGATATGTGGAATACTTATCAAATTTACAAATAATAGAAAGCTAGGAAGATTAACTAATACATTAACAAAATAATAAAAGGATGACAGCATCAACATTCAGAAAATGCCTGACAGACCAGAACATTGAGTGAAATTTCTTAAGATGAAATTCCACTGGGAAAATGCAAAATCTTACATGCATGCATGCATACATATATACACACATATATATATATGTATGTATGTATGTATGTATGTATATATAAACTTTACAAGTACAAAGTAGGAGAGGTGTGGGGGTAAGAAAGGTAAGAGAGAGAAAAAAATAGTGATAAAGAGAGAAAGGTCTGGAGCCTGCACAGCAAACTCAATATGAGTCAGTGTGGTGTGGCAGCTCCAATACTAAAATAATTGTAGGCTGCATTAAGAGAGTCATTACATGCAAGATTAAGAAGGAAACAGAAATGTTGTACTCTGCCTGGGTCAAAAAGCACACCCAGTACATTGTGTTCATTTTTGACACTATATTTTAAAAACGACATTGATACCTAGAGAGAGATGGTCAGTCACAAAGGTCAAAGGCCTACAATTCATGGCATATGAGGCTTGTTTGAAGGAATCTACTCAACATTTAGGATAGAGATTTAGGGGGAACATAATAGCCTTTTTTTAAGGACTGCCTGATGAAAGCAGAACTCAGACTGGTTCTGTTTGAAACCAGAATGTACAACTGGGAATGATGGGTAGAAGTGACAGTGACAGATCTGGCTTTAATGTAAGGAAACAATAACCATCCTCCAAAAAGTTAAATAGATTCTAGGTTCCCCATCAATGGAGGTCTTCAGACAAAGGCTGGATAACCACTGGTTTGGGATGTCAAAAAGAAAAATTTTGCCAGATATTAGCATAAATGGCCTTCAAGATTATGTCATACTGTAATATCACCATACAGTGGCAAACTCAATTCCCTTAGTTTGGACACTTGTGTTATTTGGCATTGAGGAAAGTTTTATTTATGTTTCTCAGTTAAATATTTTTGTTTTGAGATTGGATCTCTATCTTGCCTAGGATGGAAGTTCAAGAGCCGCTCACAGGCCAGATCCCGATACTGCTCAGCATGGAAATTTTAACTTCCATTTTTCTGACCTGGGACAGTTTATCCGTCTTTAGACAGTGTTGTGGCTGTCTGCTCCTTGGGGCTCTCCTTATTGGTGCCTCACTTTTTGGCTTTAGCCCTACCTACTGAAGTTCAGAATTCCTGAAACCAAGCAGTCCCCCACGCTCAGTCTCCTTCAGGCAAGGATTCCCATAGTGTACCACCACCTGGTTGTTGTTGCTGTTGTTGTTGTCATTCTTGGTCTTGCCTTTTTCCTGTCATCTTCTGTGGTTGACTAAGTCACCCAGTCATTGCCATTGCCTGTCATACAACTAACGTAACAGTATGTGAATTAGTTCTCACCTTGGAACCTGTAAAAGGAGAAGGCAAGCTGAATTCCTTGGGTTTTGTTGTTGTTTGTTTGTTTGTTTGTTTGTTTGTTTAAGACAAGCTATATCTTCTTAAACACTCCACCATAGCCAATATGTATATCATCCAAGCAAGAGGTAGTAATGAAAACTGTTAGATGAAAAACATCTCAGTCTGTCCTCCGATCCATCTTTGGGGGAGAAAGGAACAAAAACGTAACCTTTTATCATTCCCAGTAGGAGTTCACTTTCTCAAGAGTCCTTGAGCAGGTCGCATATATTCATTGAGCAAAAGTTATAACACGGAGAGATGTGTCAAAGGGTTGACTCACTGCCCAGATTTGTTTCTAAACTCCACAATAGGCCCTTTGGTTTTTCATTAGCCCTGCAAGATCACCAGGGAAATGGTCAGTGTATTATTTCTAAAAGCAAAGATCCTACTTTTCTTGGACAATCCAGTTCTTTATTTCTGTTGCCCGTTGGTAACATTGTGGTTCCTGGAGCCCTTGTCTTCCCAGAGTAACCCTGAAACCTACATGATCTGAAATTAGGAGAACCAAGTTTGTTGAGTGGTTAATTGGCTTCTTATTGAAGAAAAGAAATCATGCATTCTTTTCAACGACTTAGTTCATTTTTAAGCGGCTAACTTCCCCGTTCTAGAGCTGGAGAAGAAATAGGCAAATAAGAGTATGAATGGTGGAATTATAAATGGAAAGCCTTTGCGTGCATTTTAATCATGAAGTTCATTTAAAACTTTTTTGAAACTCCTTTAAAAAAAAGCTTTATTGTCCTAGAGGACTTGAAAAAAGACAAAGTGAACAGGCTAATAATTTTGTTTTTCCTGTGTCCCCAACAGGATGGCTTAAAGAAAAGATCCTTTGTTTTGGCAGGTTTGTTTTATAGCATTTTTGTGCCACTCTGGTTAAAATGCCTTAAAGCAGAAAAAAAAATCAATAGCAGGTAAACCAGTTAGAAACTCTAAGTGAAATAGGTACTCAGACCCTCAGTGAAGCAAATGAGCTGGCCCATGTCAAAAGCGTTATCATCTTTCTAGTTGGTGTTAAATGGACATAGGTTTGAGAATAAAGTGGAGTTGATTTTCTAAACTTACTCCCCAGTGGCATGATAAGAATGAACCCCTTACTCCCAGGAATGGAACCAAAAAGAACAGAGATGTAGAAGGGACACCTCTCTCTCTTCCCTGGCAGTGAGACTGTAGATTTCATTCTCTACGCTTTTCTAAGTCTTGTCACTCACTAGATAGAGACCTCAACTTTTAAAGTGCCTGAGCAAATACCAGACAGAGGAGGCCACTGAAGAATTGCTCAGAATTTGGGGTAATCCAGTAGTAGTTATTTGACTTAGTAGAAAAAAAAAGAAAAATTTTCTGGTGTATAAGAAGAATATCTTGAATATTCTGAAATGGTTAGCACAGTTCCTGGCACATAGGCCCTTAATAAATGCTTATTGATTTGACTAGACTTAATAGTTAAGAAGGCTCATCTTTTTGGAAGCTTTAAGACCATCAGTTGGGGTAAATTTCTGTTCCAGTTGAAAGAGATCTTTTGAATTAGAAAAGATTCTTTATATATGTATGTGTATATACATACTTATTATTTCAAGTGTGTATACATACATACTTATTTCAAGTCATTTAACCTCTGTTTGCCACAGTTTCCTCATTTGTAAAGATGGGCATAATAATAGTGCCTGACTCATAGGTTGTTGTGAGGGTCAGATGAGGTAACATTTGTAAAGTGCTTAGCTCTGTGCCTGGCACATGGTAGGTACTGTATAAATGCTTATTCCTATCTCTAATATAAATAAAAACCATCTACTCATTAGAAGCACTTCTACAATGTAGTGAAAGCTAATGATTATATAAAAAAAGTTTAGTAGGAATCTATGAAGTAAATATTAAATATGCAAAAATGTTATGTTGTAACTTTTTCTAAATTTTTGTTTAACTATCACCCATCTCTAGCTTGATAAGATCACCTATCACCATCATACCAAGTCATTTTTTAATTTCAGTATTTCCCTTCTCTGTTTCTCCATCTCTTTAATTACTATCTATTCTAACACAATTTCCTGTGCCCCTTTGAATGAGTCCATATTGTCATTATGGAAATGCCAATACTAGCCAGACAGGGTAGTAATAGGTTGATACAACCAAGAAGAAATGCTTCGTTAAAAGTTATTTAACTAGCGATCTCTGTTGATAGACATTTAGGAAAGTCAGTGGGAAGTTTCTTTCATTTCAAAGTGATCTGATTCCCAGTATTCACTTCGACAGTATCATCATGACAATGAAACTATATCTCTTTATGTATTAGTTTTGTGTGATTGTCAAGAAAATATGAAAAATTAATATTAAAATAATGTATGTCACCCTGTAAGTAATGTTGTCCAACTCTCCGCGATCCCATTTGGAGTTTTCTCAGCAAAGATACCAGAGTGGTTTGCCATTTCCTTCTCCAGCGCATTGTACAGCTGAGGAGACTGAGGCAAACAGGGTGAAGTGATTTGTCCAGGGTCACACAGCTAGTGTTTGAGGCCAGATTCGAGCTTCCTGCCTCCAGGTCCAGCACTCTGTCCACTGCACCACCTAGCTGCCACTATAAAAATATACTACTTGGCAGACTGTTGTAACCAATCAGTGAGCGTTTATTAAAACTTAAGCATTTATTAAATTTATTATTACTCTGTGCCAAGAACTCCACTAGGTCCTAGAATTACAAAGACAATTTTGAAACAGTCCCTTACCCTCAAGGAACTTGCAGGTAGAAAAATGGAAGTGTTCTTGGTTCTGTCCTACAGTATTGAAACCCAGAATGAAAGTCACATAGAATTTCTGTAGGATTTGGGAATTTGGGGACTTGAAACTGAATGGCCAGACTACAGAATAGAGGAATTAAGTGGCATACTTTAGACCAGACTAAAACTGTAAGAGAGACAAATAGCAAAGCCTTAAATCCAAACTTTCTTAGTTAGGTTCAGTGATTACTAGAAAGATTCTACCCACCAGGTATGCCATATTTAATTAAAAACTACTTGAGGAAGGAAGGGCAAGATGGAAGGAAGATAAGATGAATATATTTAAAGCAGTCAGAGAAATTATGTTTGTATGTAAATATTTTATAAGACACCCTAAAAATAGTGTAACATACTGCTTCTCATTGGCAAGATTCTGCTGTAGGAAATTGGAAAATAATTAAATGTTATATTTAAACTCTGTGCATTCTTTTGATTTTCCAAAGTTGTTTTTATTGCTTAACTTATTCTGTAAAGTATAAAACACTGAAAGATGCTTTCATAGGACTTTAAGTTTTAAAAAGGACGGGAGAATACTCCCTACCACTTTCAGGTACCACCTACCAAGAATCAATCCAGAGAGCTTTACAAAGTGCTTAAAGCAGTTCAACAGGTAAGTATCTTTCCTTTAATTTAGTACCAAATTAGAGCTCTTGCTGCGGTAACTACTTGGATCCCATCCCAGAAGTGGCAGCATTTCATTTGTAGATAAGAATAAGTGCTTTAGAGCTGAAAAGAGGGCAAGAGCAAGGTTTTTGAGATTTTTATATATTGTATAAGAGCTATATGATTAAGTACCTGGCATTTAAAGACTCTCCCTTCAGGATAGGTGAAATTTACCAAGTAAGATAATGGGACTGGCTGGAAACAACACTCCAAGGACTGGAGAATGTCAAAATATAAGTGTGTACATACAAGAATGATATCTGTAAGACTGCCGGGAGTGGGGGGCCTGTATAACGTAGGCACTGTTTGCTGGAGGAATTGGTAAGACCAGAAGAGATCTCCCTCTAAAGTTGCTGGTTAAGCTGAGTTTTGAAGGAATCCAGGAAGTCTAAGGTGTGGAAATGAGAGCAGTTCAGACATGGGCCCAGCTGTTGCAATAGGGTAGAGGGCTGGATATGGAGTGACATGCATAAAGAATAACAGATTTGGCTAAAGCCATATTATGACTGGATCCTGGAGCGTGTGGCGGTGGGTCAAGAAGATTAGAAAGGAAACAATGAAGAGTTTTGACTGCCAAACAGAGGGATTTATATTTGATCCTAGAGTTAAGAGAAAGACATTGAAGTTTATTGAGAAGAGAAGGTAACATGATCAGATCTGTGCTGTAGGAACAGCCCTTTGGCGGCTGTGGGGGCAACACTCTGAGTGAGGAAATGAAGTTAGTGGCCATGCAGTCACAAAAACAACCATTTACATTGCACTTTTTAGGTTATAAAGCACTTTACAAATATCATCTCATTTCATCCTCACAACTACTATGAGAGACGGGTGCTGTTATCTCCATTTTATAGATAAGGAAACTGAGGTAGAGAGGACTTAAGTAACTTGCCCTTGGCCACACCACTAGGAAATGTCTAAGGCTGGATTTGAACTCAGGTCTTCCTTCAGTGTTGTGTTCAATGTGCCACCTGAGTAGAAGGAGAGATATGCATATTAGAAATTTTGTTGAGATAGAAACGAAAAGATTTGACAACAGACCGGATTGGCAGAGTGAATGACAGTGAGGAGTCAAGGATGATACTGGAGTTGCAAACCAGGATGACTGGAAGGAGTGGTGGGTTTGGGGGTGATGTGGGGTGGGGATAATAGGACATTAAGTTTGAGTTAGCTACAAGATAGCAAGAGTTTTGATACATAGTAAACAATAAATGCTTTTATTCATTTACAACCTTTGTGGAATTGAGTTGATCCTATTGAATTGAGTATAGGAATTTTTTTTTTTAACAAAAACAAATTATTTGAGTTCCAAGGAGTCTCTTTGATTTATTGTTTAGATATCACTTCACTATTTCTACAGTGTTGTACTGAAGTACCTCAAAATTAATTCCACCCTAAATTGACCTATCCTGTACTGAATTAAAATGCCATAATATTATTTTTATTTTGTTTTCTTCTGAGCTACCTGAGTAATGAACCAGATGTCAGAAATCTGATCATTTTGACCATATGGTTGTACCTGATCCATAAGTTTCTTGCAGCTTTATTTTAATGTGATTCTATATTTCAAAAATATGCTTTCTGCAAACAGTGCTAAGGATAATCCCCTGACTATCATAGTCTTGAATTAAACCTGCCACCACAGTTACAAATACACACACACACACACACACACACACATATTTAATAGGTCTAAAGGTCTTGTTAGCAGATACACTCACATCATAAACCATCATACACATTACTGCTCTTCTAACAGTTTGGTCCATTGTTGGCTTTTGTTTATGGTCATCAGTCTGGTTGTTTCCCCCATACTTTTCTTTCCTTGTGCTACTGCCCTTATAAAAACACTATAAGCCAGCACTGTCTTAGTGAAGGAAGAGAAAAAATAATTAATGCCATAACCCAAGTCTTACTGAGGGTTAAGAAAAATATTAGTGTCTTATGTAGGGATTTGTTGTTTGTTTTTTTAATGGCCTATGATAGCATAGAGAAAATTGCTTTTGTCTGATTCCTGTTGTAAAACATTTAGAATTCTACAGTTCTTCACTTCATAAATTGGTGCAACAGCATACATGCTGTTAATTTTGCCAATCAAATTGAGGATGTTTGGACTAAAATAGACATTTGAGAACTAAAATGAATATGTTAGTACTGATGAATTGCTAATATGTAGCACCTCTAAATTTTAACCTGAATTTTTTAAAGTAAGTATTGGAGATCCTAAGAATAATAGCTAACTTTTATATGACACTACATGCCAGGCACTTTTAACCAAACACTTCACAATTATTACCTCATTTGATTCTCACAACAACCCTGGAAGGTAGTTACTATTATTATTTCCATTTGATAGATGGGGAAACTGTGGCAAAGGAGGTTAAGTGACTTGCCTGAGGTCACACAGCTAATACATGTCTGAGGCTAAATCTGAACTCCAGTCTTCCTGATTGACACACTCTTTCCACTGTGTCACCTAGCTGCCTCTAAGTCTAAGAAATAATGCAAAAATGATTCACTGCCTAATGACTGTGTAGCAATAGAGTGGATGTAGATTGGAAGCAGTATCTCTGATATGGAAATCTATTTTTAAAAAATTTGTTGCTGGTGTTTATATCAAATTTTATTTCAAACATCTTTTTTAAGCTTCTTCAGGTTGTCTCATTTTAAAAATAGTCAGCATTTGGTAGAGAAACGCTAGTTGTTCAATATGCATTTTTTTTAATTTACATTTTAATTACTCTGATCTTTACCCTGGGATGCTATATTAGAGATCATCTTGTTATTTATATGTTTTCTTTTTTAGTTCGCTACCTGATTTCTTAGTACCAATAAAGATCTTGAGCTCAATTTAAACATACCTTTTCCACTCAGCTATCAAGCACTTTTAGGGGAGACAATGCATTCATTACACAGCTGTTTAGTTGATTAAAATGACAGGGGAGAAGTACTTCCAAAATTATTTCAGAAAATAAGCTACTGAATTTGGTTTATAGTCCTGCCTTAGGCTGTCATTTGTGATCCTGACTGATTAAATTACCCTTTCTTTGTCTTTCACTACCTGCAATACATTTGAAAATTTGTAGCCAGTATTCTTGGGCTTTCTTGAAGTGACACCAAAAAATTAAATTAAAAGGAGGAAGAAGAGAGAAGAAAGGAGGAAGAAGGAAAGATACCGGGGGTGAAATGGATGATATAACACTGCCTGTGCCCTAAAATCTAGTTACAGATTTGGGAGAAGGGAGAGAGGACCATCTTTACCTCAGGAATCTGTGGATGTGTATTTCTGGCCTACAAACATCATAGAACCTTTTTCTCACCCTAGGCTGATTCATTAACAGATTGTACAACTCTTTTTTTAATGTTAACTATTTAAGTATGTAAAAAGATCACTTGTTAAAATAGAAGCTTAAAGTCATTATAAGCTCCCTACTCTATGTAAAATTTAGCTTTAAATGAATTCATGGGGCAGGAAATTAACATAGTGTATATTATCATATTCTGGGCCCAGAAGGAAACAGGTGGAGGACATTGAGATAAATTATGGTTAGGAAGTGGTTTAGTGTTTTAAAAACCCACATTTTTAATTTCAACACTTTCTTTTGGTATTAAATTGCTACAAATCATGGACTGCAAAAGTCACTGGAGAAGTAAAGCTGTGGGTCACCTAAAGAACAATGAAAAGTTAGTCAGCAGCATGTTACCAGTGAGACCTGTGCAGGAAAAGTAGCATAAAGACCACCCTTAGAGAAATGCAGTCATGTAGAGAGTCATGCAGTGAATAACATACTGGGCCTGGAGTCATCAAGGCTTATTTTCCTGATTCAAATCCAGCCTCAGACACTGATTAGCTGTGTGACCCCAGGCAAGTCATTTTACCCTATTTGCCTCAGTTTCTTCACCTATAAAATGGGCTGGAGAAGGAAATGGGAAACCATTCCAATATCTTTGCCAAGAAAACCCCAAGTGGGGTCATAAAGAGTCAGACATGACAGAAAACAGCTGAAGAACAACAGAAGTAGTTAGCGAGGAGGAGGCGGAGCTAAGATGGTGGAGTAAAAGCAGGAACTTGTCTGAGCTTGCACCTCAATCACCTGCAATACCTGTAAAATATTACTCTAAACAAATTTTAGCGCTTCAGAACCCACAAAATGAATGAATGAAATACACCTCCAGCTGAAATCAGCCTGGCAACCCAAAAGGAAGGGTCTGTTGCACCAGGCTGGGAGCAGAGCATGGTCCCATGTGGGCCACACCAGCAGATACCATAGGCCCAAACTGACTGAAGCAGGCTTCAGTGGCCTGAATCACTGGCAGCTGTGGTGGATTCCAGACTTCTCCACCCAAAAACCCCAAGGAGAAAGTAAAAGGTCAATGGGGAAACTGTTGGACCTGAGTGAGAGAAGAGCATGGTCCAGCTCCTGCCCCCAGGGCAGCAGCAGCTGTGGCAATGGAGCAGCTGCTTCTAGAGCTCCAAGCCCACAGATGGCAGGGGGACCAAGCAACTGATTGAAAGAATCTCTTTGCTGGAGCTGAGGCAGGATTCTCTTGCTTTTTCTTGCTTGGGTCTGGGTCACAGTCTTAGGTGGCAGTCCTGAGATGAGGAGGAGTGGTGGTGTAGAAGAGCTTTTGCTGACTATAGAGAGGGAATCCTTCTCACAGTTCTGAGACAGGTGCCTAGAAGTAGCTCTAACAACAGCTGTGCAAAATCCCAGGAATTTGGGACACAGCACTCTCCATTCTGGAAGCAGAGATCTACCATGGCGATGAGGTCGAAAGTCAAGTAATTGGCTGGCATGATGAGCAAACAGAGGAAGAGAAATCAGACTACACAGTCACTTTTTGGTGACAAAGAAGATGAAGACATAGAACCAGAAGAAAACAACAAAGTCAAATCTGCTGCATAAAAGCCTCCAAGAAAAAATATGAATTGGTCACAGGTCATGGAGGAGCTGAAAATCAAGTAAAAGAAGTAGAGGAAAAATTGGGAAGAGAAATGAGAGTGATGCAAGAAAATTATGAAAAACAAATAAACATCCTGCTGGAAGAGACCTAAAAAATACTGAAGAAAATAACATCTTTAAAAAAAAAAGACTAATTCAAATGACAAAAGAGCTCCAAAAAGTCAGTGAGAAGAACAATGCCTTAAAAAAAGCAGAATTGGCCAACTGGAAAGGTCAGTCCAAAAGCTCACTGAAGAAAATAATTACTTCAGAATGAGAATGGAACAGATGGAAGCTAATGACTTTATGAGAAATCAAGATATTATAAAACAGATCCAAAAGAATGAAAAAATAGAAGGCAATGTGAAATATCTCACTGGAAAAGCAACTGACCTGGAAAATAGACCCAGGAGAGAGAATTTAAAAATTATTGGACTACCTGAAAGACATCATCAAAAAAAGAGCCTTATCCTTCAAGAAATTATCAAGGAAAACTGCCCTGATATTCTAGAACCAGAGGATAAAATAGAAATTGAAAGAATGCACTGATCACCTCTTGAAAAAGATCCCAAAAAGAAAACTCCTAGGAATATTATAGCCAAATTCCAGAGTTCTCAGGTTAAGTAGAAAATATTATAAGCAGTTAAGAAGAAACAATTCAAGTATTGTGGAAACACAATCAGGGTAACACAAGATCTAGCAGCTTCTACCTTAAGGAATTGAAGGGCTTGGGATACGATATTCCAGAGGTCAAAGAAGCTAGGACTAAAACCAAGAATCACCTACCCAGCAAAACTGAGTATAATACTTAAGGGGAAAATATGGATATTCAATGAAATAGATGACTTTCAAGCATTCTTGATTAAAAGACCAGAGCTAAACAGAATATTTGACTTTCAAATACAAGAAGGAAGAAAAGCATGAAAAGGTAAACAAGAAAGAGAAATTTTAAGGAATTTATTAAAGTCCTTACATGGAAAGACAATATTTGTAACTTAAGAGACATTTTTCAGTATCAGGATAGTTGAAGGGAATATGTGTGTGCATGTATATGTGTTTATATGTCTGCATGTATCTGTATATGTGTATATGTATACATAGAGGGCACAGTGTGAATTGAATATGAAGGGATGATATCTAAAAAGTAAAATTAAGAGGTGAGAGTGGACTATATTGAGAGAAAGAGAAAGAGAAATAGATTAGGGTAAATTATCTCACGTTAAAAAAGTCAAGAGAAAGATATTACAGTGGGGGGAAGGGCAGGGAGGTGAAAGGGAATGAATCAACCTTACTTTCATTGGATTTGGCTTAAGGAGGGAATAACATACACACTCAATTAGGTATCTTATTCTACAGAAAAAATAGGGGGAAGAGTCTAAGAGAAGGAGAGGTGCCTGTAGGCAAGGTTAAAGTAGAATCCAAGATCTGGGGTGTCAGTGTTGGCAGAGATGGGTTTAAATGTTCCACAAATGTTCCACAATCATATTCATGATTGGCCTGCAGTAGGGGCAGATGGAGGCAGGTTCCCCAGAGTGCTCTGCAAAGCATGAAATGCCTCATAAGCTGCCATGAGGCTTCTTGCTATGAGCCAAGCAGTCTGTGGTCACTGTAACTTCAATGACAGACTGGTAAAAGTTAGAAGACACTTTTTGTGCTACCACATTCACTTTTGATTAGGTAACATGAAACACATTTTCCTGGGTAAACAATGTTATAATTGTTGTTTGGGTTTCCAGGCAAACACACAAAAGTACATTTAGCCCATACTCCATAAATAACAGGACTATCAGTTTGATAGTTTAAGTGGTTATTCCTGGCTAAGAGTTCACATTGGGAGAATGTTTTCTGTGGTACATGGTGAGAACAGAAGAGGTAGTTCAGTTAATTGATCTATAATATCTCTCTTGCCCCCAGTTGTGAAGTGATTAAGGTGCCCTGGGGAAGGTAGAATCCTCAGACTATACAGTTTTGATAATAGTAGGTCATTTCGACTGACCCTTTAATTTTTACAGCTGGGGAAATAAAGATATGGAAGGTGAAATTGCATGCCAGTATCTTCTAGGTAGTAAGTGGAAAAGCTGGGTTTGAAACCAGATCCTTTTTCTCTAATTCAATGTTCCTTCCACTACACCATATGAATTCCTTCACGTTCTAAGGGAGCTAAGTTTTGGCCTTTTTGGCCTTTCCAGTATCTTCATAAGTTGGAAGTTCCTAAGTCTGGTAGAACTTGTATGTCAGTGTGGCCGCTGTTATTTCCAGTTTACATCTGTTTTTTGCCAAATTAGGAGTTTTCTGCATTATTTTTTGCAAGTATCTCCCATTTTATTCTTAGTATTTAGATATCCTTCTCTTTCTACATGGCACTTGTTAGTACCATAGTTCAACTATGTTGTGGCCTAAGCAGGTTTTTATGAACTGGCCTGGGATTCTAAGCATCATTTATAACTTTCTTTCAAAGAAAATAAAAGTGTGTTATGATTTTTTTCTAAGTTAATAAATGTTTTATACAAAACTTGTATCCACATAATTTTAATATATACATTTTGCTTTGTTATGGGAAGTTGTATAGTATCCTGTAGATAGATTGGAAAGACAGTAAAAAGGGCAGAATTTTTTCTTTAGTATGTCCCATATCGAAACATTGAAAAAATATAGGTTATTAGAGGAAGGTGCTTGTGAGCCCAAAGTCTAGAACTTTATTAACAAGTGGGTCTTTTGATAAATTCTGTTTCATGGCTACAGACCCTATCCCTAAATAGCCATCCTACTAGTGTGTAGTTGGTTTTAACAAAAACTAGGCAATAAAAGACAGAAGTATAAGAACAAATCCAATGACCATCCTGGAAAAAAAGCTTTTAAAAGCGTGTGGTATAGTGTAGAGAACTTTAAATTTTGAATCACAAAAATAAAGTTTTGACAGTTGTTGGCTGTCTGACCCTAAAAAAAAATCACTTCTCTGAACCTCAGTTTCCCCATCCCTAGAAATAGCCTACGTAGTCGTAAAGATTCAATTACAGGTTCTAGTTCTCATCCTATAAATAAGCAATATTTACTAGTTGATTTTGATTATCCATTTTAAAATGCTGGGTAGATTTCTTCCCTTCTGAAGGAAATGGCTTCTCTTTCCTTTTTCCCATTGGTCATGGAAATGGATATAGGAATTATTGGCCACTATTTTTCAAAGGAGATAGAGCAGGTGGGTTACTTCATGCTTTCTCATAATGTTTGAAGAAGCATCTGGCATTGAGGAAAAAGAAAGTGAATGTTAAGTGGCTCTTTGTCAAATACCTTAAGACGTATCATTATTGAAAAGTAATTTTATCAGAGAGGCAGGCAATTTTCAGGCAAAGCTTTTTCATTCTGTCTCTGTAAGCCTAAATTTCACAGGACTATCAATAACAGTCCATTATGAAGAATCAGTAAGCTGAAGTAATTTCATATTCATACTTGTGTTATCAGCTTAAATATTTGTCCAGAGACATATTCAGAAAAAGAGAAAAGATCATCCTTCTTGAATTTCTTGGTCTACTTCATCTAGTTGAAGTGGTCTAGGGAAGGTTTCATAAATAAATGTTTTTTTAAAAAAAAACTGCTGTCTGCCTTTAAGGCCATTAAACAAAAGCAAAGAGCCAATATCTTCTCTAGAAATCAATAAAGAAAAAAGAATGTCACAGAAGAGTTAGATTTACTCTCAGCTAATGGAGGGGAAAATTCATAAATCTAAAAGACATGATGTGAGAGGGGGACATTCCAACACAAAATGGTGGCTGGCACTTTTCCTCCCCTGCTTAGCTAATGACCCCATGCCTTCCCTTCATGGTTCCTAGGCAAGGATTACATAATTTAATTGACTTATTATCAACTACAATTGCTGGCTAAATGTTTTCTGAGTGTTTTTTGGTTTGAGAAATGATCTTAAACATAAAGTGAACTCCATGTATACTTACCACGTCAAATTCAACTTTTTTATGTACCTTAGTGACAGGAAATTGAAGTCAGACTCTTAACTCCAACAATTTGCAGTCATCAGTTATGCTCTCTTCTAAGATCATCAGGAGAGGGAAGGAGGGAGGGAAGGAAGGATGGATAGAGAGAGAGAGAGAGAGACAGAAAGAGAGAGAGAGAGGAGCTGATTGTTAAAGCTAAGTTTTTTATGTGTGTCTTGGAGAGGTTGCTGTGCATTAACTTTCTAGCTTCAGGAATTTGATTTTTATTAGTTTACCCAGAGGATTAGGCTCTATGGAAATTGATTCACAATAACTGAACTCTCAAGGAAGTAGATTTATAAGACAGACTTTCAATTGATTATTTTACAGTTGGGATATGTCTGGCAAAAAAAATGTCATACTTGTCTAGAAGAGGGAAAAAGTTGGATTGGAGGAGGGGTTGTCTTCTCTGGCTTATCAGAGAGAATGAAGTTTCTTAAAAGACTATAGGATAAGGGCTTCAAGAGGAACACAAAACAGGGAAAGACTATGGAGAGCCAAAGGGAACCCTAATCTGTGTCAAGAGACTGGAGAGTAGAAGAATGTGCTAAAGAAAGGTAAGTCCAGAAAAAGGACTTCTGACAATGAAGTTATGTCATGAGACTATACTTTCACAGATCATTTCTGTAGTATATGAGCTGTCAAAGCAGCATAGTTTCAATGGAGGATCTTCACATTAGGAATGGAACTAGATTTCCTGTGCTCCTACAAAGAAGATGAAAATTTGTCAAAGAAACAGATGAATCATGGTTGGTTGGCTTGTTGTTGGCTTCCTAATATGAGTCATGACTATCCCATCTTCTTTCCAGACATAGCAAAGAGCCCAGTGCCCACTTAATGTAATTTATGTGGGAACAAACAATACCTCTAAGATATTTAAAGGCACGTTCCTTGGGCAAGAAATTTAAAACTATATGGTGATCTTTCTAACCCTGCTATTAATTCTTTAAACAATTTCATTCAGAAAAAGGTAGTTTTGAGATCTGTAGTTAGGAAGAGGTTGTCAGAGGAGAGAATTTGAATTTCTAGACCAAGAGTTAAAATCACAACTGAGGGAATTAGGAAAGGCCTTTTGAAGGAGATTATGTTCAAGCATTACCTTCTACATAAGGCTTTTGCTGGTCATTCATCTCTCAACTGTTAGTATCCCCCTTCCATAGACTACTCTCCACCACTGATTATTATGAAGGAAATCCAGGAAAACTTTTTGAACAAATTCATGTCTTACAGTGTATACAGCAGTCTGTATCCATAGCCCCCCACTTCTATGGGAGGAGAAAGGAAGTGTATCTCATCATATGTTCGCCAGGACCAAGATTAGTCACTGGAACTAACCTGAGTGTTTTCATTTGTTACTGTAGTCACTGCATAGATTGTCCTTCTGGTTCTGCTTTCCCTACTTTAGTTCAGTTTATCCAAGTACT
This sequence comes from Pseudocheirus occidentalis, assembly GCA_028646575.1. NCBI lineage: Eukaryota > Metazoa > Chordata > Mammalia > Diprotodontia > Pseudocheiridae > Pseudocheirus > Pseudocheirus occidentalis. Next base: position 204,744,709 of record CM053594.1, read on the forward strand.
AGATGATTTAAGAGATCCCATCCAACTCTGAGGTTCTGTGACTCTGTGAACTATAACTAGTATCACACATATGTCCAGGATATTTCTTCTCAGTTGGTAGGTCCATGCAGTAGTACTAAATTATAGATCAAAACATGGCTTGGTAATCACATAATTAGCATCAAAGAAAGGAGGTTTGTGATGGATATCTCAGTTAAGTTGTGGTAGCTTGATGCAGTGTCCTTCTGCACACTAGGAATGCTTTTATTTATATTAGCATCAGTATCCTCTAGTGATGTGTTTTTCTTTGATGTCTCTTTCTTTCTAGATTCCATTCAGACCACTGCCTTCTCTTAGGTTATCTCAGGTATGTTACAGTTAATTGGATCACATGTCTCCTGCACTGGTTCCGTTCTAGTCAGCTTGATGGGTTTGAGAGATAGGGGAAGCATTGTAATCTCATAAGCAACATCCTTATAAATTATTTCTAAAGAGATGCAGATGGCCAGTCACATCTGTTTTATGTTGGTAATTTAGATTCAGTTTCAGTATGTGACATTTTATGACCTTGTCCTGAAATTACATCTAGGATGTTGTAATGGTAATGGTAATTTGAAGACCTTCCCTGCTTTGAAAATAAGCTCTGCCCTCTAATAGGCTGAATGTAATCCAGTCTTTAGGGGTAGAGCAGAACCCTCAGGAAGCCAGGAGGTGGAGCTAGACTAGACAGTTGAGAGGAGAGAACACTTCCTAGAAAGACAGACAGGCTTGTGAGTAAAAGTTGGTTTTTTGCTGCCTGCTGTGACAGTAGACTTAATGTTGGTTTGTGGAAAGGCTAAAGGTGTGACTCTGCTGCATTGTGGTACATTAACTTCTATGTTACTATATTGGATTCAGTTTCCTGGTGTTGGGATTTGGTTTTCTGGTGTCTGAATAAATGTTTCACTTCTGTCTTCTGTATGGTGAGTCTGTCGTATTTTGTAGTTGAGCACTATGAGGGTATATTTATAGTGACTGTGGGTGCTGTAAATATTGCATTGGCGCTATAGATGTACAGCCCTTCATGTACTAAGTAAAGGGATGACCTCAGCTAATATGGCCTTGTTTTATTAGTACCAATCAAATAATAAACATAGACCTCTAGATATGCCGGCATCATCTTAAGTACTATAGAACATTTAAATCAGGGATGGGGAACCTACAGCCTTGAGGTTGCATGTGGTGATTCCCCACCCCTAATTTAAAGTATCATACAACCTCAGAATCTAAAGGGATACTAAGTAGCATTTGAGAAATACTTATGGAAACGTACTAGTGAAAAAGTGAAAGGTGATTTGACTGTGGACAGTGAATGTGTCAGAATCTTGAAGTTAGAACAAAACATTGTTTAGTTTAGTCCAACCTCTTACCCCATACAAGACGTATACACTAGAATGCTGTATCTGGGAGCTTTAAGATGGCATACCACAGCTTAAAGGTTATTTAGTCTATATCATCCTTGACAGATGTTTATCCAGCTTCTGTTTAAATATCTGCAGTGACAATGAGCTTTCTACTTGGTAAGGCTGCCCATTCCATTGTTTTAATAACTCAGAATTATTCTTTATTAAGCCTCCTTTTCCTTTTCATTAATCCTGGTTCTTTTGGGACAAGCAGCAAGAAAGGAGCCTCTCCTCTCACATGTAAAAACAGCTACTCTCCCGCTCCTTCCCCCAAGTTTTCTCTTCTCTAGGTAGCATATATTATTCCTTTTGTTGTTTGTTTGGTGTGTTTTCCAGACCTTTTACTGCTTAGGTTATTTTCATTATACATGCTTCAGTTTTAAATGCCTATCATAAATTATGGACTCGCACATCTCCCCCCAAGCAGCTATGGTGTATTGGAATAGTAACACACCTTATACTCAGAAAGAAATGAGGTGATGTCTCAATTCCACTTTTCAGGTTGTATAACTTTGAACAAATTGCTTCACCAACCTGAGCCTGATATTCCTTCTAGAAAATTGAGAAGATCCTTGTATTACCTACCTTATAGAAGTAAAATGAGTTTTGGAGGGAAAGCACTGTGTAAATCCTAAAATGCTATAAAAGTAAATTGCTATGTTAGTAATAATTATTTTTTTGTGTGATTATACAGGACATCTTCATAGTGGACATATTGTGACAGTGATCATACATCCCTTCTTCCTATCCCTCCCCCCTTGTTCTGTTCTCTACCCTGTCCCTGTCCCTTTACTGAAGTGTGTGCCTCCAGCATCCCTCCCCCA
>CM053594.1:204747453-204775702 GCA_028646575.1 Pseudocheirus occidentalis
AATAACATTTCTAGGAGTTTTCTTTTGGGGATCTTTTTGAAGAGGTGATCGGTGAATTCTTTCAAGTTCTATTTTGCCCTCTGATTCTAAAACATCAGGGCAATTTTCTTTGAGGATTTCTTGAAGGATGCTTTCCAAGTTCTTTTTCTGGTCATGGGTTTCAGGTAGACCAATAGTTTTCACATTGTCTCTCCTGAATCTATTTTCGAGGTCAGTGGTTTTTTCAAGGAGATATTTCACATTGTTTTCTATTTTTTCATTTCTTTGTAACTGTTTAATAGTATCTTGGTTTCTCATAAAGTCATTAGCTTCTACTTGCTCCACTTTAATTCTGAAGAAATTACTCTCTTCATAATGCTTGTGAGATTCTTTTTCCATCTGGCAAATTCAACTTTTTAAGGCATTCTTCTCTTCATTGGTTTTCTGGGCCTCTTTTGCCATTTGATTTAATCTATTATTTAAAGTGTTGTTTTCTTCAGTCAGGTTGTTGGCTCTTTCTTGCATCATTCTCATTTCTCTTCCCAATTTTTCCTCCACTTTTCTTATTTGGTTTTCAAAGTCCTTTTTAAGTTGATCTATGGCTTGTGGGCAATCTTCATGTTTCTTGGAAGCATTTGGTATGGGAGTTCTGACTGTGTTGTCTTCCTCCTGCTCCATGCTTTGATCCTTTTTGTCCACAAAAAAGGATTGTAGGTTTGATTACTGTTCTTACTTTGCTTCCTTTTCCTCATGTTGGCCAGTCAATTAATTGCTTAGTTTTTTAGCTCCATGGAACTCTGCTTCCAGAGGGGAAAGCTCTGTCCCAAATTGCTGGGATTTTCACAGCTTCTGGAGCTATTAGGGGGGGGTGCTTCAGCCCTCAACAGCTTTGGCTTGCTGACATTGCACCCCAGGAACACCACCCAAGATCACGATCTGGATCCAGGCTGCTCAACAGAAGAGCCCTTGGCCTTTGATCAATTGCTTTGGACCCCCCTGCTGTCTGCAGGCCAGGTGCTCTGAAGCAGCTGGGTTGGGCTGCTTCCTTGCCCTGGGGGCAGTTTGGCCAGACCGTTTTTTTTTTTTTTTCTCCCCAAATTTAGCTTGAATTCCACCAACCATTCTCTTGGCCTTATTTCTCCTTACTTGATAAATGTGGAAACTGCCCCAGGTGCCACCCATCCACTGTCCTGTAGACTTCAGCTGTGGCTCCTCATGACCTCCCTGGGGCCAGGCCATGGTTTTGGGCTGGGCTGGCCTTGGCTCCCAGCCTGCTGCAATGAGCCCCACCTGCCAAGCTGCCTTCAGTGAGAGATGTGTTTTCTGTATTTTGGGAGTTTTTTGGAGCCCTAAAATTTGTTTAGAGTCATATTTTATGGGTATTTAAGGTGGTTGTGTGGCTTCTATGCCGCCATCTTGGCTCCGCCCCTGCCACTCTTTTAATATGTTAATTCTGTCTGGATATCATTTGGATAAGATGATACTTATCCAGCCCAGATTTGTATTTCCCACCAGTTTGATGAGCATGATTTTTATGTCTTCATCCAAGTGATTGAATTAAATATTGAGCAAGACAGAGCGAAGTACAGAATTCTGCAATACGTTTTACAGATAACATAAATTCATTATCTATGCTCTTTGGGTACATGTGTTCAACCAGCTTCTGATTTTATTTACATTTATTGTATACATTTTTCCATCTTAACAGTATAATGACAGATTATTAAGTGCCTTATTAAAATCAAGATAGATTATATCTATGATACTACCCTTATCTACGAGCCTTTCATTAGAAAGGAAATAAGAGGGTAAGGTTTTATGTGTTTGGTTAGTTTTACTCATGGCTCCTTCTTAGGAAACCCTTGTAGGCTCTTAGTAATCACCACTACTTTTCTGAGTCCACAGAACATTTAAGAATTTTGCCAAAGATGGACATAAAATCATTTGCCATTATTAGTTTCTAAAATTCATCTTTTCCCTTTTTTTGAAATTTATAACAACATTTGTTATTTCCCTAGCCTTCTGACACACCTCCCTCTATTATAATGATTTCTTAAAGTTTACCTGCAAGTTGTTTTTTTTTTTGTCCAGTCAGCATGAACCCTGTGATCTAATTAAGCTGGAACTAAAGATTTACACTCATTATAAATGAATGGGGCTCTCTGTTCCTTCATATACTTTGGACTTCAGTTTCCTGTTAATATTATTATTTCTGCTCTTTCCATGTTAAAGATTTGCTCTCTTGGTTGAAAAAGTCTAAACAAAACATCAGTTGAATACTTTTGCCCTTTCCCTGCTAACATTGACAAGTGCAATTCACCCCCCCCCCCAAACCCATCCTGAGATCATATACCTTCATTGTTATTACTCCAATAAAAGCCCTATTCATTTTTAAGGTATATTAGAATGTCTAGGCCATTCCCTTGATCTTCTTACTAGTATAGGAACATTTTCAAATTATAAATGAGGTTGTTTGGCATAGCTTGTTCTTAAATCATGATTTTTCCTAGTAATTAGTTACTCCTTTTACAAGTGCTCACAAACTATCACTTTCCTAACGTACTCCAGAATTTTACGACAAATCAGGGGTCAGACGCACTGTTCTCAACTTATTGGTCATGGAGTGGACCTTTATTCCTTTTCTTTAAAACTTAGATTTTTGCCCATTTCCTATCCAATGGCACTTCTTTGATTTTCCACTGTTTATTCAGCAACCACATTCTCTAGTTCTTTCAGATCACTGAATTTGGAATGAGAAGGCCTGAATTGGAGTCACAGCTCTGTCCCTATGACCTTGAACCAAGTTCCCTAATTTCTCAGAGAATCTGTCTGTAAAATGGTGGTCCTTTCTCACAAATCTGATATATGGATCAAATAAACTATGTAAATTAGAAGGTGCCATAAATGTAAGTTATTTTTATTATTTCCATGAAATATAATTCATCAAAACTATATGAATTCACCATAATAGCTACATTAGGCATTGTTAACTTTTGTGGTGTCATGAGTCCACTTGTCAGTCTGGTAAAGCATAGAACCCCCTTCTTAGAATATTTTTAAATAAAGGAAATGCTAGGTTTTAGTAAACAGTTAAAGGAAATAATGTAATTTCTTACGCAATTTCTTTCCCATCCAAGTTCACATACCCCCGGAAATCTATCTGTGAATATGCTAGACCCCAGGTTAAGAACCTCTGAACTCAATGCTCTCTTGCAATAGTCTTGCTTATCTTGGTTTTTAAATCTCTATTATTTTTTGTTTTATCATTTCCTATCTGAACATCACTTGACCAGGTGGAAAAAATCAGAAACAAGTAAGCATTGAATAGTTTTGCTTTCTTTCCATTCTCTGGTATAATCTTCCCATCCATACAAAATAAGGGGTCCCATCCTTTTCTTGTTCTCTTCACCATGACAACCCTCACCCCCCCCTCCACTGGACCAAAAAAGCCCTTTTATTGGCATTAGTGTTTTTCACAAGCCTCCAGTCATGTTGGATTTTAGCTTTCCTGGCACTATCTGTGCCCCTCCTCTGTCCATGTCCTTATTTATGTACCCTTTCTTCCATCTTTTGCATATGCCCTTTAAAAGTCGGAACTCTTATTTTGCACCAGATAAGTGGTTAGAAGATATGAACAGGCAATTTTTTTAAGAAATATAAATTATCAATAACCACATGAAGAAAAACAGTTCAAAATCTATTACCTAAGAAATGCAGATTAATGAGATTCTGAGATGCTATGTAATACCTATCAAAATGGCAAAAATAATTTAAAATAATTTTAATAATAATAAAGATCATTAAAAATAATATAAAATAAAAATCTTTGTTCCCCATACCTATGGAAAATGGACTTTTTTATTGCTGGTAGATTTGTGAATTGTTCCAACACTTTTAGACAACACTATGAAATTATACAATATCTGTTTGTTCCTACTTAGGCAACTCATTGATAATGAACTTAGTGCAGAAGCCTAGTTGGTTTAATCTATTGAATCTTTGCACGCCTGAAGTCAAGACAGTTCTCAGACTCACCAGTAACAGGAATTACAGATGGGTGCCACCATTACCCAGTTTGTCCAGGCTTTTTAAAAGAGTTTTTCCCCCTCACCCCCAAAAAAAAGATAACTATTTTCTGTAAACTTGTAAAAAAAAATGCTTCCTTAAACTCTAGAACATGGCTAATTATGTTCAGCATTCTTTGATTCTTAAAAGGTCTAGGGTTACAGGGCTACTTTCTCCTAAGATTCCTATGCCATCTTAAGGAACCAAGTCTTTCTTATTGATCTGAATTGAGACTAATGCATCAGATTCTTTTCATCTCTTCTAAGAAGTAAAATTACTAATGAGACAAGCCCAGAATTTATCTCATCCTCTACTTCTAGCAGAATGAGTTTGCAACAAAAGTTAAACCCCAGGTAGTTACTGTACCTTGGCTCTTTGCCAAACCTGTAATATGTATATAGAAACACTATCTATATCTTCCTTCTGGAAAGGAGGGTTATAGTATACTCCCGTAATAATATATCTTTTTCTTTCTCCTTTTGTCTTTACCCAAATGCTTTCCACTGTACTCCCACAGATTCAATTATTTACATATGGGAGTTTGCTTTGTTGATATACTGTTAACTTTCCATTCTTTTCTTCTAGATCTATTTCTCTTGAACAACACATGCATGCATGCATGCATACATATATGTACACATATGCATATGTACATATATACATACATGTGTACACACACATACTTCATCACTCTTTTGTAGTTATTAGTCTCCCCCACTAAGCCTTAGCTGTTTTCTGAGAGGCCATTTTATACTTCCTTATACAAAATTCAAGTTTACTTTGTTACCATTACATTGTCAATAGTACTATATGTATACGTCTGAGACCACAAATATTGTTTCTTAACCACATTCCTATTGCCCTCACCTGAGAGTTACTGAGAACTCTTTTTTTTCTTCCTCATGTAAGCTTACCTAAATAATGTTCCTTTCAGAAATATATAAATGTTAGTATTTTCAATGCTTTACAGAAAGGTGATTTTATTATTGAATAGCTGGAATATTTTTTTCATAGTATATTAACTGGCTCCCTAATGACATGAAAGAGTTAATTCACCCCCAGTCTCAATTAACATGCCATTTTTATGCTCTGGTACCTTCAGACCCTGTGAACACTACGTTGTATTTTAACTGATTGGTTGATGACTAAATTATTATTATTTCAGTTACTCAGAAGGCATTTAATTTCCTTCCCAGGACAGAAGAATTATTTTCCATTTAGGAAGATTTAGTAAATCTCCTGGAGCCCTTAGGAGATCTCACAAGACAAACAACTTATGATTAGAAGAACTGCCAAAAAAAATTACCATATACTGAATTTACTGCATTTTTTCATCTCCTATTGATCTTCTTCCTCCCCCACCTCTTCATTTTGACAAAAAATTTCCCTTCACTCTCAACATTCTTCCGTGTTTTTTTTTTCTTTTCTTGGAACAGCAATAATTACTATTCGTTAAGGTCTCTTTAAGCAAAACAATCTTTGCCAGAAGGCGTGGTTGCTCCGAGGTGACCAGACAATAGAGAAAACGTTACCATTCGATGTTCCATCCCATCCCAGCTGCCTTCCACCTTTTTTCTACATCTCTGCCTCCCCATTAGCACCCCTACAAATGGTTCTGATTTGCTTTTCTTTCCTTAAACAAAGATGTTTGAGCCCTAAACCTACAACTTGAAAGCAAGGCTATAGTAAATATAAACACTACTTTTCAGACACCTTAGATCATTGTGTCATTGGGAATAAGAAAGCTGGACCTGGAGTTAGAGATCCTAAATCACAGTTTCAAAACCAAAATGTATCTCAGAGATCATTTTATCCAATACCTTCATTTTCCAGAAAAGGAAAATATAGCTCAGAAATATGAAATGACTTGTCCAGGGTCATACAATGAAGTGTCTGATGTTAGATTTGATCTCAGGCTTTCCTGACTCCAGGTCCAGCATTCTCTCCACTGCATCACCTAGTTGCCTCAAAGCTTAAGCCTTCCCATAAAAATAAGGTGGTGTTTCCATCTCTTTAAACAGATTTTTTTAACTGATTTTTTTTTCTTTTTCATTTAGTACTTATCCTAAAACCCAGTCCAAATGTTCTCGGTGGAAAGGACATCCTCTGTTTGCCTTTTTTTTTTTTTTCAACATTCCAGGAAAGTACTGGTTGTTCCAATAGCTACTTGTGTGCTTGCTTAGAGCTATCCAAGAGATGTAAAAAGAATCCTTAGTGTCGACAGGCAAAGGAACTAAACAAGTATCAGTTACACTCCAGAGTAATCCTATTGGTTCAGCTCTAAAATCCAACATTTTATTGATTTGTTCTTTTTGCTCTCTGTTCATCTTTAAGCTCAATGTGGTTTTGATGCATTAGCAAAATTGTGAATAAGCAGTTCCTGGATATTTGTGTACTATTCTCCAAGGAGGAGAAATTATATAGAGTACTGAATGTTTCAAGTGGATAAACATTGTGTTCCAAGCTTTACGAGTTCCATATCTGTTCCCTTCAGTCAAAGTAAGCAACCTAAAGAGGATCAGTGAAATAAAATATTTGTTGAACTTTACATTACAGGTCAATGAAGACATATGGTGTGGTTTGTTTTTTTTTTTTTATTAGAGTCTACCCTTGTTCTTAGGGTTTAGCCGACTCTTAAGATATCTGTAGTAAAAGGTGACAGGGATAATTTGGAGAAAGGAAATCTCAAGATAATGGAGTAATTTTAAACTTTTTGCTGCCTTTGCCACCATAGTTTTAGTTTTCAGCAAGTAATATGGTTTCCTGATTTGATTTGCATTCCCTCTTGCTTCTCATTCTTTTGGTCTGGTACAGGGGCTAGTGAGCAAAGAAATATCCAAAAGATCAAAGTTTAAAAGACAAAAAACAAAGGGATACAGATTGTCTGCAAATCATGTGACCTGAGTACTTAGGTTAAATTTGTAGCATTGGAGGACAAATGAAGTATCACATATTTCTCAAGTGCATAATTTGTAATATAACTACTTTGATTCATTTGTCTAAACTGCCCACTTCAAACTTCCCACCACTCACAGAAAGCTACCTTGCTTTTAATTCCCCCAAATATAAGCATATCATCACACTTTCCTTCTAATACATTCATCCATCTCAAGCACATTTCATTCTTTGGCTCTAAATCCAGTAATTAGAAACTTTGAAATCTTTTATAGAATTTATGAATTATATATTTAAGATTATGTTATAATCATTGTAGCATGTAAGTATTCTAGCTGTCTGAATTCTGAGGATTCCAGGTAGTAAAGTAGTTACATAAACATGAGGTCAAGTTACCATATTGGGAGGAATGGTATCATACAACAGTACTTATAACCCAAATATTCCAGGGGAGTGTGAAGTTCTCCTCAGGTTGAGGTGAAAGCTAACTTTTAGAATCAGAACTACTTTTCTTTTTAAGTGGTTTCTGAGGGAGGACAGCTGAGATTAAGGGAGGATGGGAGGTGAGTGCTACTGTTGACTTGGAAATATCTAAAGCCAAGCAAATATTTACTAATTGAGGATAAGGAAAAGTATAGGAATATCATAGAGTAGAAGATGCAGTGCTTAATTTTGTTCCTTGAGCATGATAGAATTGAATTACTGAGATCCATGCTGACAGAAATTTTTATTTGAATAGTTCAATGGTCAATAAGTTCATTATTCAGGATAGTCCCTTTACAAAACAAATTGTTGTCTCCTCTATAACCTAGCAGATATTTTTCATGCATTTCTATGGCCACATTCCACTGTAGCCAACTTGGTGATAAGCCTCTCCAGATATGTTTCTAAGAGAACAGACTCCATATATGAAGGCTTCCTAGGATGGTAAGGTCCCACCAGAGCTGGCAGGCTGTTGGAATATCCTTGGAAGACCTAGGATTGCCACCTCATCTTGATTAGGGCAGGAAGAGAGAAGGACTTGAGTAGAGTGGACATATCTTTTAAAATAGAGAGTCCATATCCATAAAAAAGAGAGTCCATATCTTTTAAAAATGATGAGCTTATATAAGCTGCAGTTCTGGCTTTCATACCATATAATAAGTGTGCTTATTTAGCATGTAAAAGAATTTGAGCATACTGGGAAATGTAGCTAATGAAAAGTCTAGGCACTCTATGCAAATAACAAGAGGGATAAACGATTTGAGAAATAAGATAATATATGTTGTAGGAATCTATATGTTGTGATGGTGTAAATCAGCACTTTGTAAACTGTGGATAGCAACCACATAGAAAAATCTGCCAACAGTCAAAGGTTTCTGAATGTACAACAACCAGAAATTAATTCAAAATCAAACGTGTAATGAATCCAAGGTGTTTCTGGCAGACTTGCCCATGTTACATCGCTCAACTTCATAGCAGCCTTGGTTCTAAACACAAAGCACGTACACTTTGTACTGCACATGCCCTCAGATGACACAACATCAACAAATGCTGCCAAAATGCACTCACACACACACACACACACACACACACAGGTTAAGAGTGGAAAAAGTTTAAGAAGTCCTGGTATCAATCAAGAGTTTTGCTGTGTTTGTATAGAAATATTATGATAGGAGCAGCTCAGTCACTCAGTGGATAGAGCACTATCCCTGAAGTCAGAAGGACCTGAGTTCAAACCCAGCCTTAGACTTAATGTCTGTATGACCCTGGATAAGTCACTTAACCCCAGTTACCTCAAAAAAGAAGGAAGGAAGGAAGGAAAGAAGGGAGAGAGGGAGAGAGAGAGAGAGAGAGAGAGAGAGAGAGAGAGAGAGAGAGAGAGAGAGAGAGAGAGAGAGAGAGAGAGAGAGAAACAAAGAAAAAGAAAAACAACAGTTATTGTAGGATGTGATCAATTTGAAATTTCTTTTGGTAAAATTCATTTGAAAAGCCAGATAACCCCTATTGAGGTGGCTAGGTGATACAGGGGATAGAGCATTGAACTTGGAGTCAGGAAGACCTCAGCTCAAACTTAGCCCCCAATAATTTTACCTTTATCTTACCCAGTTTCCTTGTGTGTAAAACAGAAATAATGATAGCATTTACCTCCCAGGGTTGTTATGAAGACAAAATGAGGAAATATTTATAAAGGGCTTTGCACACCTTAAAGTGCCATATAAATGTTGTTATTATTATAACAGTGAAAGGGACAGCTCAGTGTATGAGCGCTAGGCTTGGAATTGGGAAGACTCATCTTCATGAGTTCAAATCTAGCCTCTGATTCTAGCTGTATAACCTGTGTTACCTCTTAACCCTGTTTGCCTTGGTTAAATGAGCTAGAAAAGGAGACGGCAAACCACTCCAGTACCTTTGCCAAAATAATACCCAGATGAGGTCACAGACAGTCAGACACAACTCAAATGACTCAACAACAGAGATTTTTCAAAGTAAAAAATGAATTTTAAGAACACCTTTTCAATTAACTATTAGATTCTACTGATAAAATACGATCAAGTAATATTTTAAGCAAAGAACCTTCTTTTTTTTCTTCTTCTTTTTTTCATTGACTTGTTTATTTACTTCAGTTCCACAATCCTTTGAGTTTCAAATTTTCTTCCCTGTCTTTCCTCCCCCGCCCCATGGTGGTGTGCAATCATGTATAGGATCTGCAAATACTTTCTCATTGTACAATAGTCTGGTTGTATAGATGGGTTGTAACCAATGGAGTGAACAATGGAGAAAAAAGAAACAAAACCAAACATGAAAAAGAACAATAGCATGTATTGCTTCAGTCTCCATTTAAACTCTGATCTTTCTAGATCTTTCTCTGAAAGTAGACATCTCCTTCCATCCTGAGACTTGTAGAGTTGTCTTATAACTGTGCGTTGCTGAGAAGAGTCCAGTTTATCAAGGCTGGTCGTCACACATACAATGTGTCTGTGATTGTGTACAAATTTTTCCTGGTTCTGCTCTTCTCACTTAGCATCAATTTGTATAAGCCTCTCCAGGTAATTATGAAGTCCATCTCCTTCCCATTTCTTATGGCACAATAGTATTCCATTACATTCATATACCACAACTTGTTCAGCCGTTCCCCAATTGATGGGCAACCCCTAAATTTCCAGTTTTTTGCCACCACAAAGAGAGCTGCAATAAATATTTTTGTACATATGGGTCCTTTTCCCACTTCTGTGATCCCTTTGGGATACAACCCCCAAAGTAGTATCACTGGGTCAAATGGTATGCAATTATTTATAGCCCTTTGGGCATAGTTCCAGATTGCTTTCCAGGTTGTATCAGTTCACAGCTCCACCAGCAATGCATTAGTGTTCCAATTTTTCCATATCCTCTCTACCACTTGTCATTTTCCTGTTTTGTCATCTTAGCCAGTCTGACTGGTGAGATGTGGTACCTCAAAGTTCCTTCTAACAAGATTAATGACAGGTCAGTTAATAAGATAGGCATAAGCCCCCATGACAATGAAGGGGACCCTTCTCAAATAATATTTGCCTGAAGGATCTTTAGCCTTTTATACTATATTTACATTATAATAAGACCTGCTTGTAGGAAAAGCTTTGACAAACAAAATATCTCAGCTAAGATATAGAATAGCAAGATGGCCTTTTTTACATTTGTCCAGATATGGCCATTCATTGGATTTTCATTAAGAATTCTAGTAGTCCTGCTTCTTAATTATATGTAGTAGTTTTCATTAAGGAACTCATTGTGTTTCTCTAATATTTCCAAATAGCATTTGGCTCTCACTACATTGCAGTTTTTGTTTCTGTAATTATATGTTAAAAGGAAGCTATTTGGCTATTTCTGCCAGTTTTATAACACTCTGTTATTTGGAAATGGCAGTGCATTTCCACCTTATGCCTGGGGAAGAAAGTTGATTCATTCAAAATAGAGTGTAATTTTTCTGAATATTCGTTTCATTTTTAGTGTCTAGTAGAGACATAAATATCTTCATTTAAATTACCCCCAAACCATAACTTTGGAAAAAGTGCTTGCTAAGAAAAGGAAGGAAGGAAGGAAGGAAGGAAGGAAGGAAGGAAGGAAGGAAGGAAGGAAGGAAGGAAGGAAGGAAGGAAGGGAGGGAGGAAGGAAGGCTGGCTAGGTGGCGCACTGAATAGAGCACCAGCCCTGGAGTCAGGACAGCCTGAGTTCAAATTTGACCTCAGACACTTAATACAAAACTAGCCATGTTACCTTGGGCAACTCACTTAACCCCAGTTGCCCTGTCTTCCCATCTGCAAAAAGGAAAAAAGAAAAATATGAAAGAAAGAAAGAAAGAAAAAAAAAGAAAGAGAGAGAGAAAGAAAGAAAGTTAATCTCTTAGAATGATATGTGAATGGTAGAGCAATTAAAAAGATTTGATTTAATAAACATTTATTAAATGCCTATTAGGTGTAGAACTGTTATTTTCAGTTACTCTGTTTTCAGATTTGATTTTGCCTTTTCACATAGGACAATAACCCCTACTTTAGCTCAGCTCACCTACTTTACTAACATTAATCTCTGAAGCCATGTATTTCCTATGCAATTGAAATGCAGACATACCACAAAGTGGGATCGTGTGAAGGTGACTTTTCAGCCAAAATGGCCCAGCAGTGCCTCTCACTTTAATGTGAATTAGTGTTTGCGCTATCATTTGACATTAATGGAATAATTAAAATATAGAGGATCAGTGTGGTTTAGAAGAAAGAGCACTGGAGTTATGAGGTTTAAATTCTGGTCCCACTTTGCCACCAATTTCTTTCGTGACCTGGAACAAGCCACTTCACGTTGGGGCCCCAATTTCTTCAGCTCTAAAATGAAAGGGTTGGATTAAATTATTTCTAATGTGCCTCGCAATTCTAAATTGATAATTCTCTGGTCATACATTATGGAAAGTATGAAACCAAATGCTAATGCAGGTGATTGTTGGTACCAGGACATCAGGTTATAGATCCCTATCAGATATCTGAGACTGGGAGAATGTGAGATGTCAAAGGTCATCAGCATGACAGATGAGCAGCCAATGGAACAAGCTCACAGGTGAGTCAGAGCAGACCAGGAATCAGTCAGGCCTCGTGTAGACAAGGAGGTAGTTTATCCTTTGGAGACCAAGAGTACAGCAATAGAATAGATTGATCAATTAGCAAGAAGCCCAAAAGTTTCTGAGAGTTAGTCACAGGGGATGATTTGGGGCAGAAGTGGTCAGGAGTCAGATACTATGTGAAAGGGGAAGAAATAAAGTCAGTCAATTCATAAGTGTCAGGGTAAACAACTGTTATGTGGTTCATAAAACTCTAAGCATGAGAAGACTGAATTTCTTCAGTCACTGAATAAACACTTAGGTACCTCTTATATGCAGATATTAACAAGTAAGGAGAAATACCATGTTTAGATTAAGACTTGGTCCTAGCTCTTATGAATGCAGGCCTCTCCTTCCCACCCACTATGTCCCGGGCCAGTTGACCTACTTGTTCTTTGCAGCACCTGACACATTTTCTCCAGAATCAGTTTTTCAACCTTTGAGAGCTTACTATGTCCTCCATGTCCGGAAGGTTCTTCCTCCTCCTCTTCACCTCTTTAATTCCCAGGTTTTCTTCAAGGCTTAGCTCAAGGGTAACATGTTACACAAGGTGTTTCCTGATTCCCACTCCCTTACACTCATACAAACACACAAGTTGTTGGTGTCTCCTCAATTACTTTGTGTGTATTTTAATTCACTTCCCTGTATACCTGCTATTCTCCACCATCCCCAACACACACAAGAATATTATTCCCCAAGGGCAGATCCTGTGTTGTTTTTGTCACAACCCTAGAGCTTAGTATATAGTAGGCACTTAATAAATGTTTATTGAATTGGAGTGACTTGAAAAGGAGACACCTGCCCACCTATTTGATAGACTTAGTACCTAAGGGAGTGTAATACCACTTATCATAAGTAGGTCTTGTGGAGATAGAGCCCAGTCTCAGCTGTGATTAAGGGAGCAGGTAATTGGTCTTTTCCTTCAAATGGGGATATGCAGGGACAGAGGCAGAGGAGAATCTACTAAGGCATCCTTCCCAGAAGTAATGGTGACGTTGATATAATTGGGGGAGGGAAAGATAAGTGTTGATTAAACACTTACTTTGTGCCAGACACTGTGCTAAAAGCTTTACAGCTATCTCATTCAGTCCTTAAAATCCTGTGAGGTAGGTGATATTAATGTCCCCGTTTTACAGATGGGGAAACTGAGGCACACCACAGTTAATTGACTCATCCAAAGGCCGCAGATTTAGTTTCTGAGGATGGATTTGAACTCTGGTCTTTTTTATTCCAGGCTCAGAGTATTATCTGAAAAAGGAGGGGAGGAATGGACTTGGCAGCAAAAAAAGGATGGAATGTGAAGCACAGTGTGCAACAAAGTTCACTTGCACCTCCAGACTCACCAGTTAGGATAGCATCTTGCTCATGATCTTTGGAGCTCTTAATGGACTTCAGGGAGCAACAGTATTGTTGATAAGAGCAGCTGGCATTTATATCATGCTTTTAAGGTTGCAAAGCCCTTTACATGTGTTACCTCTATTGAACCTCACAACAGTGAGGTAGGTGTTATTATTTTATACCGGAGGGAATGAGGCAAAGGGTGGTTAAGTGACTTGTCCATGGTCACATATCTAATAAATGTGTGAGATGGGATTTGAACTTGGGTCTTCCTGACTCCAAGTGTAGAGCTCAATCGGCTGCACCACCTAGCTGCAGTGACGACAAGATGATGTTTGTGATATATGGTTAGATTGGATGACAAGCTTGATCTGTTGATACAGTAGACCACATGTTTCTGCACTAACTGGCTCTCCAGTCAAGATAGAATGGCTCCAGGATGGTAGTTCCCAAGCTGAGCATCTAGTAGTACCAAATTTAAAGACACTCAAGAGGCTTAAATGCTCTTAGGAAAATATCAATCTACCAGATTCAAAGAGAACACAGTATAGTAGTGGGAGGGAAGGGACATTATTTACTTGTGACTTCGAATTGAATTGCCAAGGGGAAGGTTAGGGAGGTCAGTAAGGAGAAGTTTCAGTTGTCAGAATAGTAGATGATAGCAGCATGGATGAAGGATTTTGCCATGGAGATGAGAAAGAAGAAGATATTTATCATTTAGTAATTGAAAAAAAAAAGTTAAGGTCATGAAAAGGATGGTGGCTTTGACTTACTGTTTCCAGTTGATTGGCCTTGTGGCTTTTTAGCTTCTGTTCGATTTATAGGGTGTGAATTTAAATCCATTCCCAATTTAGCTTATGGTTCATTGTCTCTTTTCCATTTTTTTCTTGGCTTTTGTTCTCTCCCCCTTTTGCATTCCTTGCAAGTTATTCTTCAACTGCAAATGGAATTTATAAGTTACCCTTGTTGATTGTGTGCCAGCAATAAGAAAGTCATGTTTTTAAAATGCAAGGCAAAGATAACAGAGGATAGAAGAAATCTTCTGTTAATTAGAATAGATAAGTGAAAATTTCCCAAAAGGGATGACATTTGCTTTCTTTGACCAGTAAATTTTAAGTATGTTTTGCTTTGAAATGCGAATTTATTCTTCTTGTGATAACCCAGAGTATCATTAACAATTTGTCCAAAGTTCCTTAGCTGGAAATGTTATGCAGTTATATTACATTTTTTGAAACAGTCTTAAGTATAAAAGTTCATTACCAAGGAAATTGCAAGCTATATCTAGGCAGACATGTGCAATAACAGAGGCATGAGGAATAGTTCTATAGTGTGTGTAGTGAGTTATAAGTTAGATGAAGATACAGAAGAAATGCATTTGATTTCCATTAATGCTGTTGGATAAAATGCTCAGGACCCTCCTCAGCAAAATGAGTTATCATACTTCAATCGGACTAATTAAATATGAACTTTCATAAGTATTTAAGGTTGTTTCATTGATGTGAAAGAAATATAATTCAAGAAATTCAGAATCATTAATAGAAGGGGTGTTTATTCTAAAATAGACACCATTTAACATGGTAGAGAATAGTTGTGAAATTAAATGAAAACTGGGGACTGGGACAGTCACAGAATAAAATCTTTCCAATTTTCATAACTAATGACAATCATGCATCATTGATAAAATGAAGAAAGTATTGGGTCACATAACCTTTCACCAGCAGCTTAATACAAAAGAAGGTACTTCTAATTCTTTTTCAACTTGCACCACATCTTTCAAGTAGAGTCAGGTGCAGAATGAGAAATGTACATAGTTAGACCAGCTGAGTGTTATCAAAAACCATCTGTAGGATGAAGGGAGAAGACTGGAAAAACAAACAGAAACCAGATTGGGAGAACTCTTGGATATTGGGCTAGGAAATTTAGAATTTTAGCCTGTTAGAGAAAAAAGGTTTCTGCAGAAAGAATGACACGTCCAAAATGCTTCTCAAGCAAGATTCATCAGTGTAAGGATACCTCTTAGCCAGGAAAAGGGGGTTTAAACAGGAATGCTATGGTAATACTCCAAATATAGGTTGACAGTAGAAATAAAAAGGAATGACTAAGAGAAAGTATGATGACGAAAATAAAAGAGGAATGCCAATCAACATTCAATAAACATTTCAGTCTACAAACTGAAATTGTATTCAAACATGGCAGCAAGAAATAATATATAGAGTTAATGGCAGATCTTGGATGTGGAAGTGGAAAGAGGAAGGAGTCAAAGATGAATCCATGATTTTGAGAGAGAAGCAAATGCCATTTACAGAGGTAGGGTTAGAACAGAGGTAGCATGGTATATAGACAGAGTACTGGACTTTGCATTAGGAAGAAGTGAGCTCACTCATTAAACCTCTCTGTTCCTAGGGATTCATCTGCTAAATCATGGATAGGTTGATTTGCTCATATCCAGAGATGCTCCATTCTCACTACTTCACATTTGATATATTAGTGTATTTCAAATCGCAAAAATGTATTTTTGTATTAATTTGTTAACTTTTTAATTAATTATGCCATTTGAAATTACTAAATTGATAAATAAATTAAAGTTAAATTAATAAATTATGTAAGATAGAATGGCTCTATGGATTCCTGAAAGTTCTAAATCAGTGTCAATGTTAGCAAAGTTAATCACGTCCCAGAGAAGTTGATTTTTGAACACAGCCTCATTTTCTTAGACACCAGCCCTCTTGCTTTCATTGCCATATTTTCACCTAGCCCAGTGCCAGGACCATACAGGGTATCCCATAAGAAGGAGTGCAGTTTTAAGCTTCAGTAACTTCAGAAGTATGTTAAAAACTCACAAAAACATTTGAAAGTACTTCTTTAATTTTCTGAATTTGAATAATATTTACTAAATAATATTTAATTTTAACAAGATGTGGCGTTCTTCAGGTACACCACTTTCTAGGTTCCAGTTTCTCAGACTGCTGGATCAGTACAGAATATCTTCTTGCTTAACTACGTTGGTCACCTGATCTATCTCCAGTAGATTTTTTCTTGTGGGATCATGTCCATACTGTCATGCTTGTATCAAATGCTCAGTTTTTGAATGATCAAAAGGCCAAGATTACAAATGCAATATTTTCCATCACTGAGCAGCAGCTGATGACAGTTTTTACAAGGTTCAAAAATCAACTAGAGTGATATATAGCACAATATGGTGGCTATGTTGAATGTTAATAAGAAAAATGAATATTTTTACATTTCTAATTATCAGACTTTTAAATTATGTTCTTTTATAACTTTGTAGCATTTATATTTCTGAAGTTGCAATGATCTAAAGTGCACTAAGACTTTTGGGACTCTATTAGCTGTTTAATAAATATTTCTTGATTGGTTGGTTGCATAATTGATTTGCTCAAACCAGCATCTATCCCCAGCATGCAGGGAACTCTCTTTTCTTTCTGTCTAAAATCGTATCCATCCCTTAGGGGCCATCTTCATAGTAATGAAACTTTCTCTGACCACCTCAGAACATTGCATTCTCATTCATTTCCAAACTCCCAGAGGCACTTACTATCTGCTTCTTTCACTTACCACTAATATATGGCTTTGTCTCCTTACTTAGCTTCTTATGTCTGTGTGTTCTGCCTCCCTGTATAGGTTATAAATTCTTTTAGGCCTCCTTGAGAGGGTACCCTCGCCTTACTGCATCTAGAATGATGACTTCTGTCTATGAGGTATTCAATAAACATCAGCTGTTTTTTTTGATAGGATGTCCACCTAGGTTGTGGAATGAAACATTTTTGTACTTTTTCTTGCGGGGGGGGGGCATAATTCAAATGTTTGTTTTTTCAGTATTCAACTGATAACTTTGAGGACTATCTTTGCTTAAATTATGAAGACGTTGAATTGGCTTGTCTAAATTGGAACACCAGGAATATAGATGGAAGGGATTGAGTTTTAGCCAAATTAGACTATTATTTCAAAAATTAATAAGCAAATAACAATCTGATTTTATTTGACTTCATAAATTCATTAAGCTTTCTAGGTTACTTTTACTCATCTGGAAAATAAGACAGTTATACTAAATTCTCTTTAAGGTCCCATCAAACCCTAAAATGTTATGAAATTACCTCAAAATGGAATAGCTACCCCAGTTCTAGAAGTGTGAATTGCGCTTGACACTTTGCTGTCAGTCGTACTAGAAATCCGGGGTGCCAGTCAATCCAGAATTTTAGTAGACTAACAATTCAGATTGCTCCTTGGGATGTTGAATTAGATGGGTACACCCCTTCAATGTCTTTTTCACATTGATCTGAAGCTGTGTCCTACAATTGTCACCAGGAAGTGACAAGTGGTCCCTCGCATATTACCTCTGCAGTAGAATCTCAGCATTGGACAGAACCTAAGAGGTAGCTCTAAATAGATAATGCATTTATTAAATGTTTACAGTGTGCCTGCACTGTGCTGAGTGCTGGGGATACAAAGAAAAGGGAACAAGAGTCCCTGTCCCCAAGGGCCTTATAGTATAATAGATGGAAATTACACATCAATGGAAACTGGAGAGATGGAAGTAGAGAGAAAATGTATATGGAAATGGTAGCATGTCCAGGGATGTCCTAGAAGTGTAGTGGAGGCCTGTAACTGATCAAGATAAGATCAAAACTGTCTTCTCAAAGTCCAGGGAATTGCTCCAGGGATAATCCCTGGTAAATTAGATGGTAAATGGAAATGGTAGCCTGAGTGGAGTTGAATGCCAAAGACATGGATGGAGGAGATTGGAAAGTAGAGATAATCTGACCTAATTCAGACCTGAGTAGAAATATTTACAAGTATTCAACTTTTGCTTGAAGGCCTCCAGTAATGGGGAATTAGTAGTTTTGCGTACTTCCAGAGGGAGAACATTGTAGTTTTCAATTGTTTGGAAGTTTGTTTTGTTTTGTTTTATTTGTATCTGTCTTTCTGTCACCAGTTCTTCACTCTGGAGCCAAGTAGAATTCCTTGCAATTCAATAAATATTTATCTCGTATTTATGTGTATAAGACATCATGCTAGGTTGGTGGAGATGTGAAGATTAAAATGCCACAGCTCAGGGGTCATCTAATCCAACCTGTAACTAAATAGACTAATAAGTGGTCATCCAACCTTTGCTTGAATACTTTGTAGTGAAGTTACCTACTAGGTAACCACTATCTCCTGACCCAGTTTTGAATAGTTTCAATGGTTAAGAAAGATTTTCCTTACATCAAGTCTTAGCCTAGCCTTAATGTCCACCCATGGCTCCTAATTCTTCCATGTGTATATTATATCTCCTCCATTCCTTGATGATTTAGGAATTGCCTCTTTTTTGATAACTTATCTCCAGCACCTAACCCTGTACTGGACATAGCAAGTATTCTAATTTTGTTGACTAAATCATTCCTAAAACATGAAGCATTAAACAAGTCGGGCATTGGAGATCCTCTCCTAGGCTATTCTATAGTCTTTTGGCATAGTTTTCTTCTGTTTCTCTCTTCTGATCTGTGTCCTTTATGCTCCCTTACCAAATTCAGTCTAATCTAGAGAAAGGGAGCAACCATTAACAAAAAACAGGGGAGAAAAAACTACTTTTCTCTACAACAGCATAATTCCCATCTCTTGTTGGGTATGTTATTATTAATCTTTATAAACATTTTCTGAACTGCATAAATGGTAAATATTATCCTTGAAAGGAGAGGCATTTTAGAAGTATTTGGACAATATATTATTGTTCTAAAGTTGAAGCCTATCCTATTTGGTAGTCCAAATATTAGATCATACTCTGGATGTCCTGATTAGGCCAACAAAATAACGAAAACTGTAGACAAAAAAAAGTAAAGTCATTAGTGATAGGCCTTTTCTTTGAGATTTTTATTTTTTAAATCTAGTCTCCATGGAGGGAATTCTAGATTGTCACACAATATTCCATTTGGAGGGTAAAATCTGGCAGATTGGTCCAAACTTGCAAGACTTATAGTATAGTTGCCACAGCCTGTCTGTTGTCTGAAGACCAGCCCAACTAAATTTGAAGAGAGAATCATCACTGGATTGGCTGCAGAGTGAAGAATTTTTTTTTGCCCCATGATGTCTCGATGACCATCAGGTAAAATTAGAGTCAATGCTGATAGGTTTCAGTGAATTAGAATATTTTCTCCTCGAAGCAGGCTAATTGGAGAAAACCAGTGCAGTTGGTGTGAGGTTAGCAATACCACCATTTCTAGAGACTAGGTAGTATTGTAATAACCTAGTGGTTGAGCAAGAGAATTGCCATATTGTTCAGTACTCTATCTTCCTGTGTCTTTCTGTGTCCAGGGTTCTGCCTCCCTTTCTGCTGTGGTATGTAAGTAAAGATGGTCTTCCATCTCACAGTGGTCCACAGTTGCCGTCTTTTTCCCCCCAAAGAAAGTTAGAATCTCTTCAGAGTCATGACATTTTAAGATGGGGAACAACTTTTCCAGGTGAAACCAAAGTACTTTCCAGTGACTTGGAGACTGACACTCTGGAGGAGAATTTCTTTTTGCCTTCTAAGTTTCATTGCAGATCTGTTCCAACAAACAACATTCTGAGCTTAATGAGAAGAGGTTTCTTTTTAAAAAGAATAGAAATGTCAATGTGGAATTGCAAATTCAGGGGAAATCATTTATGCAGAAGTTGCCTTGGGGCTCCTTAGACCCTGAATAGGAAAATGTTTTTAGTATGGCAGGTCCCTGAGCAGATTACTGAAATCGTGTCTAGTTTTATCATCAAAGCAAAATTGATGGTTTGTATTTAGAGAATATATTTCAGAAGACTTCAAGAAGAGAAATCAGTTGTTTCTAATTTTGTTATTAGTAATATGCACTTTATTCCTTTCCTTACTGTGGGAATGGGGCATTTTTATGTGAATATCACTGTATTTACTTGAATAAGCAAACAGTTACTTGACATTTTGCTTCAATACCTCAATCGTCTAAATTTTAGTTTCCCTAATTATAACCCTGCATGGAGGTGATCAGGCAATCAACTTTCTTAGGAAGATGATAAGGTGCATTGATTCTGTGTCTTAGGAGAATGTAAGTAAAATCAAAGCAACCCAGGTCTAGAGAACCATAGGGAGGGCTTGGCAGAGAGGGAGAGTGTAAGTTTGGTGTGGTGTTTTCTTTTTTCTTTTTTTGGCCAAAGCAATTGTTATTATTTCATTGAAAAATCAAAACAAGAAGTGAAGAAAGGGGAAGCACAGATAATTTTTACTACTGTTTTCCAGTTAAGAAGGCCATTAACCAATTGCTTTGGAATCCAGATTCTTTTTCCTGTCTTCTCTAGACTAACAATAGGTAATGAAGCCATCCGGCTGAGAAAGATAGATTTCAGGGCATTGCATATTAAGCTGAACATTAACATGCCTTTCATAACAGTCTTACGTTGGAATGTTGTTGTTTGTTATATAGTGGCATGTGTAGTCATGGAGTTGTTGTTTTTAATATTAAATTATTCAGGAAGCTACGTGTTATTCCCATAACTAGATATTATTCAATGTTACCCAAGTTTTAAACAATATAAAGTATATTTGATTGACATTTTAAGATTATGATACAGGTGATGTAGGGAATTTGGGAATTTAACTATATAAAGAAACTGCTGCTTTTAGTTAGGTCTTAGGCAAGCAACAAACATTTATTAAGCATTTACTATGTGCCTGGAACTGTATTAAGCATGGGTGATACAAATACAAGCAAAAAGAGAGATAATCCCTGTCTTCGGAAGGCTTACATTCTAATGAAAGAAGACAGTACTAAAGCTGAAGGGGAGAGGCAAAGAGTATGAAGGTACCCACACAGGGATAAAATGCATAGAGTCAGCAGCTCAGCTAGGAGAGGAATGAGCCATGGCCAGCCTACAGTCATCCCCAAAATAGAGGCCCCCAAAGGAACTCACAAAGAGGAGAAGGGGGGCCTCATGGAAGAGGGATGTTCCAGAGTGAAAAGGATCAAGGTGCTGAGGGAAGAAGGATCAAGGTAGTAAGAAGTCATACTCTATTAATAAGGAAAGATTTGGTCAAATATTTGCAATTGTTCCAAGTAGGGAAATGTTTCTCCTTATAGCTGACATTTAAATCAGTCTAGATTTTTTGTCCAAATAATATTTAAAGAAAAACTTGTATTATTTGAGAGCCTAAATCTTAACAGTATGCTGTATAGTCTTGCTTTACAAGAGGAAAGATTGGTTTTATATTAGGCAGGTGAAGGGTTTTGGACAGATGATTTTATTAAAAATCTAAAAATCCCACAAAGTGTATTGAAATTACACAGTGTATTGAAATTATGTTCTTACTTGTAAGCTTCTTGAGGGCAAAAACTATCTTCATTTTGTCTTTCTGCTCCCAAAATTTAGCTTCAGTGCCTGGGAAATAGTAGAAGCTTAATAAACATTCCTTGATTGATTAACTTCATCAGTTTAGGGAACTTCCTGTGTAAAATTTCCCCCACTAACATAGATTACCAACTCCTATATGTAGATACTTGTGTTGGCTATGGAAAGTTTAAGGTCCTACCACCACTGTGTATCAGAGACAGAATTTGAATCTGGGTCTTCCAGACTCCAGGTACAGCTCTCTCTCCTAAATGTTGCCTCTCACATGTATGTGAAAGTGCCTACTATGTAACAGGCACTGTACTTCTACTATCACTATTTCTTTTACTACTAATTTACTATTTTCTACTACTACTACTACTACTACTAAATGCCTACTATGTGAAGGGGAGTGCTGGGGATACAAAAAGAGCCAAAGACAGTCTCTGCTTTCAAGGAACTCACAATCTAATTGTGAGACAACAAGCCAATAAATATGTACAAACAAGTTCTCTGCAGCATAAATAGGAAAAAAAATTAAAAGAAAGCAAGCATTAGAATTAAAAGGGGTTGGGAAAGACTTCTTCTAGGACAGTGGTTCTCAACCTTCCTAATGCCACCCTTTAATACTTGTATGAGGGTATTTCTGCATGTGGGTGGATCTGCCTGGAGACAGATAGAGGAGCAGTGTCTTGGTTCCTAACATCCTCATCAGAAATGTGTGTTTTCCGATGATCTTAGGCGACCCCTGTGAAAAGGTCATTCAACCCTCAAGGGAGTTGCAACCCACAGGTTGAGAACTGCTGCTCTAGGAGATAAAATTCTAGCTGGGGCTTGAAGGAAGTCAGGAGCCAGAGTATTCCAGGAATGGGGAACATCCAAAGAAAATGCCCAGATCTGAGATAGAATGTCTTACAGTGGATGTGTGGATCACAAGGAAAGACTTTAGTGCTATCTATCTTCCCTCCTTTCTCAACTCCTGGCTGATTCTTTCTGCTTTTGAGAGACTTGAAAAGGAAGCTAGTACTTCCTCTGTGATCCAGAAATTGGTAGTGATCAGCAAGAGGGATCTTTATTTCCACTGAAAAAGACTGGATTACAATGAAAAGTTATGATCCAGACCTCAGTAAAATTTCTCTCAGAAACAGATTGGCATTTAGAAAGTTATGGATCACTTGGGCTCCAATGCCTGTGTTTCTACACAGCATCGTTATTCAGCAGAGCCCAAAGGAGGCACCTCACTTCTGGAGAAACAGCTGGGGTAGTTGCTCAGTTTTGATTGAGCTGCTCCTTCCTTCAGCCTGCCTAGGTAGAGTTGATTAAATCAGATGCATATGTGCATTCATCCATTATCCCACGTTTTGCATCATTTGTAACTGATGCTCACTATCCAAAGGTGTGATGGTGTGATGGTGTGAGTGCAAACGATGAGACAGGCTGCTTTGTCTGCACTGCCTGGAGCTGTAATTCAGTCACAGACTAAAGGAGTCTACAGAGTTTCTCTGTTGCTGTAGCTATGATGTCACACACTGATCCTAACCCGTGGTTGGTTATTTTGTTTTTCAGATCCCTGCCTGTTGTTGAGCACAAAGACCACGGAAGAGAGACTCCCACATCCTTTAGTGAGAAGAAAGGAATCAGCAGAACAGATTGAAACGGACTTGTGTCTGGTGGCCCTTTGCACACAAGCCTGCCTTTAAAAGAAAGGGAGGGGAGAAAACACAGTAGCATTTAATGAACTCTGTGAGATGAGGCACTGCTAACACTCAGATTCCAAAGATTCATCCACTATTCCTTGTGCTTAATGTATATGTTTCTACAAAGTCCGTTCAGAAGAGCCCAGAAGAGAATCCAAAACGGCTGCAGGGGAAAGACCACCCAACATGCCTACAGAGACACTACAGACAGGTAGCATGGTGAAACCTGTCAGCCCGGCCGTTACGTTCACATCGGCAGTCCCGCTCCGCATCTTGAACAAAGGACCAGACTATTTTCGCAGGCAAGCAGAGCCTAATCCCAAAAGACTTAGTGCAGTGGAAAGACTAGAAGCTGATAAGGCAAAATACGTCAAGAGCCAAGAAGTCATCAATGCCAAACAGGAGCCTGTGAAGCCGGCTGTGCTCGCAAAGCCACCTGTCTGCCCTGCTGCAAAGAGAGCCTTGGGCAGCCCTACTCTGAAAGTGTTTAACAACAATGCAAAGACTGAGAGTGGTGTACAAAGGGAGAACTTAAAACTTGAGATACTGAAAAACATTATTAATAGTTCTGAAGGCTCCAGCTCAGGTTCAGGTCACAAACACAGTGCCAGAAACTGGCCACCCCACAGATCAGATTCAGCAGAACTAAATCGACATTCATTTGCAGAATCCCTAAAGGTCTACCCCACCCAAGGCCGCAGCAGCCCCCAGGAGAGCAACTCAAATGTTAGCAGAAGGTTGCTTGAACACTCAGCAGAGTCCTTCCTGCATGTTTCCCATAGCTCATCAGACATTCGGAAAGTGACTAGCGTGAAACCTTTAAAAGCAATACCTTGCAGTAGTTCAGCACCACCTCTGCCCCCCAAACCGAAGGTTGCTGCCATTGCAACAGTGAAATCTCCCGAAATCGACACGGTAGAATCCAGTTGTGGCGTCAGCCGGAGACCCTCCCTGCAGCGGTCCAAATCAGACTTAAGTGACAGATACTTTCGTGTGGATGCAGATGTGGAGAGATTCTTTAACTACTGTGGCTTGGATCCCGAAGAGCTGGAAAACCTCGGGATGGAAAACTTTGCAAGGGCTAACTCCGATATAATATCCCTCAACTTTCGCAGTGCAAGCATGATCAGCTCAGACTGTGAACAGTCTCAGGACAGCAACAGCGACCTTAGAAATGACGACAGTGCCAATGACCGTGTGCCGTATGGCATTTCTGCAATCGAGAGAAATGCCCGAATCATCAAGTGGTTATACAGCATCAAGCAAGCAAGAGAGTCACAAAAAGTATCTCATGTGTGAGAGAAGCAGGGAGGAAAACTTCCCATAGTAAGATGAGGAAGGACCATATCTTTGTCTGTGAATAGTCAGTTGTGAAGGGTTGTGAAGTCTACTTGAAGTTTCGTAAACTTCTCCAATCTCTTTGTGTTGCCTGTTGTGCAATGTTTTCAAGTTGCATGCCTGTCAACATGTGAACTGACCCGGCTTCCACTTGAACAATAACCGCAGAACCTGGCTGAGCATACACTTTATCTGCCAAAAGTTTAAGACCAGAATCTAGTTAGGACTTCATTCTAATCAGAACTGTTTACATGAAAATGGCATAATGACTTCTTCAATATTTATGTAGTTGTTGTGTTTTTATAGCCCACCTTTATGTGTCTTAATTAAAATTTGTTACTGGCTTTTGAGTTGGGAATGGAATCTTTTTTTTAGGTAATTAAAAAAAATAATGCCCACTTAGCCTACAAGTGAAAGAGTAAGAATAGCAGGGTAAAGTGGATTTCTTATCAAAAGCGATGCATTGACCTAAGCAAGGTTGAAGGGATCTAAATGTCTGGATGGAAAATAAAATACTTATTAATTTCTACCTGAAATTTTCATGCCACATCCTGAAACTATAGTCTGGAGGCACAAACTATTCAGCATTTCTTTTAAGAGAAATAATTTAGCCCAGCCTTGCATTTGAGTCAGTACAGAAATACTTACGGGTCGACATAGCCTGATCCCAAGGAGAAATGAGCCTATACACTGACAGGTGAAAAAAATTTGGGAAGTGGTGTTTAGAAGTATATTTGATATGGGGGAGCAAAGGGGTGGAGCAATGTTTTGTTGATCATTCAAAGATTCCCAGTCTTAAACTTTTGACAGGAATGGCTGGACCCTAAAGCTGATACTAATTGCCTTCTTTTTCTCCCTTAAAAATTTTTATCAAATACATAATTCCATCTTTTCTTTTCTCTTTCTTTTGAGGGGAAAGATGGGCTTGTGGGGTTAGACCTATTTGAAGAGTTCATGAACAAAAAAAAAATGGGAACATACAGCCATATTCGCATAAAGCCTCCTATTCAAAAGTAAAGATATTCAGTAACTGAACTATATCTGAAAAGGCGTGATTCTGTTGTCTTGCATATGTTATATCTCAGGCTGTGAACGTCCGTTACGGCTCTAGCAAACTGTAGAAACACAATGGTATGTAGTCTTTCTTTTTCTTTTCCCTTCTCCTTATGGTTGTTAGTGCACCATCGACCTGTTACTTCCCCACCCCAAGCCCCTTTCAAAGACATTCTATGTCTTCCCGGTGACTTAATGAACTGTCATTCAGCAGACAGTTGTGGTGTGGTAGCAAAAAAGTTGAAAGTACAGTGGCCTGCTTCATCATTATCATATTCATGCTTTGAAGTACATCGCATCCCTACCTTATATTCTTCATCAGCTAATAAACTTTTTTATGGTGTAAATGCTGTAAGACTTTGTACATACTGCTATGAAATCTTAAAAAAAAAAAGTGTTATGCTAATAAATTGCTCCTGGTGCAGCCATTCTTGGTGGTGTCTTCTCTTTGTCCTTTCACCTCCCACCCCTATATATCTTTAGGAGTCATAGTTGCTGGAAGAAGTCTGGATCAAACTCTGCTGTGGTGAGTCGCCACCAGATTCCCATTATTCTGAGCATCAGTGCTTTTAATTGTAGCTATAGCAACATCTTCCTGCCGGTCTAGAAGAGTTTCATCAAGACTCCCAAAATAGCTCCCTACTTCTTTGCTTATTTCACACTTACCTGACAGGATTGGGTTTGTTCTTGTCTTGAGCCTCTGTTTCTGACATCTCTTGCAAATCTTTAACATGACTCCTCAGTAGTAAATATTTATATGTTTTTACAGGGAAGGCATTATTTCATTTTTATTTGAAGAAATCTAACACTGTTAACACTGAAATTATCTGCAGTTTTCACATTTCCATTTTAGGAGAGATTCCAGTTCCCTTTGGTGTTATTCTTTCTAGTGTCATTGGACCAAGGCACTCCTGAGTCCGGGGGAAATAGGACAGTAGACATGGACTTTTATTTGTTGCATAAGTATTTTTAAAAATATGGGGTTTTTTTGTTTTGGTTTTTTTTTTTTTAAATGGAGCAGGTCTTTGAGTTGTTTTTAAAGTCCTTAGCTGCTGCCTGTCATTTGAATTTTCCAAGCAACGGTCAAATGTCATCTTGAATATCTGCATGAGCAATGGGTAGCAGCCCATCAGAAACTAATCATTTCAGTTAATTTGCAGATAATAATCTTCTTAGGAAAGAAAGGGGCACGTGTTTGGAGTTGCTCAGTCGTGGTCAATCCATCCCACTGAGTTCAAAGAGATTAGGCAATTGAGTAGGCTGCAATTTAAAAGATGTATCTCATCTCATTGATCAAGGACATTTTGAGGATAACACGGTGAAGGCAAATATGTTTGGCAGGAATTCAGGAACCAGGGTGCATCTTAACAATACAGCCAATCAGGATCATTTCATCACATTTTACTGCAGTATTTTTTCCCTCCATAAAGGGCATGCATATTTGGTGGAAGTGTACTCATTCAGTAAGAAACAAAAGTGCTTAATGGAACACAGGGGAGAGAGAACTGAGTCGGCTTTGTTTACTTACAGTAGTCAGTCACCAAAAGAATGATGATCCCATGATTGCTTTGAAGATACCAGACTCTTTCCTTTGAAATAAAAAGAAATTTGCATGCAATTATTAATTCAACACATACTTAGACTGCTACTAAATGCTGTTGCCTTATATTTTTCCTTATTACATAGTCTCACTGTAACATATATTGCCCAAATAATAATTTAAAGTTGGACTGGCAGCTGATTGAGGCCCAAAAATATCTTGCAGTTTCAGAGTTCAAAAGATCTTCAGGGGCCATCTAATTCAGGCTAGACATGAAGGAAACGCCCACTCTACTGTATATGATAAGTGATCAGCTTCTGTTTGAAGCCCTCCAGGGAGAGGAAACTCCCCATTCCTGAAGCAATCCATTCCACTCTTGGATAATTGAACTGTTAAGAAGTTTCTCCTGACATCAAACACAATTTGCATGTTCCACCCATTGTTCCGACCTCTGGGATCAAACAGAACAAATCAAATCTTTCTCCCAGCCCTCATACTTGAAGACCAATAATGTTCCCCTTCCCACCTCCCCCATCTCTTCCTGAAATCTTTTCTCTAGGCTAACCACTCCCAGTTACTTCAAGTGTATGATTGTTGTAACATCAATGCAATACCCATAGCAGCTGCTATGACTATGCAGATGTATTCCCAGTGTAAATCTGCAAAATATAATAAAGCTCTCTTCCTTAAATGCAGAACCAAAGTATTTATTTGGATTACACTATTACTACTACTAATTCTATTTTACTAATTACTAATAGTATTACTAATACTATTACTATTCATTGTCTAGAATTAAGGAAACAGTGGAGAAAAGGTTAATTACACTTAAATTTGTGTCATGTGTATAGTCCCTCCCCACTAAGAGGTGGTTGTTAAACATGTATCAGCATACTACTGTGTAAATAAATGTAT
>CM053594.1:204776202-204801071 GCA_028646575.1 Pseudocheirus occidentalis
ATATATAATATATAATATTATATTATTAATATATATTTATATTAATATATTTTATTAATATATTATATTAATATATATTAATATATAATAAGGCACTGATCATCGTCACTCCAGGGAGCACCTGACATCTTAGACATTCTTATTTGCTAGGCCTCCCTGCAGACAAGTTTCCTCAGACCAGTTCATCCCTCTGCCCACTCCAGCTGCTTCTCTTTCTGAGCTTGCTGTGGCTCTCACTCCCTGTTCTGCACTGTCTCTCCTCCCCAACATTCTATTTCAGGTAAAGTTCCTTTGGGCCAGTGCCCCCACTCTCAACTCCAGATGACTCGGCTGTGGGCTCTGCCCACAGTCAAGGCTGGTCACATAGGTGTGTTAGTGGGTGGGGAAGATCTTTCAATTCCATTAACATTACAAATGTGAACAGTAAACTGGACCCAGAATTGAAAGGGTATTAGGGGAGTCTCACTGCGCTGTCATTAATTCTACTTCAAAATCCCTTTTTACCACCAACATTCCTAGTGATGGTATATGGCTTGGAATCATGGAACACCACACTCTCATAAGCGTACAATTTACCAATGAGCCAAAGGTCAGTACAAAGATAATAATGGCTTATATTTACATAACACTTTCTATATGCCAGGCATGGTAGGAAGTGCTTTATGGCTATCTCATTTAGTCCTTACAACAACCCTGGGAGGTCAGGATGCTGTTATTATTCCTAGTTGACCAATGAGGAAACTAGCAAGCAGAGGATAGGTGACTGACCCAGGGTCACACAGCTAGTATGTTTCTGAGGCCACATTTGGACTCGGGTCCTCCTGCACTCTTTCTCCTGTGCCATCAGCTGCCTCATGGTGTTTGTGAATGGACACTACAGGATGTCTCCAACATTGACTTGCTCATGATAAATGTACCAGACAGCCAAGCCAGACCCAGCCGTCTCTAGTGATAACACTGCACCTCCATAGTTTTCTTTCTGCCATACCTGTCCAACTGTGTGACACACAAAAAAACACCTCAAAGAAACAGGTGCTTTTTCAATATTCTCAGTTCACATATGCTTGATTTGGGATATGGTGGGTTAAGGGGGTGCTTAAAGGAAGAATAAGTGAGATGTGTCCTTGAACTCTTGGAACTATTCTTCCCCAGTTTCTAGCATGAAGAATGGTGGCCTAAATTTTTATGCCAAATTTCAGCATAATATATAGAGAAAGAAAATCTAATTCTGCACACTGCACCTTGTGAAAAAAGTCATACCAATGACTTAGTAATAATAACTAGTATTTATATGGCACTTCAAGGTTTACAAAACACTTTATGAATTTTATTTTATTTTATCTTCACAACAACCTTGAGGGTATAAGTGCTATTTTTGTCTCCTTTTTACAGCAGAGGAAATTGAGGCAGACAAAGGTTAAGTGACTTACCTAGGGTAACACAGCTAGTAAGTGTCTGAGGCTGGATTTGAACTCATCTTCCTAACTCCACTTCTAACTCTCTGTGTACTGCAGTACACAGCTGCCTCTGGCTGCCTTTTCTACATCATTCTACATGTCCTAAGCATTTTTGTGAGAAGGAAAAAACTTGGGGGTTGATTAGACTTGCTACATCTAAGTCCATACTATGTCCATCCATTTGGAAGGTATAAATGCCATGATGGTGACCAAATACACTAAACCCTTAGGTGAAAAGCATGAATAGTGACAGATCCTACAATATTAACTGGTGGACAATTTATCTTAGATCAAGTTTGCTAAGGGAAACTTAGAGGAACCCAACCCTAATGGTTGGAGGAGGTGAGAAAGATATTCTTCAAAGGAAACCAGTGTATTATCTTTGTGTTCCAAATGGAAATCCAGAAACTAACAAAATGAGATCTACTTTCAGTCAAGTGTAGATTAATTTTAAAAGTTTTGGTTCTTATCTGTGTTCATTTTATTCTATCCTAACATCCTTTGGGAAGTATGCGAACTATTGTCCAGCAAAGGAAGACTATGAATGTGTTGTACATACAAGCATGCCACTTCTGCTCTTGACCTAGAAAAGAGGCCAAATGTCAATTTGCTTTTCAAATCACTGCCATAATTGACTAATCATGTCAATGCTCTGTGAGATGGAAAAGGAGGACTTATTTGGGTTCTGGGCAGGAGGGGAGGGAGGGAGAGTGGGGAAGAAAGGGTACTATTTAATCAAAGCGCTGTGTTCTTTACATGTCCAACAAAAAAATGAAATTTGATGGATAGCTGTAATTTTTTGAAATAGGCATATAGAGTTAGAGTCAAAGAATGTCTTAATTTACCTCAACAAGGATCAGATTTTTCTATTTTAATTAACAATGGGCCAATGCTATTATATTACTCCTCTGATCTATATCTTTTCCCCTCTGTCTAGTAGTACATATAATTGAAGACATGCCATACATCCATAAGAACAGAATATAAAACCAGACCCTAAAATGAGGGAGAGGAGAATTCGAAAGGTACAAATCTAATGGTTTTTGTAGTACAGAAAGCTTCTAGTATATTTATTAGGTCTTTTTCTTCTTTGCCTTTTCTTCCTTCTCTAAATCATGGGTCTCCAAACATTTCTTTAGCTTGCCCTCATCAGTACAAATATGAGACTGTGTCCCCAATATACGCATATATTTGCTTATTTAAAAATCATATGCACTGACTACTGCAATAATTATGCATATTGTACAAACAACAAAAACAGAATTTAAAAAATATGAGATGATGATGAAATAACATCGAATATATAGTCAAAATAGGGGGCCACTGAACATTTTTGAGTAGGGGAGTGACATAATCAGACCTGCACTTCAGGAAAACCACTTTGGCAACTGAAAGAATGGATTGAAAAAGAGAAATAAGGCACAAAAACTGAATAGGCTACTTGTAGTTTGGGCAAAAGATGAAAAGTTAAAAATGATAAGATTTGGCAACCAATTGACCATGGAGGAAGGGAAGAGAAAATTATGTAGAATGAAAAGTCAAAAATGACACCAAAGTTTTGATATTGAGTAAAGTGAAGGATGATAGTGCCTTCAACAATAACAGAGAAGTTTGGATGAGGAAAGAAAAAAATTTAAAAAAAGAAATATCTTGTAATGAAATCAGGGATGAATATCACAACCCATCCATGTTTGCTTCTTCTGAATTTCTCACTGTTTCATCCAAAATAAAAAGGGGTAGGGGCAGTTGGCACTTGCCTGAGAATAGTTGGTGTGCTGAGTTATAGAAAGTTATTCTCCCAGAGACACCTACTCCATTCCAATAAATGTCTTAATGAAATGGTTAGATTATAATTGCCCTCTGCAGTCAATGCCCTTGTCTAGATCAGAAGGAAGGAAGTTTGGAGCTTACAAAGAGGAGGAAAAAGACAGAATAGGAGAACATGGTGGATAATTGTAGGTATGTTGGAGACAACCCCTATGATTGGCTGTTGTGGGAAGGATGAAAATATGCCCCATCTTCCTACACTTTCTGATTGGCTGATCACACAGTCCCTAAGATCAGGCCTTGGTCCCATACTTCGGAAACTAGGACTCTAAATATGTGATTAAGGTGACTGTGCTGATATGTTAAGTCCTATCCCTCTTACCTCCTCCTATTTCTTTATAGAATAAGACATTAATAAAGTTTGCCTAGGGAGTAATTTCTTCTTTAAAATAAAAAAAGTATATACTTTAAAAAAACCTAATCTCACCAGTAAGAACTAAATGTGGATCATCCCTGCAAGATGGAGGGAAGAGAACTCCCTTCGTTAATTTTAAAACATGACACTATCTAATACTTGTGTTCATTCTTCCAGGTCACTGAAAGCCATGCATTTGGGTTTGTTAGACTTGGAACTCTTGGCATTCCTTGATTAGAGAGTTCATTCCCCAAAAATGTTAGGTGAAAATTAGATACCAATAAACATAGGATTAATAGTAGGTGAATGGGAGGACAGTTACAAAACCAGGCAAGATATGGATAGGTAATATAATCCAACCTTCTCATTTTACAGATGAGAAAACTGATGCACAAGTGACATGCACAAGATCACACAGGGTATAAGTAGCACAGCTGGGATCTGAACACAGGTACCTTGACTCTGAATCCAGCATGCATTTCACTAAACTTTGTGACATTCAAAAAAATAGATGGGACCTGAAGGAAGGCTAACATTGTACTGTCTAAAATGATCTTCGGGCTGTTTTCCTCATCAGGAAAATACTACAAGGCAGGGCTTGGAGCAGGACAGGTGCTAAGGACAAATAAGCCAAGTTCTCCTCCTGACCTGTTTCTCACAAGAGGCAGAAGCTCAAATAACAAGAACTAGAAGTAAATGAATATATTAATTTCCACTTTTAAAAAATCCCACTGGGAAAAAAGTAAAAATTTGCAAAATGGCTCATGACTAGAGCATCCTTTGATCAGTTTTTGTACCATATGATATGCCAGTTTGTTCAAGCTGTAAGCCAACTCTGTTCTCATGTCAGAAAAGCAGAAGAACCATTAACTAATGACCCTCTGACTGTCCACAATGCTTTTTATTCCTAAGTTACAATGCCCTCCTGCTCTAACCTACCAGTGCTGTCAGTGGGTGATAGTATGTAAAAATGGAAGTAAATTCTTTTTCCAGTTTCTCAATATTTTATATGACAAGGGAAATTTAAGGTAGTTTTATTTTGTTGAGTTTTTTAAAGCTGGCATTTCTCTAGCTCTTGAATTTGGAAAGTGCTTTGCAAATATTATTTCATCTTATCCTCACAATAATTCTGGTAGGAAGGTATTAGTGTCCCCATTTTACAGATAAGGAAACTAGGCTGAAAGAGGTTAAGGAATTTGGCCAGGATTACACAACTAGTAAATATGTGAAGCAGGATTTCAACTCAGGTCTTTCTGACTCCAATATGGTGTATCCATGGTACCACCTATCTCCAGTTTGTAGAGTAGGATAATTGAGATACAAGAGAAGAGTCTTACTGAGTCATATGACGGAGTCAAGAATAAGAAGCAAAGCTGCATGCTTCCCTTTTGGTAATTGGGTTGAACTATGGGCAGCCGTGTGACAAAGCAGAAACAGATGGGACAGATTAAGCTGGTAAAGCCTGGTAGAGAATGCAATGTCAAAAGAGAAGTCATAGGGAGGGAGTGGTCAGTCACATAGAAAGGGCATCAATATTTTCAGTCAACAAATACTTATTAATTGCCTCAGCATTGCACCATGTGCTATGGATTCAAATCCAAAAGCGAAAGAGTCTTTGCCTTCAAAGACGTTACATTCTACTAGGGAGACAACATGTTCTCAGATAAATCTAGGCTATATGAAAAAAATAGAGTTGAAAAGAGGTTACTAATCTGGGAAATTAGGAGAGGTCTCCTGAAAGAGGTAGCATTTGAGTTAAGTCTTGAAGGGGAGTCAGGGTTTCAAGAGAAAAGAGTGAGAGGAGAGAGCATTCCAGGCGTTCTAGATAGCCTCAGCAAAGAGGTAGGAGATAGAAGGTTGAGTATGGAAAAAGCAAGCAAACCGATCTGAATGAAGCGTAGAGTGCATAATCTGGAGTCAGATTGCAAAGATTTTAAATTCTGAACACATAAGTTTGTATTTTAATGTAAAAATGACGGGGAGTCACTGAAGTTTCTTGACTCACAGGAGTATTGTGGTGAAATCTGCATGGAAATCTGGTGAAATCGGACAGCATTGCAAAAGTCAGTCTGAATTGGTCAGCCAAATATGAAGGAATAGCCAAGGAGGCCTTACTTTGTTGGTATCAAGAGATTTGGAACAAGTGGAAAGATACAGGAAAAAGCAGTGACCCAGGAAGGCATGAATAGATGTGAATCAAGGATACAGGTAGGATTAAAGTACTACAGTCCAGACTGGTCAGGAGGAGGGATGGTGAGTGGAGGGGGAAGGGAATGATTCCTCACAAACTCTGACTCAGGAGCCTAGGAGCAGTGTTCTGAGTCTGACACAGGCAGTCTACACAACAATGGGCTAAGGATGATAACAGAGAATCCTCAAGCTTACTTGCCTCCTACCCATTTGGAGCACCCTTCTTGTTGTAGAAAGGACTAGCACCTGTGCATTGCTTCCCAGTGAGGCAGAACCCCACAGGGTCACAGCACTAGGAACTGCAGAGTAACCACTGGAGTCTCGTTTTCAGGATCTCCAGTTCTGAACACTTTTCATCTATTTAATGGACTTTATAATTACCAGCAAATTATACGTATTCATCTACATAGAAGTCATCTGAACATTGTAACACCTTACATAGAATGGTCATTAAGAATGAGGAAACGTGTTTTTTCTGCATGCGTGAATAGCAGAATCAAGTTTGAAAATGTGTCTTTCTAATTCCCGTGCCTGTTCTCAGTCTACACTGCTTGCCCAGAAATGAAGAGACTACAGGCCTAAGGAAATATAGTTCTCAAAAAATGGAATATTTCATTTCACCTTGCTGTACTTTACCACTTGGTGCAGAATAAAAGCTTTTGAGAACAGAGAGTGTAGTGCCTAGCACAGTGCATTTCATACAGTAGGTGCTTATAAAATAACTGTTGAAGGTTTGATGAGATAGGAACACATGGGCATTGAAACGGAGGCCATTTCCCCCTTTCTTGGATCTATTTTGGATATAGCTCTAGTAGTAGTATAGCTGATTCAAAGAGAACAACAATTTAGTAACTTTGGGGACATAGTTTCAAATCACTCCTCAGAATGACTAGACTGATTCACAGCCCCATGAATGCCCAGTGCATCAATGTTCTTGTTTTCCCACAGCCCTTTTGATAATGGTTAAAAAGACTGGAAACTAAGAAGGTGCCCATCAATTGGAGGATGACTGGACAAACTATGGGCATATGAATGTAATGCAATACTATTGTGCTATAAGAAAAAAATAGAGGGACATGAGAAGATGTGAACTGACGCAAAGTGGCAAAGTGAAGTGAGCAGACCAGGAGACCAATTTAACCATAACATTGTGAAAAATAACTTTGAAACAT
The DNA here is from genome assembly GCA_028646575.1 of Pseudocheirus occidentalis. Lineage (NCBI taxonomy): Eukaryota > Metazoa > Chordata > Mammalia > Diprotodontia > Pseudocheiridae > Pseudocheirus > Pseudocheirus occidentalis. The sequence continues at coordinate 204,783,204 of CM053594.1, forward strand.
TTAAGGATTCTGATCAGATCTATGACCAGTCAAGATTCCTGACCAATGAAGAAAGCTACCCATCTCAAGAGAGAGGTGATGAACTAAATAGGCAGAGTGAGACACACACTTTTAGAGATGACCAATGTGGGAATTTGTTTGCTTGACTGTGCATATTTGCTACAAAAGGTTTCTGTTCCTTTTTCTTTTTTTCCCAGTGGGAGATACAGAGGTGGGGAAAAGAAAAATATATACGTATTAATTGAAAAAATTAAATTTTTAAAAATTAAGTTTAAAAAAATTAAAGAAAAAATGAAAATTCAGTATCTCTAAGCACAATCACCCCCCTCAAAAAAAGTGAAAACATCCACCATTAAATGGTGTTCACAAATATTACTCTACTAAATTATTTACATAATTTACCTTGAAAACAAAGCAGTTCAGAAACGAGACTCTCTATTTCAGCCTTACAACATGCATAGCACTGACTTCACCACCACTACTCAATGGCTTAAACTCTGGGAATTTCATTAATCAGGAGTGGACATGCATGAATGCACTATCACCCCCAAGTGAACAGTGTGACAGCAGCTAATAAATGGTAACACATGAAAGTTCAACTAATAGGAGGAAGCACAGGAGGTATAACTTTTTGTATCACTTCCTGAAGTGCCTGGGTCAAGGCATACTGTTTTTATAGGTGTGAATCAGTGTGGGTCTTTCAGCCAGTTTCTAAGCCATTTCCCCCAAACCCAGAGCTTCCTAGTGTCTTGGTGTGGTGGGAAAAACACAGGAATTAGAGCTAGAAGACCTGAATTTTTGAGTTTTTGCCATAACCTCATCTGTGTGATCACAGAACAAGTCATTAATGTTACTGAGTCTTAGTTTCCACATCTGTAAAAGAAATACTAAATGTGTTCCTACCCAGAATCAATCCTATGTAGACTTAGAGTTAGATGTTATCTTAGAGTTAGGTGGTATTATCTAGCCCATCCTCCCTCATTGTAGGATGGCTGGGTGGCACAGTGGATAGAGCAGTGGTTCTCAATCTGTGGGTTATGTTCAATTTAAATACAGTCTGCATATCAGATATTTACATTACAATTCATAATAGCAGCAACATTACAGTAAAGAATTACCAAAGAAAATAATTTTATGGTTGGGGGGGTCACCACAACATGAGAAACTATATTGAAGGGTCGCGGCATTAAGAAGGTTGAGAACCACTGGAATACAGTGTTAGGCCTGGGATCAGGAATGTGGCTTCAGACACTTACTAACTGTGTGACCCTGGGCAAGTCATAAACTCTGCCTCAATTTCCTCTTCTGTAAAATGTGAATAATAATAGCACTTTCCCTCCCAGGGTTGCTGTCAGGATCAAATGAAATAATAATTGTAAAGTGCTTAGCACAGCCTGATACATAGTAAGTTCTATGTAAATATAGACCTGTTATAATTAATAATAATAATTAGCATTATTATTTTACATATGAAGAAAATGAATTCCAAGTAGATTGAATTACTTGTCCACAAAGGGTTACACAGATAGCACGTGTCAGAGCCAATATTTAAACCCAAGAGTTCAGACTCCAAACTCAAAGACAGATTGGCAGAAAGGATAGAAGACCAGCATTAGAATCAGGAAGACCTGCCTGTGACAGGTATTAGCCACTTCACCAAAAGCCAGTCCCTTAACTTAACTCTTGGTGCCCCTAGACAATTCTCTAACACTACCAAAAACCTTTCAAACTACTGATTTACACCAATAGTGGGGATTTCCATGGTGGTAGTTCTATTCTAATGAAATCACCACTCCATACCAAAAATATTATGAATAATAATCTCTTGGTGGAGGACAGAGGGAGAAAAAAAGAAATTTACATGAAACCTTTATTGTATATTTAGGAGTTGTACATAATAGATTTACAGTTTCATAAGCAATCATTATTATGCTGTGCTATAAATATACTTATTTTATTTCATAAGTTAAAAATAAAATAAATACAATTTTAAAATTAAACTTTTAATAATAATCTCTCTTACAGATAGGGAATCAGAGAAGTTATTTATGGAAATTTGCCTAAGTTCCTGGCAGAAATCCAGAAGAGTTGAGTTTGAATCCTGTTTAAGGTACTTGCTCTGTTACCTTGAGCAAATCATTAAACCTCTCTCATTGGAAAATGGCTTCTATCTCACAAATTTGCTGTCAGCATCAGTTGAAATAATATATGTAAAGCACTTTGTGTATCTTCAAGGGGTATATAAGGGCTTTATTATTAAAGGTATCGTCATCATTATCATTTTTAATTGTTTTTTATTTATTTTTTATTTGTTTTCTTGTTTACATTATTCATTTTCATTACATTTTTGAATTACACATTTTCTCCCCGTCTTGCCCCTGTCCCAACAGTAATCCCACTGTAAAGCCCCTCCCCTGCTCTGCTCCATTTTCAATTGTTTTAATTTCATCATTCTTCCATATCAAGTTCCAAGGCAGTTTTGAGAATCTAAACTACTGAATTTCTTTTCTTTACTAGTAGAACATAAAGTTTAAGATGAAATTCAGTCACTTCACTTCACTGATGAGCCCTTATTTCATTCAAAGAGTTCTCCATTTTGGAGTTGGGTGCTACCTCTTGTCCAGTGGTAAAAGTAGCATTGTATATAGCTAAGGAGTATGTGTGCTAACATCTCTGGCTATAGGAACATTGTAGTTCTTGGTCTTGACAAAGGTTTATCCATGTTATGATTTTCTCAGAGAGTATCAGCTTACAAGCATCTGGCAAAAAATTCATTCATTTCCCTGAGGGGGGAAAAGCCTTTCCTCTGAGTTTAAGTATTCACATCCATCTGCTGATTTTGCTTTTGTTTAAAGAATTTCTGAATAGAGGACTATCAGGCCTTTCAGGGTCCCATGGTTTTTATTTTTAGGTTTCTAATTCACCACCTGATGCCTTTTAAATCCCATTTAACTGGCAAAGTGGATTTCTGTGCTTACTGCACTGAAATGAGAGGGGTGTGCATGTATGCATGTATGGGGGGGGGGACAGATGGAAGTTTACACATGCTGAATTTCTGGAGAAATTTATTTCAGACACATGTCCTGTGGGTCCTTTTTTCAAATTAAAGTCCTGTAACATTCAGGCAGGTTTGAAATGCTAAACACACAGTCAGATAGCAAGGATTGATCTCACGTTAGTAATGAAAGCATTTTAAAAACATGAATTTTACCTGAACATTTATTTGCTCCTAACTCACATTTTATTACTTTTCCTCCAGATTGAGTTGCCTATTTCCTTTTGGCACATTCAGATAAGGAATGAAGAGATACCAGGATCTTGTTTAGTGAAGAGAAGAAACTCTGGTGTTGTTCCTGTTTGGCCCCCTCATCCTTTCACTGTATGTAGCAGGAAGAATGGATGGCTATACAGAGTACAAAATCATTCCACTATAGATTTAAAGCTTGAAGGAAACTTAGAAATCACTGAGTTTAATCGGCTATTGTTACAGATAAGGAAATTGAACCACAAATAAGTTAGGTGACTCACCCAGAGTCATACAGCTAGTAAAAGTCCAAGGTCAGCCTTGAAAGCAGGTGTTCTGGACTCCATGTTCAAGATCCCTCCACTAGACTATGTTGCCTTTTGACACAAAGATTTTCTAAGTATCTTAGTGTTACAAGAGAGAATGAAAATGAATGTCCCACAAATGTAAAAGTATAGCCAGCTCTGAACTATACAAATGGAAAAGGGAGGTAGCCCAGGTGTATTAGTTGGTGGTTCAAGAGTTTCCTGCAAAAGACAAAAAACTTGCTGTAAGACTACTGCTAAGAGTGTAAGAGAGAAGGCTTTCCCATTCCTGGAATGCACTCCCGCACCTCCACACCTCTTAAAATTCCGCGTTTCTTTCACAGAGCAGCTCCCACATACCACTGCCCACATAAGGCCTTTCCTAATTCTCCTGGCTACTAGCGCCTTACCCACCCCCATATTTACATTGTATTGGTTTTATATGCATTTTGCACACATGTATAAGTGGGTATGTTTTATATGTGTGTATCTTATCTCGTTTGTTAGAATATCCTCAAGGGTAGGGACTGTTTTGATTTTTTGTTTTGGGGGGATTTTTATTCTCAGCATATGGTAGGCACTTAATAGATGCTGGTCATTTGAATCATTTATTGAGAATGACAAATATGAAAAATACAAAGAAAAATAGAAAGACACAGGAAGGAATACAAAATCATAGAAGAAATGAGACAACAATTCAGTGACTATGATTAAGGAATAAGAACAGTATTAAAGTCTCAGTTACACAGAAGAAAAAGCTTGGGGAGAAATACAGAATTAAAATTGTATTAGTTTTAAAGTTTACATATATTATTAACATATAAATAGTCCAGAGTTTATTATGTTATGACTTTTATTTGTTTAATTCTGTTGAACTAATTAAGGTTATTTTTTTTAAGGGGAGCCTCCAGGGACAGGAGAGAAAAGACACAGAATCAGCTGTAACACTTAAAATGTGATGAGCAGAGTCTGATTTCGAGCCAGGAAACAGTTGCAGCAGGGGCACAGAGATGAATGATTCTCTGGTTCTTCAGGATAATGCCCGATGGTCTCAACAGAAGAAGTAGCAGAGGCAGCTTTGCTGTACTCACATCCAGGAAGAGTATTAAATTGACTTTCTACACTAGAATCTTCCAGCTGCCACCTAAAGAGCTTCATAGATCAGTCTGTGCAAGTTGAAGAAGGAATTTATAGAAACATGAACACACAAGAGTCTCCTGAACCCATACAAGTTTAATTTCTTACCCTCACAAATTCTTTGCCCAGTCCCTGGAAGTTCTTTCTTCTTTTCTTTCTCAAGAAATCAAGCATAAGACTATTATAGATAATGTGAATTAGTTATCAGTACATTTTTTCTACTTCCAGTCAACTTCAACTGCAGTGCATTTACGATGGTGTGGTGGTGACCCTGACTTACTGAAGGTCATGATATCATAGTGAGAGCTCAGACAAATCCTACCAAGCTGGAGAGGTTTCCAGAACAACTTAGTGACCAATTATGTGCCTCTCATTTTAAGCACCAGCTGAGTTCAGTTGGGGAAAAACTCATCACCAAGAAAGTGGTTGCCAGGTGAGAGACATTTTTAGCCATGGCAGCTCAGGATTAGTACAGGGAGTTTCCAAATGGATGAAGTCATTGGTCTGTAAAAAATATATTGTTTCTCTGGAATGATTCTAAAGTCTTGAGAATCAACAGCAAAGGAAAATATTGCTTATCTCAGTATTGGCCATAATCCTGGCAGAGACTCCCTCAGGAACTTTGAGGAGTTGTATTTTATTTACCCTGTTTCAACCAGCTGGGATCTTCTTTCTCCCATCTCTCTGCCTATCCAAATCTAACTCAACCTTCAAGGTCAAGCTCAGAGCCCATCTTTCCTAGAAAGTTTTCCCTGGCTCCTAACGTGGATTCCCCTGTGAACAATCAAAACAATGAACATTCAGCACAATTTTTCTTTTTACGATTAAGAGTATATTCCCTTCTGTCATCCCCTTCAGTGTTTTCTTGAGTCCATTGCATACATATGTTAGTGTTATTTAACTTTTCATATTTTTATGTATTAGTTTTTCAAGTAGATTAAAACTCCTTGAAGACAGAAACCATGAAGATATTCATGAAAGAAAAAAAAAACATTTTATCATGCGCTTTCTACATGCCAAGCACTGTGCTAAAGCCAAAGGATGTAAATATATTTTAAAAATTTTTAAAAATATTTATTTTATGTCATACATTAAGCCTTGAGGATATAAAGAAATATTTAAAAGTGTCTGTCCCCTATGACCTTATATTTGAATAGAAAGGGAAATAACTGTATATATAAATAAATATATAAGATAGATACAGAGTAGACACAAAGCAAACTTAGCACTGAAGTTCTTATCCTTTTGTGAACCATTGAGCCCTTTGGCAATCTGGTAAAGCCTCTAGAACCTTTCTCAGAATATTTTTTAATGTATGAAGGTACATAGAATTGCAAAGGAAACTAACCATATCAAAATACAGCTATTGAAATGGTAAAAACCAAACCAAGCTTGCATCCCCCCTCAGGTTAAGAACCTCTGAATAAGAGGAAAGGAACTAGCAGTAGCTGGGGAGAATAGGAAAGTCTTTCTGTAAAATGTGGCATTTGAGGTGAATCATGACGGAAGTCAGGGATTCTATGAGGTGGATTGGAAAAGGGAATGAATGCCTTCCAGAAATGGCAGATAGCCAATGCAAAGATACAGAAGGAGAGATGGAGCATCACGTGTAAAGAATAGTGAGTAAACCATTGTGACTAGATTCTAGGATATGTGGAGGAAAGTATTGTCTAAGAATTCTGGGAAAATAGGAAGGATCCAGGTTATGAAGAGGGAGACCCAAAAAGTCTAATTTGATTTATTTTGATATCTTGGTTTTTCCCCATCTATAAAGTGAGACTAGACTTGAGTATTGCATCTCAGTTCTAGAAATCTTGTGTGTTCTTTTTCTTCTATTCCAAGGTTTCTGATTGTGTGAAACAGGAGTGTTACCTGATAGTGATAATCCTAATCAGTTAAGATTAGAAGAAAAAAATTCTCCTCAAGGATCAAAAATTATGATAAAATACTAATTACAAGACTTGAATAGGAGAATGAGCTTATGGTCCACATGAGATGTTGTTCAGTGCTTTCAATGATCCTAGGAATTTCCCTGCCACCAAACCCATCTTGTTGACACTAGCATTTTCCCAATAGCTCCATGTCATGGACTTAGATAAATCATGACAAAGATGTCCAAAAGATCAAAGTTCCACATGTCCTGAAGTAGATGTTTAGTGGTTGTAAGTAGGCTCCAGAATATTACCAATGACTTTCCTGTGAATAATGGTATAAGACATAGGAACATTCAGTTAGAGCTGATAGACACCTTTGAATTATCCAGTCCAACTTCCTTCCTTTACAGATGAGAAACCTGAAGCCTAGGAGAGGAAAGATGGCCTGGGAAAGTCACACAGATATTAAAGAGAAGAGCTTATTCTTGACCTAAGGTTCTTTGATTTCAAAGCTAGGACTCTTTCTGCTGCCTGTTGAGGCCATCAGTCATCAGAGATGTGTATAATCAGAAGAGACAGCTAGATGGCTTAGTGAATATAGACCATGGGGCCTTGAGTTAAAATCTGGCCTCAAACATTCAACTATCTATGTGACCCTGGGCAAGTAACTTACTCTGTTTGCCTTAATCCACTGGAGAAGAAAATGGCAAACCACTCCAGTATCTTTGCTAAGAAAACCCACCAGGGGTCATGACTGAACAATAATCAGAAGAGGTGGTAGGCCAGCCATGTTGTGAGAACTAAGGACAACAGATGGATAGCCTGCATATAGTGCTGATACCCACAAAATATTGAAACACCTACAGCAATGGTTCTCAACCTTCCTAATGCCGTGATCCTTTAATATTCATATGTGAGCGTGTCTGGATGTGGGCAGACCCGCTTGGAGACAGAGGACCAGTGTCTCAGTTCCTAAGACCATCAGAAATATGTGTTTTCCAATAGTCTTAGGTGACCCCTGTGAAAGGGTCATTTGACCCCCAAAGGGGTCACGACCCACAGGTTGAGAACCACTGCCCTACATAAAGGACTCTCATTGGGGAAGAAGATTTATGGGAGAACTTGGGCAAGGTCTTCACTAGTGGAAATACTCCTATCAACAAGAGCAGATAGCTCTCAAAGTTTAAATTATAAGAAGTACAAATTGACAGCTATAATGACAGTTATTATCTATAATGGCTATTTTATTCAAATCCCATATTTACACAGTGGAATTTGGGGCCTCAGACATGTAGACTGTCTATACAAAGAACTCAAGATGAAAAATAGAAAAAGAGAACATAGTAACAATCAGAATCTTGATATTGTCTTAATCTTAATCCCACTTAATCTGGGAAAACTAATTTCTAAACAAGTATTTTGCTGTAGCTATTTTCCACTGCACAATTAATTTGGCCAAATGTTTGCATTTTTTTGTTTGGACTTTAAGGTGAAAGTAACTTTTGAATGGACATTTGGGTATGGTAGGATGTGGGAATTTGAACACATGTGGACTGAACTTTGCTCCAAGTTACCAAACATTGAATTAGTTTCACATGCAGGGTCCTCTTGTGAGTGAAGGGTTCTTCATGCAAACTCTGCATGTGGGATCATACCAGCCAAATCAAATGAGTGTTCCATTATGACTGAACCCTTTAGGGACTCAAGGAGAAAGGAAAAATTAATTAATTGGATTTTCCCAATGAGAAAAATATGAAGTTCTAAAAGTACTTTTATACTGCTTTCAACTGCAATTGATTTTAAAATAATAGTTCCTATTTACACACATCCAACATCTGTTCTTCATAGAGATAGGTAGAATAGAATGTAGATTAATTGGAATCTAACTAATCAAAACCCTGAATGAGCTGGATTTGTTTTTCAGCCCTCCACTGTTAAGAGAAGGGGAGATAATTTCACAGCCCAGAACATAAACTGAGACCAAGACCTTAGTTAAAAAAGCCAAAGTGATTTCCCAGGAGATGGCCTGGAGTTGCTTTTGATTCACCTCACTAATAGCATATTTATAAAACATTTTATAGTTATGAAGCACTTGGTACACATGATCTTCTTTGATCCTTATACCTCTAATATAGGTTCTAAAAGTATTATAAAACCCATTTTGCAGATGAGAAAACTGAGATGAAATGTCATATCAAAGGTCAAAGAGTGATAAGACTCACAAAAGGCCTGAGAAAATGTAGCTCCCTTCTTTTGTTACAAAGGTGAGGAACTATTGGTGAAGAATATTGCAGATATAGTTGATGGATTGACTGGTTTTACTGAATTGGCTTTTTTTTTCCCTCTTCCTTTTAAAATATTTGTTAAAAGGGCTTCTAATCTAGGTGAGGACCTTTTTACCTCTCACTTGGGACTACTAAAATAGTCTTCTAATGTGTCTCCCTTCTCAAGGCTCTGCCCTCTCCAATCCATACTCCACACAGCTATCAAAAGAGCCCATACTAAAGCAAGTCTGACTATGTCTCTTTCCCGCGTAATAGTCAGTGATTTTGTGTTATCTCCAGCTTCAAGTACAAATTCTCCTTTTTAGCATTTAAAGCAAAGCCCATCACAGCTTAGCTCCAACCAGCCTTTCCAACTTTTCCATCCATTACTCCCCTTCACATGCATTCTACAGTTGAAGCAAACTGGGTGTGATATTGTTGCTCAGACATCACAGTATGCCAGCTCCCAACTCCAGGCCTTCACAGAGGCTGAATCCCATGCCTGGAAGGGATTTCTTCCTCACCTCTGCCTCTTAGACTCTAATTTTTACAGACCTTAGCTGGTTTTCATTGATCCCCATCCCAGACTGTGCAGGCACATGTTTGTGTATACAAACATATATTTACATATATATGTGTATTGATTCTGTATAATCATATTGATTACATTAATTATAATATATGTAAATTGTGCATACTTGTATACATATTTTGTCTCCCTAAATGGAATGCAAACTCATTGAAAGGAGGGATTTTTTTTCCTTTTCGTCTGCATGTACCCAGCACCAGTACCCTGACCAAAATGGAGTAGCTAGCTATTAGTTATTTATTGATTGATTTATTGAATGGATAGCTTTCTGGGGAGCAAAGGTGTGATGTATTTGAAAATGAATATGCTACAAAAAAAAAGAGTTTTTCTAAAAATGTCACCCAGCTAGGGGTTTTACTTATTTTGTTAAACATTTTCCAATTACCTTTCTATCTGATTCAGACCCTGTTGGGAAGGTGGGGAGTTTTGTCAGTCACAGCAAGCCTGGGGCCAGAGGTTTGAAATCTTTACTATACTGCCATCTACACTTTCCACATCTACAATCCTATTCGATGCTAACAATATTAAGAATGTAAATGCTGACATACTACAAGAGCTTCAATCACAAAATTCAACTAATTCAATTCAGAAAACATTTATTAAACACTAGTTGCATGCAGAACACCATGCTAGACAATAGGGGAAATTTTGTTGACTTAGTTAATTTCAGGGAACTTCTGTATCACAAGATGTTTGTGTGGACAAAAAGTGGACGTTTTATCTTAGAATGACTTCTAAGATGGTTGAAACAAACAAAAAGCAATATTCTGTATGCATATACAGTGACTGAGGGCACCCCTACCTAACTCATAGACTGGGCACCTGAGCATATGGTTACTTCAAGGTCAAAGTTTTCTGTGGGTTTGCATTCCTTAAAATCATAGGCCACAAACCCATCCACCCCCATTTATTTGCCTTTAATAGTCAGCCTGAGGACACAATTAGTTCAAAGCAAAAGAAGTTACTGAAATGAAATAATAAGAAAGGTGGCAATAAATCATTTCCTCCATAAACCTGGGGACCATTCTCCCACAAATACACATTTTTATTTGGAAGAGTACATAGACTTAGGGAACCCCAGTGAAGAGGTACATACGTATGGAGCAGGATGGCCAAGGCCCGAGAACAGAGAGGCTACTCATGTCTCCAATGGCTCAAGGTCTCTTCTAGGGATAAGCTCACCCTGCTTCCTCTCAGCCAGTTCCCTAGTGGTCTCTTGCAGATGCTCCTTGGCTGTGGTCTTTACCACCTCCAGCTTCTGACTCAGCTGAAATCCATAACTGTCTCTTGGAGCAACAGCTGGAGCTACCGGATTTTCTTATCTTAAAATCTAAAGATTTTTTTTACAGATTTTTTTTTTAAAGACAGAAACTCATGCATAGGAAACATCAAAACGCTTCCCCTTGTAATTCCTTATCTTTTTCTTAGAGTTTCTTGGTTTCTCCCAGATCCTTTGTTTAAGAAGGGGACCTCATCTGTTGCTACCTGGCTGCTCTTCTAGACTCATCATTATTTGCAGAAACTCATCTTTCCAAAGAGCAAATCAACTCTGAACCTAACAACTCAGTAACTCCAGGTCCTAGGGCTCCTCCCTCCGAGTGGAGAAGGTAGTAGGTGGACATGGGAGAGCTCCTTCCAGGAAGGGGCCCAAGGCAACCATCTTATAATGTCCCATCTGGTTGCAGGTCTTCATTATTTTCCCCACCAGGTACCCTCCTTTTCAGCTCCTCTTTGTGTATGTTCCTCATTGGGTTGTAAGCTCTGTCTTTTGCTTTACATGATATCCCTGGTGCTTTACACAGTACTTGGCACATACTAGGTACTTAATGAATGTTTATTGATTGACTGATTTCTCATCTTCACAGCAAAAGATTCTCAGTCCCAGGTACCCAGTATTTTAGAACAAAAAGTAGGGTTCTAAAAGCTACCTAAGGATTTTGGGGGTTACACTTTTCCCTAATATTCCTGTCAAGGGTCATGCCACCTTATGATGAATATTTCATATACCTCCTAATTTTTAGTATCTGAAGACTAGACTAGTAGTAGAAGTAGTAGAAGACTAGTCAGGTAAAGATTGTCTGCCCTGTAATAACCAAATAGCTCAGAGATTTGGGATTCTCAGGCTTTCAAACCCTAAAATGACTTCTATTTTCCCATAGTAGATGGCAAAAGAAAGAGTGGATGGTGGAAAAGACATAGATGCTTAAATCTTGAAGGCAAAGTCATTGTCTTTGCTCTCAGCTCAACTAAATTTCTGCTACTTTCATATGCAGCTAATATCTGACACCAAAGTCTCAGAAGGGCTTTGGAGTACTCCCTTACACTAATTGTGTATCTGTCAATTCAATTCAACTCAAAACATACTTTGTACAAGGTGCTAGGGATATAAAGACAAAAACAAACAAACATTCACTACCCTAAAGGAACTTACCCTCTACTAGAAGAACACATCTGCTATAAAGATAAAACATTTATTAAATGCTTATTGCATGCCAGGCAGTGTGCTATGAACAAATACAAGAAAGAAGGATAATCCCTACTTTCAAGTAGCTTAAGATCAAAAAGGGGAAAATAAAGCATAAAGAGAAGCTATATAAGGGATGGAACAGTCTGAACACTAGGTTGAGCTGGGAGTAAAGTGAGACTATCTAGAGCTTCTCAATAAATGGTAATCCCTGTCAAGGACTCACCAATCTAGAGAGCAGACTCAAGGACAAATGCGTCTTGAGAGGGACAAGTCTAGTATCAAGGTGGCAATACAGTTGGAAAAATGAGATGAGTTGGGAAGATATAAAAAACAAGTCTACTACAAAGAAGGTTGAGGGTGAAAACATTAACTGTATGGATCAGGAGAAGACAATGGAAATAGATACATTTTTACCACAATCCTTCTGGGATGCCTCCTCAGAGAGTGGGAGAGACCCATGGTTCTTTGGAATCCATTTCCATGGAAATCCAACCAATCTAGAAAGGCATTGCCAATGGATTGCATGCCTATTATCCATTTAACCATTAAATCAGCCCATTTACATTCAGAAAAGCTCACCATCAGAAGCTGAACCTCCAACTGATGTATTTTGGTACCTCAGTAATTCATGAACCAGAGATATGGAGTGACTGAAACCAACATCAGTAGAAGGTATCTACCAAACCAATGAAAATCACAAATCTTTGATGGATCAGAGTATATGTGGATAATATAATATAGGTATGTGTTCTTTATGTGTGGTTATCCTATGGACATCACTGAAGGGATTTTTGAAGGAGGGAACAGTAGCAAATGGTGGATTTATAATAGGGAGCTGGTATACATGTTTATTACTGTGTCTAAAATGTTTTTTAAGTCTGTTGATCTCATTTCCACCATGAGCTCTTGCAGATAAAATGGACATAACTGTGAATAACACATAAGATTGCAAAAAACCATGCTGGAGCCTGTGGCAGCTGCAAACTTCTTTTACTCTGTTACTGTTTTCTCCACTAGTCATACCAGTGTTATCACTGTACAATGAGCAGCAAGAGGTCTTGTCCATCCACAGCATACACAGTGTACTTATTCTATGGCTTGTAAAAATAGCTTCAAGTAATGAAACTGCTCTGAACAAGTGCCTCTTAGAGATGAAAATAGTTTAAATTGGTTTGGTTTAAAAAATACACACCACAATTTGTTTTCTGAGTTATGTGGCACGAAATGTGACAGAATGTGCTTGCCTAGGCCAACCAAAAAACTCATGGTCTAATGCATGTTATAGTTAGTATTCACTAATGAGTCCATGGGAACATTGATACAGTAAGTATATGAAAGCAAATAAGAGAGAAAATAAAGTAAACTGAGGTCACTTGACATGGTAACTGAGATCAGCTTCTATTTTTATTAAATTTTATTCTTTCAGTAAACAAGCATTTAATTTCTCTTTCTCCAAACCAAGTTTTTTGTCTTTGTTGTTGTTGTTGTTTTAAATCAGAAGTCTGCAACAGGTCAACCAATTATCTAAGCCTATATGCTCTTTGAGAAGAGAAGGAACAGGAAAAGATGGCAACAATCAGTGTGGGTTTTTCAGTTATGAAGCTCCCCAAATGCCCAGCATGTGTTTGTGTCCAACTTCTATTTCTCTGTTTCCATGTGAATAGCTCAATGCTTTATCCTATGGAGACATCATTGATTATTTAAGATTGCTCCATGCAGCTACCCTAGGGAGAATACTGGAACTCTCATAAAATACTATTTACATACCTGTCTAATAGAACACAAGAGATAAATTATGGGAAAACTGCACAGAGCAATTTCAATTTCTTGTCTATCATTTTCACTTTATTTACTGTGAGGGATTTATACATGGAAAAGTCTAAGCCCTTTTAATACCCAAATGACATCAACTTTAGTCATATAATTCCCTGTTTCTAGAATGCCCTCTCACTACCTTCTGAATTTCTCTTTATTCTTTCCTTCCTTTCTTCTTTTCTTCTCCTTCATTTTCTTCCTTCTTTTTCCTTTTCTTTCCTTTATCCTTCATATCTTTACTTCCTTCTTTCCCTGTTTCTTTCCTCTCTCCCTCTTTCCTTCCCATCCTCCCTTCCATCCTTCCTTCTGTCCTTCATTCTCTTTCTTTCCCTTTCTTCCTTTCTTTCCTTCCCTTCCTTCTATCCTTCCCTTCTTTCCTGCCTTCCTACTTTTCCTTCATCCTCTCCCTTCTTCCCTCACTTCTTTCCTTTCCCTGCAATTTGATGTAGATGACATGTGGAAACTCCCTTCACTAAATGAAATGAAATTCAAACCCAGCTTTGAGAGTCCAACCCAAATGCCACTTGCTCCAATGAACCTTCACTGACCCTTGATTAGTTATGACCTTTAGACTTCACATAATTTTTGTTTTTACCTCTTTTATGCATTTATAATGTATTATTATACATTATTATTATTTAGGTGTGTGGGAGAGAGACAGAGAAAGAGGCACAGAGAGGCAGAGAGATATCCTTTTTCTGGACCATAATCTCCCTGAAGGCAGGGATAATGTTTTTAAAAAAGGATGTACTGTCATATTAAGCACCCTGGATTTGAAGTTGGAAAACCTGGGTTCAAATTCCAGCTCTGCCCTTGTCACAGGATCACAAGATCAGAAATTTAGAGCTAGAAGAGACATTGGATGCATCTGGTCCAATACCTTCATTTTATAAATAAAGTGAGAACTGAACTGATTTGCCAAAGGTCCCATAGGTAGCTAGTAGCAGGCAGTCAGACTCCAAATCTGAGACTCTTTCTACTGTGCCATGCTGATTCTCACCTCTTTGGTAACTCTGTAGAATGAATGAATGAATGAATGAATGAATGAATGAATGAATGAAGCATTCATTAGGTGCTTACTATATGAAAAGTATTACACTGTGCTCAGTGCAGGGAGTACAAACAGAAAAGTATGAAAGTTCCTGCTCTCAAGGAGCTGAGATTCTAATGGGGGAGAGGATACATGTGGAAAGTTTCTGCTGCATCAGTTGGAAAAGCTCCATAGTCCTTAGGGTACAGCAATAAAGTAGATATCAATTAATCTTATTTAATGTCATTTCCACTGTTAAACAATATGGGTTTCTGATGTTGAACCATTTTACAGTACCAAAAACTCTGGTCACAAGAACTTTCTTTTCTGGATCTTCAGTAGCTGTGGTTGTAGTGTGAAATGGACTGGCTAAAAAAAACTCTCTAATGGTCCTGCCAGAACTGGATTTGACCCTATGACCTTAAGGAGGAGGCTTCAAAAAAGCCACATGCTTCTTACTGCTGCTGTTTAAACAGTTTTGTCTAGTCTATAGGTGCCCCTGTCTTGCATGGTTGCTGACCACCTGCCCACGTGCTGATTAGTTCCAATCTCTATCTTCCTGGTTCATAACTGTCTTCTCTTTCTGACCTTCATTCTCATGTTGATGACTACTTGTTAGGTATGTTGAAGATAGGATTATTTTCTATTATGGGTTTGACTACATGATCTTGTGATATCTTCTCAGATGTTGTGATTAAGTAAAAGTACATTAAGGACCCAGGGACACTTGACCAGAAATGGCAAATCTATGAATTCTGGGGTTTGGAGTTAAAGAAATATTTCATAAATGGCAATGTATTTTTAACTTATTTTTTCTCTCAAAGGAGAATGTGCCTTGAACTGGAAATGACAGAACCAAGATGGCTAATATGGAGATGAAACCTAAAAACATAGGATAAGGTAATGGAATATCTAGCAGACCTTAATGAGATCATGTAATCAGGCCCAGGTGAACTCTATCCTAGGATACTGAAAGAACTGTTGGATGGGATTGATGAGTCACTGTCAGTTATCTAATGATCTTTAAGAACAGGGTGTATGATTCAACTTCAGAGAAGAGAAAAAGGCATTCCCAAGTGTTTTCAAAAGGGAAGAGAATGAAATTGTCAAACTATCTACAAGTGGCCTTGACTTCCATTTCGACATTTTAGACCTAGAACATACTATGAAAATGAAGGTTAGCATACATTTAGAAAAGGAGGCAATGGTCACAAAGAGCCATCAAACTTTTGTAAAGAACAAAACCACACAACCTTCCTTTTTTTAATGAGGCAGCTAGATCAGTAGATCAGGGCATACAAATAGATAGGATAGTCATGACTGGCATTTATACTGAGGGCTGGAAACTGTGCAGAGTGCTTTACATACATAATTTCATATGATCTTCTCAACAAGTCCACAAGACAGGTGTTATGGCTATCCTTACTTTACGGAAGTAGAAACTGAGGCACAGAGAAGATAAGGGACTTCTTCAGGATCACACAGCTAAGTGTCAGAGGAAGGATTTAAACCTATGGGTCCCTAATTCCAAGTCTATAATTTGATTCACTTTTTGATGTGGTTTTCCTAGATTTTGGCAAAACATCTGACAGTCTCTCAGGCTATTCCTAAGGACGTAACAGAGAGATGGGAGGACAGTACAGTTTAGTGGATTCAGGACTAATGAAAAAGCTAGAACCAAAGAGTTGCCATTAATGGTTCAATGTCAACTTGGAAGTTCTCCAGTAGAGTTCCCCAGGGATCTGTGCTGGGAAGGAAGAAATGAAAGGGGAAAAGGAAGGAAAGAGGAAAAGAAGGAAGTTAGGAAGGAAGGGAGGAAGGAAGGAAGGAAGGAAGGAAGGAAGGAAGGAAGGAAGGAAGGAAGGAAGGAAGGAAAGAAGGAAGGGAGGGAGGGAGGCAGGGAGGGAGGCAGGGAAGGAGGGAGGAAGAGAGGGAAGGAGGGAGGAAAGAAGGGAGGGAGAAGGAATGGAAGAAGAAGGAAAGATGGAAGGAAGGAAGAAGGAAATAAGGAGGAAGGAGGAAAAAGGGAGAGAGGGAGGAAGGAAGGTTTTCTTAAGCACTACTTTGTGCCAGGCATTGTGCTAAGCTCTTTACAAATACCGTCTTATCTGATCTTCATAACAACCCTGGGAGACAGGTACTATTATTATCCACAGTTTACAGTTGAAAAAACTAAGGCATACAGAGGTTAAGTGACTTAACTGAATTTACACAGGTAGTATCTAAGGCTGGATTTAAATTCAGGTCTTCCTGATTATAGGTTCAATGCTCTACCTACTGAGCCACCTAGTTTCTGGGCATCATTCAGTTTAACATTTTTATTGATGACTTGAATAAAGTCAAACGTGGTTATCTTATCAATTTTGCAAGTGAAATAAAGTTTAAAAGGAGAATTAACATGTTTGATGACAGATCTAGAATAAAAAAAATCATACTAGCCTAGAACATTAGATCAAATCGAATTAGATAAAATCTTTAAGATCATGTAAATGTAAAAGTCTTACATCAGGGTTCAAAAAGCCATAAAAAATGTTGAAGAGGTTTTGGCCAGACAACTGTTCCTCTAAAAAAGATTTGGAGATTTTAATGAACTGTACATTTAATATGAATCAGCAGTGTGCTGGGGTAGCAATCTTAGCCAGGGTGAATTAAGAGAGGGTTTAGGGAGGTTATAGTCTCCTAATCAGTCTAGTTAGACAATATTCTGAATATTGTGCTCAATTCTGGGCACCACATTTTAGGAAGGACATTGATAAGCTGGTAAGAATACAGAGGAGATTGACCAAGAAGGTGAAAGATGTTGAGATAATTCCATAAGAGCTGTTCAAAAAAATAGGGATGTTTAACGTAGAGAATAGGAGACTTAAGAGGTGCCTTTTTGCTGCATTTAGGTATGTGAGGAACTGTCCTGTGGAAGAGGCATTAGGCTGGGCTTTGACCCCAGATGGGAGAACAAGGAAGAAGTTGGAAAGGAACATATGTAGGGATATGTGATGGAAATCAATTTGTTGGATATTTAGGGCTAAGGGGATAGGATACTTAGGGCTAAGTAGATCAGATACTTAGGGCTAAGTAGCACCTAGTAACTTAGGGCTAAGTATAGAACTCTGTCCATTGGTGAAAAGATGTGAACTCCCCTGTTG
>CM053594.1:204801571-204828418 GCA_028646575.1 Pseudocheirus occidentalis
TTGGATATTTAACTTGATTGAATCTTTAAATGTGAAGCTGGTTCCCCCCTTAGGGAAACAAGTGATTCTTCTCTTGTTCCTTGTTACTTTTTGTAATAAGATATAATATTGAGACTTTCCTTGTTCTAAATATTGTAAATAATATTGTGAATTGTTGATACTGTGAACATTGTACCGAATCTGATTTTGTAATGGAATAAACAGAGTGTTCACTAATACTGTGTAATCCGAATCTTAAAAGCTCTTCACAGTAGCATTCTTTCCGGGATCTACTGTTGATTGGCTTTACAGGATAATTATAATTAATAATAATGTCTAACATCTATGTAGCACATACCATATGCCAGACACTTTGTTAAGCACTTTACAATTATTATCTCAGTTGATCTTCACAACAGCCTTAGGACGAGAAAGGTATTATTATTATCCCTGTTTTATAGATTAAGAAACTGAGGCAAACAGAGGTCGCATGACTTTCCCACAGTTCCATGTCCAGTAAGTGGCCTGATTTGAACTCAGGTCTTCCTGCCTCCAGGCCCAGCACTCTATCTGCTGTGCCATCCGGCTGCTTCTATAAAAACAAAAGATTCCTAAGAAATTAAGCTAAACAGAAGGGGAAGGGGATGCCTCAGGACATAGTACTGAACAAAGTTCCTGGCACATACTAGGTGCTTAAATATATGTTTCTTTATTGATTGATGCTTTGAGTTACCCCCACTGAAGGTCTTCAAGCATAGCCTGGATGAAGACTTGTTATAGAAGAGTTTCTTGTGCAGGTAAAATGGACAAGTTTGACCTTTGAAGCTCATTTCTACTCTGAAATGTAATTATTTTATCATACTTGTAGGACTGGAAGAGATTTGGTTTTAAAGCTAGGTAAACTGGGAGCCCTGAGAAACTAAGTGACTTGTCCAATAGGATCATAGAGGAGAGATAGGAGGGAACTTACAGGCCATCAAATCCAGCCCTTGAGTCCCCTCAGGGCCAAGTTAAATGACTTGTTGAAGGTCACATAGCTAGTGTCTGAGATGGAATATGAACCTAGACTTTCCTGATGCCAAATTCAGTGGCATTGAATAATGCTGCCTCAAAAATAAGAGAAATAGCTCAGATTCAAATCCA
The DNA here is from genome assembly GCA_028646575.1 of Pseudocheirus occidentalis. Lineage (NCBI taxonomy): Eukaryota > Metazoa > Chordata > Mammalia > Diprotodontia > Pseudocheiridae > Pseudocheirus > Pseudocheirus occidentalis. The sequence continues at coordinate 204,802,694 of CM053594.1, forward strand.
GGTCATCTGATTCCAAAACTAATATTGCTTTCACCAAGCCATGATGACTTACGTCCCTTTACTCAGCTTACCTAGCCCAGATATACTGTTATATTTTCAGATCTGACACTTCATTCTTTTCCCATGACTTTCCTATCAACCATAGTCCTCACTTAGATTTAGCAATTAGCTGAGTTTCTCAGAAATGTTATAAAGGCCTAATGGCTACTGGTGTAATAATGAAGTATCCCATACTTCCTATAGCTTCTAAGATTTGAGACTGAAAATAAAACCCATAGGTATATATAACTTTAATTTTTCATGTATCTGTGGCCCAGTTACCTATTAACAAATCATGTTCTGGATGAATGAATGAATGAATGAATGAATGAATTATAGAGTCTATACCAGGCCTATCTAGCCTACCAGTTTCCTGGCCAAGATAGCACAGCATGCCTATTTTTTCATGTAACTAATCCCAAAGAAAAAGTCAAGCCAGAAAGATTGTTAATGTAGAATATTTTCTTATACCAACCTTGGACAATCTGATTAAATTCTAAGCTTATTCAATTGTAGTATTCTGTCTGGAGAATTCAAACAAAGAATTGGTGCCTGTCCATCACTCCCTTTCATGCAATTATTACACAGGTGAGATGTGATTCTTACACTGTTGATGTATTTATTCTTTATCCCTACATGAGGTTTCCTTATTAGTGGGAGTCTATTTAACACACATGTGTTTAGTTGGCTAACTTTTATTTAAATATTTGTAACAAGATATAAATATAAATCCATCTGGGGATTTAGAATTGCTGGCAAAAGGGAAAATTCCCTCCATTCGGTTTTAGCTTTTCAGGAAACAAGCTAGTAATGAGAAAAGGATTAAAATTTCAAAACCTACCCAAGACCATTTGGCTGCAAAAAAGCATGTTTTTAATCAGGTCTGTGTGTGTGTGTGTGTGTCCTTTCCTTGATTTTACACTCATTTGAGAGACACTGTCTGACAGGAAATATTCTTTTCATATGTGGAGGGGTGAATTTGAACTTAGGCTTAGTCAGCAAAACACCAGGCGTCTTATTTTACCCACTTGATTTATCACTCACTTCATGTTTGGGATGATGTCATTGAATCTGGCTTTCCAAGTGGGAATGTATAAGCAGTGTTCTGCATCCCCTACTGAAACTCAAAGGCATGGGACTCAAAGCTTTTTCATGTTCATCACCAGCACTAACCTCACATGATGGTTATCCCAAACCTTTTGTTTTGGAAAAATAGTTCTTTTTCATGAAAGCATATTATTTATGCTAACATGTAATGGGTTTTAGTTATTATTTTAGATTAAATTAATAAATGTTTCAAGATTAAGCAGTTTTGATTTGGATTCCTCAAGTCCTGATTAATTTTTAAGAGTATGAAGAGCTCTTTAGACCAAAAAGCAATTTTTCCAGACCTTCTTTTGCCTTTCCTTCTCCAGCATTCCTCTTTACCCATGCACATGACCAAGTCTCTTAACTGATTGATACTATGACATGAATTTTTAAAATGTCCCTCCTCAGATATTCCCAGTATTGTCACCCTCTATCTTGCCCTTTGCTCCCCACATAGAAGGGATATCCCTATTACTTTCTAAGGCTAATCTCTCTAGTCATGTCCAAGACCTTCTTATAACAGTAGCTTTTGCCTTTACTTTCATAAGCTTTTCATGCTCATTGCTTCCTTTCTACATTCTGAGAGCTATGCTCAGCCTTTGAGTGCCTTCAGCTACTGTTCCATCTCTCTTGTCCTTCCCTCCTAAACTTGAAAAAGTCGTCAACAGCTGGTGCCAACATGTCCCTGAATCTTGCTGTCTCTTCTTTAACTCCTTGGAACTGGGCTTCCAGATCCTTCCCCCAGACTCTACCAAAACTATTCTTTCTAAAAAACTCACTTATTCTTGATTTGTTCAAGTGCCCTGGCTCAGATGAATCCATCCCCAGGCCCTGAAAATATTTGAAAGCACAGTATCCTATTCAATGATGCTGACTAGATGTGCAGCCATCATCTCCTTGCTTAGACTTTGAGCTAATTTTTCATGTATCTATGTTTTCTCTTAATCTTATGGGCAGTTGATGTCTTATAGCTCCCAGATCATAGGATCTCTGTATCCTTCCAGTGCCTCTCTTGCAGCTTTGCCTTTGTTGCTGCTGTTGTCATTTTAGTCGTGTCCAACTCTTTGTGACCAAATTTAGGGTTTCCATGGTACAGATACTGGAATGGTTTCTCATCTCCTTCTCCAGTTCATTTTACAGATGAGGAAACTGAGGCAAACAGGGTGAAGTAACTTGCCCATGGTCACACAGCTAATAAGTGTCCAGGGCCAGATTTGAACTCAGAGAGATGACTCTTCCTTCCTTACTCCAGGTCTGGCATTCCCTCTGCTGGGCCACCCAGCTAACCCCCTGTTAATGAGTAGAGCAGTCCAAATGTGGGATTAATTTCTTTGTGATGTAGAGAGTTCTCCTTCACTGAAGATTTTTAAGCAAAGTCTGCGTGACCAGTTGTCAGATATTTGTAAAGATGCTTTTTTTCCAGGGATGATTTGGACTTTATGACCACTGAGAGTCCTGTCAGGTGAAAAGCTGTGATTCTGGGTGATTTCCCACTCCTTTCATTCTCCTTCTATGTCTCTGACTGCTTCTCTCTCTCCTTCACTGGCTTCTCATTCTCTTTCCAACCCCTAACCATGTATATCTCCCAAGAGCCCTTACTCTTTTCTTCTTTCTCTGTATTCCTTCTTTTTGGCAATCTCATTTACCAACTGAAATCTGAATCTCCAACCTGTACTCTCTTGTGAGATCTGGACCCATATCTGCCAATGCTTAAGAGACAACTTGTTTCAGTGAAAAGAATGCTGAAATTGAAGTGCTGAAAGCCATGTTCAGATCTCTGTTCTGCCAAATAACACCTATATGACCTTGAGAAAGCCAGTTACCATCTTCAGCCTCAGCTCCCTCAATGTAAAATGAGGGGATTAACCTAGATCAGGAGTGGGGGAACCTGCAGTCTTGAGGCCACATGTGCTCCTCTAGGTGCTCAAGTACAGCCCTTTGACTGAATCCAAACTTCACAGAATAAATCCCCTTAATAAAAAGATTTATTCTGCAAAACTTAGACTCAGTCAAAAGGTTTTACCCAAGGACCTAGAAGGCTACATGTGGCCTCAAGACCACAGGTTCTCCACCCCTGGGCTAGATCAACTCTAAGGTCATTCATTTCTAGATCTATGATACTAGAAGAACATTTTTAACCATTGACCCCTCAAAGTCATTGTATTGTAAACCAAACTTACTAGCTTTGCAAAACCTATTCCTCCTTCTGACAGGACAATATCTATTGGGGCCTCCACTATTCCTTTAATTTCTCATGTTTATGAGCAATTGAATCCTCTCCTATTTGACCAAACTTCAACTTTTTGTCTCTAAAATCTGTCTCCTCTTCTCTGTTTCTGCTCCTACCACTCTAGTCTAGGCCCTCATTAGTCTAGGACTGATCTAGACTATTTAAATTAAACTATAAAAATTTAAAATTTAAATTAAATTAAACTAAGTGGTCTTTTTACAGATCTTCTTGTCTCTATACCATCTCTTCCTCCAAAACAACTTTCATGCTACTGCCATTATAACTCTTTTTATTATACTTAGATCTATGCTCACAAATCTTCTCTTGCTTCTAATTACCTTCCAAGTAAAGTATTAAAACATCTTTTGCTGGTTTTCAATGCCCTCTGCAACCTGAAACCACTTTGCTGTCTAGTCTTAACTCAAATTACTCATCTCCAAACACTCTTCTTCCCAGACAATACCACTCATAATCTGGGGTCAAAGGAAATGTTTCAAATCTCAGTGAACACTTCTCTTTGCTGTTTATGCTTTCTATAAAATTACTAGGGGGCTTCTAAGGTCCCACAGAGCTCCAGAATCTATGGAAATTTTCTTAGAGAAGTCTAGAGATTCAAATAAAAATTAATTGAACAAATAACTTTGGTCAAATAGCAGGATATAAAATAAACCCACAAAATCATTGATCTTTCTTCATATTGACCAGCAAAGCCCAACAGGGAGAAAGAAAAAGACAATTTCCATTCAAGATAACTACTGAATGTAAAAAATATCTGAGACCTCACTTAACAACACACATAGGAATTGTATAAATACAACTACTAAGTATTCTTTACAGAAAGACAAATAATAGGAAACATTAATTTCTCATTATTGAGCCATGATAATATAATAAAAATGACTATACTACCAAAAATAATTTATGGTTGAGGGTCATACAAAACAAACTATTTACTTTATAAAACAAGACAAAATAAAAACAAAATTAATCCAGAGGAATAAGAGGTCAAAATCTCCACGAAAATAGCAGGGAAAGGGGGAATGGGAAAGAAAAGATCTTGGCACATTATGATGCAAAATAGGAGTCATTAAAACTGTTTTGTAGTAGTTAAAAAAATATAAAAGTCAACCCCTGGAAAAATTAGGTATATAAGATCCAAAGGAAAATGAACATATTAACATAGCATTCAACAAACCCAAGGATACCCACTCCTGGAGTAAGAATCTACTTTTGATCAAACTGATTGAGGAAATTGGAGAAAAACCTTAAAAAACTGGGGTTTAGATCATCATCCCACACCATACCATATATCAGAATAAGGTCCCAATGGATACATGGCATAGATGTAAATGATTATATCATAAATAATTTTGAGAAGAAGGAAAGGAGATACCTTTCACAACTGCAGATTGTAATGCCATGTACAAGCATTCTGAAAGAATGCTACTGTGAACAGCATTTAAGGTTCAGATTACACAGTATAGTGAACACTCCATTTATTCCATTACAAATCAAGGCAAACATTCACAACAAATCACAATATAATATTCACAACATTACACCTTATCACAGAAAATCACAATATAGTGTTCACAACAGCTTAACACTGGAATGGCCACATAGTTTTCACCACAGTGGCCATAATATTCAGAACAAAGAACAAAAAAATAATCATCTGGTTTCCCTAAGAGGGAAACCCTCCTTACTTAATCAGTCAGTCATTTTACAATACAATAATCAATCTTCCATTCATGGGGCAATCATAGATTAACTTAATCAGTCACTTATCTAACAATCAATTACTAAGTATCATTAATCACTAAATAGAATCATCAGAAAATTACACAAACCCTCCACCCCTCAGTGTCCAGCACACTTCAATTTCATCATGTGTCCAAGGGGAGGCCTTTTCTTCATCTTAACTTGGGATGGTCTCTCAGATTCCCTGGATCCCCTTTCATGGTCCCAGCTCCTACCTGAATCCACCAAACAGTCACCTGGATTCAGAGGCAGACAGTTCCCAAGTTCTTGTACAGTATTCCAGGTAGTTCTTGTTACACACTGAAGCTCACAAGGTCCAGTACATCTCAAACCCTTCACCACTTCTGTTGCTGGGAACTCAAGGATCCACCAAGGCACAAACAAACAAAGTTTTATCTTGGTCATGCTTCTTCAGTCCTCCAGTGGTTCAGCTGACTCTAGGACCCAGAAGAAATCTCAGCCTCCCAGGGGGCAGCAGCTTCAGCCTTCACCAGATTCTGGTCTCAAGAAAACTCCAACTCAGTTCTCAATCAGCTTCCAGATGCTGGGAGAGAAACACTATCTTTCTCTTCTCTCTCTCTCTCTCTCTCTCTCTCTCTCTCTCTCTCTCTCTCTCTCTCTGTCAACTGGCTTCAGTCTTCAGGATTCTTCCTCCATCAGGAGCCACCAGGAAGAACATTCCTGATTCTGATTCTCTGTCTCTGGAATTCTTCTTATATACACACTGGCCTCCTGTCTCAGCCAACCCACCTCCTGCCAATCAGCAAGAGGAGACAGAGTTCACACCCTCTGCCTCTTTCACAAAAGTACTTAGCCTTTAGTTATTAAGAACCAAGTACCTGCTAAATTCATTAGTGTTACACATATAGGGGACTAGTCTTGATCAAACAAGGATTAGAGATGATTAGAAATGGTAAAATGGACAATTTTGATTAAGTAAAATTGAAAGGTTTCTGACTGTAGAAGTAAAACAGTTAATTGGGGAAAAAAATCTTTGTAGAGAATTTTTCTGATAAGCAAAAATAATAGCTCACATTTAAATGCACTATTTGTCAGTATAGTGCCCAGAACATAATAAGCACTATAAAAATGTTAGTTATTTTATTATCATATAGTACTTTAAAGTATGCAAAATGCTTTAACAATGTTATCTCATTTTTTCCTCACAACAAGCTTTTGAGATAGGTGCTATCATTATCCCTATTTCATAGAAGATGAAAATGAAGCTGGGAGTAACTCACCTAGGAAGTTTCTGAATCAGGATTTGAACTAAGGTCTTCCAGAAATACCCTGATAAAATTTCAGTATCCAAGCTACATATGGAGTCAATGCAAATATACAAGAACAAAATACAATCTCCAGTAGATAAATGGTCAAAGGATAAAAACAGGCAGTTTTGAAATGAAGAATTGCAAGCTTTTGACATCCATAGGAAAAAATGCTCAAGTCACTAATAATGAAGAATGTAAATTAAAACAAGTCTGAGGTTCTACCTCACACCCATTAGATTGGCTAAGATGAGGGGCGGCTAGGTGGCGCAGTGAATAGAGCACTGGCCCTGGAGTCAGGAGTACCTGAGTTCAAATCCGGCCTCAGACACTTAACACAAAAGACTAGCTGTGTGACCTTGGGCAAGTCACTTAACCCCAACTGCCCTCCAAAAAAAAAGCAAAAAAAAAAAAAAAGATTGGCTAAGATGAGGGAGAAAAAAGAAAATTTCTTCTGATGGAGCAGATTTGGAGAAAAGACATAGTAATGCACTGTTGGGGATTGGGGGGTGAGGAGGAATGGGACCGTGAATCAGTCTAGACATTCTGGAAAGCATTTTGAACTATGCCCTAAAAGTCACTAAACTGCTACTAAGCATTTACTCCAAAAAAAAATGTCAAAGACAAAGGGAAAGAATGTCTATGTAAAAACAGTATTTTTAGCAGCACTTTTTGTTGTAGAAAAAAGTTGTAAATTAATTAGGGTACCCATCATTTGAGGAATATTGAACAAATTATGAGACATGAATGTAATGGGATATTATTGCTTTGTATGAAATAACTAAGGAGCTAAATTCAAAGAAACCGGGAAACACTTATATGAACTGATGCAGGCAAAAGTGAAAAGAACCAAAAAGGGAACCAGTTAGAAATTCCATGTCATGTGAACAGCAAGATAGAAGACTATACATTTTCTCTCTCTGATCCCCATGACCTCTCAAAGCTCCCCAAAACAGATATCATGCAGCAATGATAAAGCAATACTACTTATCTCCACAGGGAGACAGAATCTAAAGAAAAGTTAAAAACAAAAGTAGAGCCCATGAAAACCCATGAGCTGATGTTTAGTGACCCTAAATGACCCCTTTGGCACTTTTCTCTCACCTACCACACAGCAAGGCTCCCTGAATAGAACACAGGCTTCCAACAAAACACAACACAACACCAAAGTCTCTCCTACCATTTTGAGTGCTGTGGGGACTTGGGCTCCAGGCTGCTGTAGTTTGTTCAGTATGGATAGCCCCTTGGCCATAGCCCTTTAAGAGGAAAAAAGAGGGTAGGCGATTAGGGTTGGTTTGGGTTCAACTGGTTTAAACAAGAATGAACTGGGCTATTGATTTGTGAACTGGTCTGAACTAGACAGAATCAGCTTAATCTGGTTTAAACTAGATTGAGTATATCTGAACCAAACTGAACTGGTTTGAACTGGATTATAATAGAAATTCAAAGTTTTATATATAATTTTCTTTTCTATATGCAATCTTTTTTAAAAAATATGGAAATGTTGATGTTAGTCAATGTTTATCCAATTTGTAATTTTTTAAAAAGAAAATTTTCCATAAAAGGGGATATCGTTCTAGATAATTATTAAGATCTCTTCAGGGGAGATCAGGTGGCTCAGTGAATAGAGCACTGGCCTTGGAGTCAGGAGGATCTGAGTTCAAATCTAGCCTCAGACATTTAACACTTACTGTCCATTTGACCTTTTGCCCTGTCTCCCCCTCTCCAAAAAAAACAAAAAAACAAAAAAAACAGATCTCTTCAAGCACTAGCTCCCATGATGTAGATAATATGAAGGAATTTCATAAGAAGAAAACATTATTGTTGGATAGGTGTTTAGAGGGGAGGATAATATGGTTTAATTCTTTGTTAAACTTGGAGGAGAACTTATGTTGAATCCCACATCCCACTGATGTGATCATGGGCAAATCGTTTAGCCTCTCTGAGGCTCAGTTTCCTAATTTGTAAAATGGGAATAATAATTACTCATAGGGTTTTGAGGATCGAATGAGATCATGTATGTAGGGATCTTTAAACACCTTCAAGAACTTAATACATGTTAGTTATCATTATTATTGTTATTACTGTTATAGAAAGCATCATAACAGAAGGAAGAATTCAGCTAAGCCTTGAAGGATGGCTATGGAACTGACCCATCTCTTATATTCCTCCTTGCCTGTCCCTTTCTTCCACATACATTAGTTCACAAAGGCTGTGGCCAGTGAAGCCTGTATGTCACTATAGGCTATATATGGGGATTGGGCCTTCCCAATCTAAACCTCTCCCTTAGGGAGAGTCCTGGGAACATTCCAGACACACCTTTACACACTGGGAAGGTCTACTACCCTCAGGGGACCCAATTGAACCACAAATATTTACCAGCATGTATAAGATACAATATAAATTGACTCTGTGTGTGTGTGTATATGTGTGTGTGTGTTTGATGAACACACAAGAGCTTCAATACCCAAATGAATGCTCCCTTCAAAGCAGACACTTAGGCGGGCTCAGACCTGGTTAGACTAACTGAACTGGTTTGAACTAGATTGTAGTAGAGATTTGGTTTCATATATAATTCCCCTTTCCACACACAATCCTTTTTGAATATGGAAATGTTGGTCTTAGTTGATATTTACCAAGTTTGTCATTTTAAAAACCAGGTAGTTATGTGGCTCAGTGGATAGAGTGCCAGGCCTAGAGTAAGGAAGATGAGTTCAAATCTGGCTTCAGACACTTACTCTGGGCAAGTGTGGCTTTGGGCAAGTCTGTTTGCCTCTGTTTCCCAAACTAAAACTAGAGGAGAAAATGGCCAACCACACCAATATCTTTGCCAAGAAAACCCCAGATGGGGTCACAAAGAGTGGGACATGACTGGAAAACAACTGAACAGCAATTTTTAAAAAGAAATTTTTTTATAAAAGGGAATATTTCATAAATGGGGATACTTAGATCTGATTAGACCAACCTATTTGAAATACCCCTTTGGGAACAGCCTTTACAAACATACTTTTGACCCGCATGTACAAAAACATTAATAGCAATTATGTTTGTGGTAGAAAAGAATTAGAAATTGAAGGGATGCCCATCAGTTCAGGAATGACTGAACAAGCTGTGGTATCTGAATGTAATGGAATACTATTATGCTATAAGAAGTGATGAGAAGGTAGAAGCAGGAAAACTCCATGGCTCCCCTCATAACCACCTCAAATACCTATAAAATATGACTAAACAAATTTTAGAGCTACAGAACCAACAAAGTGACAGAGAAAAACAAATCTCCTGCTGAAGGCAGCCCAGAAGGTGGACACAAAGGGTTCATTGCAACACACTGGGAGCCAAGCCCAGCCCTACATGAGACAATTTGAAAATTATTGGACTACCTGAAAGCCATGATCAAACAAAGAACCTAGAAATGATCCTTCAAGAAATTCTCAAGGAAAATTACCCTTATATTTTAGAACTGGAGGGCAAAATAGAACTTGAAAGAGTTTACCCATCACCTCTTGAAAAAGATCCCAAAAAGAAAACTCCTAGGAATTTTATAGCCAGGTTTTGGAGTCCCCAGATCAGGGAGAAAATATTATAAGCAGCCAAGAAGAAACAATTTGAATATTGTGGAAACACCATCAGGATAACAAAGGATCTAGCAGCTTCTACATTAAGGGATTGAAGGGCTTGGAATATAATATTCTGGAGATCAAAGGAACTAGTATTAAAACCAAGAATCACCTACCCAGCAAACTTGAGTATAATGTTTCAAAGGAAAATATGGTCATTAAATGAGGTGGAAGACTTTCAAGCATTCTTGATGAAAAAAACAGAACTGAATAGAAAATTTGACATTCAAATACAAGAAGCAAGAGAAGTATGAGTTTGGTTTTTGCTAGTGGTGCCATGGGTCACCAGCAGCTCTACTGGAGCCACCCTCACAAATTTGGCCAAGGGGCTTGGTTATGTCACATCTGTTTGAACTAGCATGGCCTGATAAGCAAGTATGGCCTGAACACGTGCCACCAGTGCTTCCTGCAGTATGCAAAAGACATAGGCTTCATCAAGTTGGACTAAGTTGTATTTATGGATCTCACTTCAGTAATTACACTGACCATCAGTGACTACCATTTTACTAGATTCCGGACAACTATTTGATCCACCCACCTAAAGATCTGATCCTGTTGTACATACTATGTTAATTTGCAAATATATTGCAAATATAAAAGGTTCAGTTATTAAAAAAAAGAGAAGTATATGAAGGTAAACAGGGAAAAGAAATCATAAGGAACTTATCAAAGTTGAACTATTTACATGCCTACAATGGAAAAACAATAATTGTAACTTATGAAACTTTTCTTAGTATGAGGATAGTTGAAGGGAATAGAAATGTATGTGTGTGTATATACATATATATACATATACATGTACATATATGCATATACACATATATGTATATATACATATATGTATACATTCATATATGTCTATATATACATTCATATATGTCTATATATACGTATGCAAGTGTGTGTATATACATGTACAGTTATACATAAACAGAGGACACAGGATCAACTGAATAGGAAGGGATTATATTTAAAAGGTGAAATTGAGAGGTAAGAGAGGAATATAATGAGAGGAGATGGGGAAAGACAGAATGGGGTAAATTATCTCACATAGAAGAGGCAAGGGATATACAGGCACTGGGGTATGGAGTTCTATATTGTCCTACCAGAAAGTCAGAGGGGAAATGGGGGAAGATATAGGAGAGAGCAGATTGGGGGAGGGTGTATACAGTGGGATTGCTGTTTTGGGGTGGTGGTTAGGGGAAAGATGGGAAGAAAATTTGTAACTCAAAATCTTGTGGAAATGAGTGATGTAAACTAAAAACAAACACAAAAGTTAATTTTTAAAAAGAGAAATGATGAGCAGATGGACTTCAGAAAAAACTGGAAAGACTTATATGGATTGAGGCTGAGTGAACTGAGCAGAACCAGGAGAACATTATACACAGTAACAGCCACAATGTGTGATCAGTGACTTTGATAGATTTCTCTCTTCTTAGCAATGCAAGGATCCAAGACAACTCCAAAGGACTCATGATGGAAAATGCTGTTCATATCCAGAAAAAGAACTCTCTCTCTTTTTTGTTTTCTTCTTTCTTCTGGTTTGTCCCATTGATTCTAATTCTTCTTTACAACATGTCTAATGTGAAAATAGGTTCAATATAAATGTATATATAGAACCTATATCAAATTATATGCTCTTGTGGGAGTAGGGTGAGGGGAGAGATGAGGCAAAAATTTGGACCTCAAAAATTTTTGGAAGTCAACGTTGAAAACTAAAAATAAATATTTTTTAAAAAAATATGTTCCTTCAACATTCTTTTTTTTCTGTATGTGTTTGATCTGATTTCCCCCCCCGCCCCCACAACTTCCTGTTCTTCAGTGCAGTTGTGTTCTCCAGAGTAGGTTATTGAAGTAATAGAGTCTAAATGTCATCATTCCCTGTCATCAATGATCATTATAAAAATGTTGACAAACTTAAAAAAAAAAAAGAAAAGAAACATATTTTTAAACACCTCCAATGGAGTGTGATAACTCTTTGTCCTTTGAGGTCAGATTTGATCTTTGGAAATAGCCAATACTTATCCAGAGCAAAGCCTGTTGAAAAAAGTTGACCAAAGTGGGTAACACCATATGTAGTGTGACTATAAAGTAATGATATTTGCGTTTCTAGTATTGCTTTCCATAGGATCACAGTTGTGGAGCTTGGATGGGACGTCAGAGATCTTCTAATTCAAAGCTGTCAATCATATAATTTATGTCTGAACCACATGCAATTGGGAAATATTTAATCAAATAAATAAAAATACGATAAAACATAGATAATATTAATTTTTAGTTTTCCAAGCAGACATGTGACCCACTGGGGTCCTTATACACAATTTTACGGCCCCTGTTTCTATTTGAGTTTGACACCACTGGTCTAGCTCCACCCCCACCCATCCCCATTTTACTGATGAGCAAACTAAGGTCTAAAAAAAATGTGACATCCAAGGTCATAAAATCACAGTTTCAAACTTTGATGTACCTCATGGGCTCCTTAGTTCAACTCATACTCAAATCAAGTAATCAGTACTGATGTGTTGAGCACACACTATGGTCCAGGAACTACTGTGTTCTGGGACTGGGAAAGAAAGGTGCTTCTTTTTTGAAAAATAATCCCCTCTACAAGTATAGATAAATGGAGGTCCTTCCTTCTAAATCCAGCCAGCTTTCCATTGCCCTGAATAAGTGCCTCAGAGTTCTGATGGTGACTTCAAAAGAGGAGTTTCAGTAATATTTTAAACAATGGAAACGTTGTTAGAATATGCATTCTGGTCTCCTAAGAAAATTATTTTGACAGCATTCATTTGGTTTTAAAGTTCTGGCATGTTGTTAAAAAAAATACTTACTCCTTTATAGTCAGTCTCCCAGCTTTACCACAGACACCTATGATCCCTCTGGATTTTAAGCATTAATTATTACAGTGCTTTGGGAAATGCAGGTCACATTTGATGCAGGATTATGTAACCCTACTCCTTTCTCAGACCCCAGCACTGGGGAAGACAAAGAGGAGTAATTTCAACATGTCTGGAGTCAAGATACAGGCACTGAAGATTAGGTTCAAGATTAATCTTTATGTTTTGACTTTAGCAGTCTTTAAAAATTGCCATTTGTATACAAGTTCATGGGATGCCTCTAACATATCTTTTCAGAAAACTCAGCTTTCTTCATTGCACATGCTAGTTTGGGATTCGTTCCTTCTTTCTTTCCTTCTTTCTTTTTTCTTTTTCTTCCTTCCTTTCTTCCTTTCTCTCTCTCTCTTTCTTTCTTTCTTTCTTTCTTTCTTTCTTTCTTTCTTTCTTTCTTTCTTTCTTTCTTTCTTTCTTTCCTTCTTTCTTTCTTCCTAATTAGGAGCTCACCAAGAGACTGTTTTGATGAAGACTTCATGGTAGAGGAAAGGTATTGTCAGATTATCAGCATGAAAAATCAAGCATAATGAGCCCATACTTTTTACTGCTTCAATAATTCACTTAAAGGGATTGAAAGTGATGTTCCCTGGTTCTAGGAAAGTGATGGGATAGAACCCATAGAACAGAAGAGAATCTGTGATCTTTACCCCAGAACATCAAGTTAAGGCCTTCCTCCCAAAGTAAAAACTATGAGCACTCTGCATACTCTATTCCAGAATCTACATCTGCAAAGGGATTTTCTTTTCTTCCTTCAAAGGCAATACTCCTATGGGTGGAGGTGTGGCTAGAAGTAAGGCTGGATTTCCCCCAGGGGAAGCCAGACTGATTGGTTCCACCCACAGTTGGCAGGCAGGTGTGGTCCAAGAAGATGAACTAACAGGCTTCTGAGTGCACCTAAATGTTTTTTAATTCCTGGAACTATACATGGGGGAGGGGAGTAAGGAAAAAGAGGAGGGAGAGGAGCAAAGAAAGGACTGTGTAACCAGACCCAACTCAAGCATAATCAATAGTCCACCTTTAATAGCTTCTCCTAATGCTCCAAATGGTTCTTGCCACTGGGTCAGCATTAAGGCCAACTTGTATCTGAAATACATGCAGCAGCAGTAATCTGAGTCTGACCACTGACAGTGAGAATAAGAGGTGATGAAAATGTCTCAAATATAAGAAAAAGGGAAAGTCAGTTGCCCCTACCAGAATAGAACAATACAATATATCAATCTTGCCATTTTATTAGGCTAGCCTCACTCTGGCTAATTTTTTACTTTTCCTATGAAGCTTTTGCTATTAATACTTTTGAGTTTTCTTTTGAACATTTCAAGAGAAACTATTTTCTTCAGTCAGATAATGGCTTGACAAAAATAAACAAACAAACATATGAATTAATAAATAAATAGAGACACCCAAGAGGGTATTTTCACCTCCCCTACCCTTCTACTTCTCTCCAGGGTTCTCCTCTGCTCTATTCAGGAAGACTTCTGCAGACCTCTCCTCAAAAGCCGGGTCCTACACAGACCTGGTAAGACATAAAAAAGTGAGAGTGCGGTACCGTGTGCTGTGTGTGTGTGTGTGTGTGTGTGTGTGTGCAACACAGCTGCACACACACACACACACACACACGCACACACACCATGCCCCTGTAGGTATACATATGTGATCTCTTAATGACAGAAAAAAAGCATGTTCTGTTAGGAAAATACTTCCTATATACTACAGAAAAGAACTTTCAGAGTTCTTGAAAGATCAGAGCTCACATGGGAAATGTCAATTGAGAGGGGGACTCTTAGTCACAATGTCCAGAACAACTTAGAAACACATCATCAGTGGAAACAGTGTACTGATTCCTAAGCCATACACCTCAACTAGAGAAGCATCAAGATTAAAGAGCTAGTCTTGGAGTCAAGTTCAAGTCCCACCACTGACACATAGTCTGTTTGACCTTGATTAAATTGCAGAGCATTTGCAAATCTTTGCCAGCTTTCCTGCCAGAGACTTCCTTACACCAATTAAATCACAACTGGTCCAAAAAGCATCTTCTCCAACTGTGTTTTGGATCTCCAGGAAAAAAAAATACAACAAAATTCAGCTTAATATGTGACACTGAGATAGGAGGGTCCCAGTGTTCAAAAAGCATCCCCCAATCAGAGAGATTTCATGACCCTGAAGAGAAAATGCCACTGTTCAAGTTATAATCTGGAAACTGGCTGCCCAAATATTAGAGCAAATCTTAACCATGGTGACATTAAATAAATGGAGAGTGATCCCTGAGGTGACTGGAATACAGATCATGGATGTTAGAATTAGAATCCATACTTTGAATCTCCTTTTAAAATAGAGCATTCAAAGTGTTAAGGAAATCTATATTTGGAACAGATAATGAACAGTTGAGCCCTTCAAGCAAAACAGTTGCAAGAGGTTTCTTTTAATTTAATTATTACATACATTACAATTTTCCTTTTTAAAAATACATAAAGAATACAGACAGCCATCCCTTTTAACAAAGAATTTAGAGTAAAAAAAAAAATCACACTTCAGCAAAACTAATTAATTCTTGGAAAAAGTCTTACATTATATGTAAGACTACACCCATAATATCTAATCTCTGAAGAGAATGGGGTGCCTCCTCATATTTCTTCTTTGGGGCCAAGCTTGGTCACTTTGATTTTATAGCATTCAATTGTGATTTTGTTGTTCTTTACACGTTCATTATTGTTGTCATTGTTTAAATCATTTTCCTGGTTTCAGTCGCTTCACTTTGCATCTGCTGATGTGTCTTCGCATTCTTCTCTACATTCCTAACATTCATCATTTCTGACTATGTTGTAATATACTGTTACACTCACATATCATAAATTGTCTAGCTGCTCCTTTGCTCCTACAGAAGCAATGCAGTTTTAAATATAAAGTGGAGCTTTGGGGTTCTTCAAGCCCGTGATCCCTGAGACAAGTTATCCCTTTGCTGAGATGTTAGTCTGCCCTCCCTACAGAAAGTCATTCTAATGTGTTCTGGTCAATGGCCCATACTTCAGTTCTCAAAGAATATCCTAATGAAGGCCAATTCACTAAAGCACTAATGTCATTAATACAGGTACATCTGATGCGGAAGAGACTAGAAAAAAACTGTTAAGACCCAGATAGAAAAAGTCAATTGTGAAATACGTGGTAGAGTTGGAAAGAATGCTGAATTCAAACTCGGAGGATTCGGGTCTGAATGCTGGCTCTACCTCTTTATCCCCTCAATGACGTTAGGTTAAGAGACACAATCAACCTCTCTGGGGCTCCATATCCTCAACTGTAAAATGAGGAGGTTGGACTAGATGGTCTTCAAATATCCCTCCCAGGTCTAGCTTTATGATGCTGAGTAAGACAGCAGAAGCATCATTAATTATGCTGTCCTTGTTTTCTACTTGAGAATCCAGCAAAGGATGGACGAGGCTAAACAGTACTCCAGCATCTTCATGCTGGGACTGTGGCTTTCCTCAGGGTACTCCCGGGACGCTATGAACCAACCTTGAGACATCTGGGAATATTCTTACTCCACTTCTGGCAACAGGCAAGTTTTCCTAGTAATAATAATCCCTTGCTCGAAGGTGTAATGGGAATGGGAATTTGAAGATCTTCCCTGCCCCTTAACAGACCTAGGGGAAGGTTTGAAGACCTCCCCTGGTTTGAAAGTAAACTCTGCCCCCTGATAGGCTGAATGTGGTCACATTCAGAATGTGTTAGCCTGTGATGGAGGGAATTTACTGAAGGGTGGAGCAGAGCCCACAGGAAATTTCCCTGCTGTGAAGATAAACTCTGCTCCCTGATAGGCTGATGTAGTCACATGGAGCCAGTGGTGGGAGGAGTTTGGGGAAGGGAAGCCGAGCCCGCAGGAAGCTGGTCAGGGCTAGCCACACTGGGAGGAGAGGACACTCCGGCAAGGAGCTAAGGCGGTTCGTCCCTAAATATTGATCTTGTATTGGTTTGTGGGAAGGCTGAAGGCTCAGCATTATTATGGCTTCTGAATATCTATGATGGAATCAACTTACTGGTTTGGGGGTTGGGTTTTCTGGTGTCTGCATAAAAGCTCCAGTTCTATCCTCTATCTGGAGAGTTTGGTATATTTTGCGACTGAACATTATGTGATGTGTACACAGTTTCTCTCTTGATAGAGGGCACTATAAATATTACATTGGCACTACAGAAGGATGTCAGGGTTAGAAGCCCTCTCAAGACTGTACCTTGGAAGTCTTCTTTGGAGCTGACCCAGTTGCCATACTCTTCTGTGTTTTATGTCTATAGTAACCACTATTAATTTTTTTTTTAAGGACCCAGTTTGGTATTGAAAGATTAGGGGACAAATTTTCTGAGAAAAAACATTGTCAGATAAGATAAATGTTGGGCACACTTACTAGCTGTGTGACCTTGGGCAAGTCACTTAATCCCAATTGCCTTGCCTTCCCCCCTCCAAAAAAACCAAAACAAGATAAATATTGGGGTTTCTCCTCTAGTCCAGATGTGTTGAGATGTATCTTAAAATGGTTGCTTTGCTCACCAGTATGCTTTGCACACTTGGCTAATTTGAAAAATTCTTGCCACTAGACTGTATTTAATAATGAGTAATTAATGACTGAACCCATGATTCACTTGGTGTAGGGAACTCCTGAATGAGAAAACTTGCTCTACCAAAGCATTTTGGTATCTTTTCTGAGACAGTTTCCTAGAGCATAAAAAGTTTAAGTGATTTGCTCAAAGGTAACAAAGTCAGTATGTGTCAGAGATAAAATTTGAGACCACATCTAACATAGCTCCCAGCTATCTTCCTGAGAGCCTTCTCACTCTGGAGATGCCTCTGTCCTGTGGCCCTCTCCTCTGGCTGATGAGTCCTGGTTCTCTATGTAATGAGATGCCCAGGCTATCCATGATCATTTCACTCCTAGTTCCACTCCTGACTCTCTTAAGATTTTGCACTTCCTCCTTTGCCCCCTAGAACTTTATACTTCTTCCCTTCCCCCAGCCCCTTTTAGGTGTTGCCTTCCCCCCTTAGACTGTGAAGTCTTTGAGGGTAGGGAATTCTTGTTTTGCTCCTATGTGTATTCCATAGTGCCTGACACATAGCAAACACTTAACGAAATGTTTCTCTCTCTCTCTCTCTCTCTCTCTCTCTCTCTCTCTCTCTCTCTCTCTCTCTCTCTCTCTCTCTCTCCTTCTCTCTCCCCCTTCGTCTCTTTCTCTCTTTCTCTTTCTGTTTCCCTATCTCTCTGTGTGACTCTGTCTTCTTCTCTCTCTTTGTCTCTGTCTGTGTCTGTCTCTTCTTTGTCTCTTTCTCCGTCTCTGCATCTCTGCCTCTCTCTGTTTCTCTGTCTCCCAGTTTCTGTGTCTATCTCTCCGTGTGATTCTGTCTCAGTCTCTCTCTGTGTCTCTGTCTCAGTCTCTGTGTCTCTGTGTCTGTCTCTGTCTCTCCCTCTCTCTATCCCCCTGCCCTTTCTTTCTCTCTGTCTCTTTCTCTCTATGTCTCCCTGACTCCCTCTCTCTCTGTGTGTCTCTGTCTCTCTCTGTGTCTCTGTGTGACTCTGTCTTGGTCTCTCTCTCTCTCTGTCTCTGTCCCTTCTCTGTCTCTCTCTGTCTCTCTCTCTCTCTGTGTCTCTGTCTGTTTGTCTGTCTGTCTGTCTGTCTGTCTCTCTCTCTCATCCTGGTTCCAAGAACAGCTCTCTATACACTGTGTCACTTGACTTCTTTAATCCCATGGTAGTGAGAAATACTAGAACAAACCTGATTCTGGTAATGACATCCTATCTCTTGGTAGAAAAACTATTTAATGTAAATTAATGTAGATGTGCTAGGTGAGCAATATTTTTGTAAATTTAATATGAACTCCTACTTCTATAGCAATTTACATCTCATGTGGTCCCCACCACAAGCCTGCGGAAATAAGTAGTATGAGTATTATTTTGCCCATTATATAGATGAGGAAATGTGATACTCATAAAAGTTAAGTGACTTGTCCAAGTTCACACAGGTTAAAAAGAGGAGAAGCTGAGATTTAAACCCAGCCTTCTGATTAAAATCCGTGCTCCCTTCCACTACATCATGCTAGCTTGCTAAACTCTTTCATTTTAAATCTACCCATCATGACTTAGTAGCTTACAAATACTGAAAAGGCACCCACATTTTGGAATGGCCTTCAGAAATGGCCTTGAATCTTCTTCCTAAAAAACTCTCGCTGTCCTCATGCCAAGCTTAGAGGTAAGTCAATCAAATGCCTTCCTTCTTTTTTTTTTAAACTTCCTCATGTTTCCAGTTTTGCACCATCCTCGCCTTTCTACATTTCTGTTCATACCCAAAGCTGAAGTGACGAAATGCCACAAGAAAGGCTGTTTGTCTAAGATTGCCAGTTTGACAGAGAGCCAGCGGCACTGGGTGGCTTCCAAGAAAGTCTGTTCTCAAAAGATTTCCTGGCCAATTTTTGCAAACGCAAGAGGTTTGAATAAACATCCAAACTTCTGCATGCTTATCAGTCCTGAACCCCTGAACCTGTCACCCATAATGAGATCTGAGGTGGGAACAAAGGAGAAAGAGGGAGATCTCTCCTGAATAAGGATTATATTAATTTCTAATGCCCTTCTTCACTCCTAATTGGTTTCACGCAAAAAGAGAGACAATACTTTTTAATGATTCCATGAAAAATATTCTACCATTGGCTTGTGTGGGTAACAACAAAAACAATGTAAATAGTTCATGATGTAAGATTTTGACCTGCCTTAAAATGTGGCAGAGGTGCATGAGAGCAAGGGGTGGTGGTGGTGTTTTTTTTTTCCTTCAGGAATATATTGCTATTTGAGTTCCATGAATATTTGATGTACACACACACTGGATTTTCAATTTGTCTGCTGCATAAGCAGATGGCTAGTAGTATAAAAAGATAAGACTTATTAAAAGCATGTGAATCCCAGACTGTTCAGTTTATCTTGAATGCCAAAATGAGGATTCAGATGTTTTACATTAAAGTGCATAATTCTTATGGATGTGATTAGCCACTAAATTTATATATAGTTTCCTCATCTGTAAATTGAGGATAATAATAGCATCTACTCCTGAGGTTGTTGTGAGGGTCAAATGAGATAATAATTAGGAAGTTCTTAGGACACTGCCAGGCAATGTAAGCACTAAGTGTCTGTTGTTGTTGTTGTTGTTAATCTTCTTTCCTCTCTACCATCTCCTCCTCCTCCTCCTCCTCTTCCTCCCCCTCCCCCATTACCCATCCTCCTTTTTCTCCTCGTCCTTCTTCTTCTTCTTCTTCTTCTTCTCCTTTTTCTTCTCCTTTTTCTTTGTCTTCTTCTTCCCCTCCTCTCTTTTATACTCAGATAACTTATGAAATCAGAAATCTCATATGATTTAAGAAGACAATGGGTGAAGGTTAAGAAAAATATAATACTTTTCAGATAGATAGAAAAAGTGGTTTTTTTGCAGTAAATTAGACCAGTTTCTATAACAAACTTGAAAGAAACATCTCCTGTGATTTGTGTGACTTGAAATATCATTGCTCAAATGGTGTGGGAAGTCTTTATCAGCTTTACTCCCGTTTAACAAAGTCATGCTTCTTTATCCATCCCTCTTCCTCAATCAATCAATCAACTAGCATTTATTAAGCCCCTAATATGTGACAGCTGTCATCAACCATTTAAAAGGCTGTGATGAGGAGAGGGATTAGATTTGTTCTACTCAGTCCCAGAAGACAGCTAGCAACAAGTGGAAGTTATAAAGAGACAAATATATATTTAATTTAAAGAAAAATGTCATAAGAGTAGAAACTATCCAAAAATGAATTGCTTCTGAAGATAGTGGGTTCTCCCTCTTATCTATCTACCCATTCATCTTCAAAACAATAGTTGGATGTCTGCTTCTTGGGAATGTAAAGGATTCTCACACATGTATGTATTGGATTAGTTGGTCTCTGAGATCCTTTCTAACTGAGATTTTGTGATTTTATGGGAAGCAGTGGCACAGACTGCACTGCTTCCAAATACTCTAGCATAAAAAGTTAAAATCTATGGTTATAATGTGTAATTCCAGTGTCCCAAGGTCTTAAGGAAAATGTTCATAAAGTTCCTCCTTATACTTGTCAGTACCAGCATAAAATGTGTCTAGGCAAGAACTTCCTGCTTAGAATTTAATTGAAGTAGTAATGTATATAAATATAACATGGAACTGAATCCTAGTTTATAAAGAACGGCAAGGGAGGGGAGAGGGAATGAGTAGGTGTGAAAGGTCTGTAACTTACTATTTGTGTGACCCAGGGCAAGTCACAAACTCTCTGGGTGCCAATTTCTGATCTGTAAAGATGAAGAAAAGGAACAACCTTACTACTCAATCCTTCTCTGACTCTAAATCTGATGTGGGATGGAGGTAGAAATAATAAGATTTGGCAAGAGATTTGGAATATGAAATGAGCGTGATGGTGCCATCAAGTTTGTGTAGAAGAATGGTAGTGTTTTTGATGGGAACAGAGAAGTTAAGAAGAAGAGGAAAATGGAAAGGTTTTGGTCATATTGATTTTGACGTGCCTATGGATGTCCAACTTGAAATGTCCTATAGTTAATAGGTAATCTAGATTTAGAACTAAGGAATGAGACCAGGGTCAGATAAGCAGATCTAAGAGTCATCTGTATTAAGAAGGTAAAAGAACACATGGAAGCTGATGAGATCAACAAGAGGGTATAGAGACAAGAGAAGGGTACCTAGGACAGAGTCCTGAGGTACACTCACATTTAAGGTGGTATACATTTTAAGAAACTGTGTGGAATTTTGATAGATGCATATGAGACACCTTATTATAAGAGAGACTTTAGGGAGACACTTTGATCTACTAAACTAAATGGTGTTTTATAATCAAGAAAATATAAGTACATCTTGTATTTTGTATTATTGTGCTCAGAGTGGTTTCCTTATTCACAGTCTATACTTTATTAAAGTTGAGTTGAATTGAGTAGAGGCTGGTGAGCTTAACTTTGATTTTTGGCAAAACTCTGGAATGAATTTTTAAAAGGACAGTTTGTAAAGCATTTAGAAAAGAAGTTATATTACTATTGGCCTCATCAAAAACTGGCATTTCCTTTTTTATGGAAATTATCTAAAAGCTAAACCTTTCATTCAATTGTAATAGTAAGGATGTGGTTAAAAGTAAAAGTACAATCTATGGGACAGTAAAGATATGGAGTGTCCCATACAAAAGCTCACTTGTTTCCATCTAATATCCTAATCAAGGAAATGCATAATGACTGTGTGGATCATTCTAAAAATAATCTTAAATATAAGCATATAGTTTGATAACTATTGATGAGACCTTAATGGTCTTTTTACGGTGATAATAAGGTCCAAGACTTTTCCCACATCTTTGATATAGTTAATATTGACAGTTGATCCTTCCAACCCTCCAAATTGTGTCATCTCCAGCATGTTTTAACTTTGTCGTTCAACTGGCACTGGATCCAAATAATTATACTGTCATCTAGCTCACATGTCCCTACCTTTTCTATTAGAATAGCATGAGCAACATCCTTTTTTCTAGTATGGTGTCTCGACTTTTGCTGTATTCTAACTAATTCATGCTCTGACTGGTAGAGAGATAAAAATAGTAATAGAGACGTACCAACAGCTGTTGTGGGTCTCTTTCCATTATCAATGATCTAATAATTCCTGACTTGCTTACAAGACAATTTCATCTTCCAAATGGTAGAGAAAGAGAAGAAGGTAACTAACTTCCATTCACAGTTCCTCATTACTAAATCCTCATTTGACCCTTTAGGAGTCAAACAAAACAATTGTAATCTTTTTTCTCTTGACAGACCTTCAAAAACATGAGAACATCTACCATGTCTACCATAAATATTTTCTTTTCTATGTTAAAATTCCTAGATGTTTCAACTCATCCTGGGCAGGATTTCCATCCACCAGTCTGAATCACATCTGTGTCAAAAAATAAAAGGAGATTAAATTAGCTAGTTTTTGATGAAGCTAATGGTAACACATCTTTTCTAAATTCTCACAAATTGTCTTCCTAGAAATTCATTCTAGAATTTTGCCAGAAACCAAAGTTAAGCTCACAGCCTCTTTCATTCAATTCAACTTTTATAAAGTCCAGACCATGAAAAAGGAAACCACTTGGATACAATGATTGGTTCATTTTGAGAACTGTGTATTCTATTTCTTCCTCATGTTTATCTATAACGTATTCAGAATTTCAGAATCCCAGAATCTTAGGTTTGGAAGGAACTGCAGAAGCATGGTTAGATGTAGCTTCTCTGGGAAAAGACCTGAGTATTTCAAAACTTGTTCAAAATTAGGTAGCATTAAAAATTACATAATCTAATATCACAGAATTTGATTGGTTCAGAGGCTATCTAGTCCAACCCACACTTGAACAAGAGTTTTCTCTACAGCATTACTGAAAATTAACCATCTCCCAGCTTCTGCCTCTATCTTTACCCCAGGGAGAGATCCCTGTTTCATCTCCAGATACAGGCCAGCAGTAAGGGAACCTGCAATGGGAGATGAGGTTTGTATAAGGGCATAGATTTTCTAGTGTCCTTTGAAGGTCAGCCCCAGATCTAGGCCCACCTGTGGTCTTTTCTCTACATAGACTTTCTCAGGAAGTGTTGTGATATCATTGGATCCATACTAGCTAACTCTTAGCCTGTGTTTTTGTCAAAGCCTTTGCCAGTTCTCTCGTGTTCTATACAAAACCCTGTTCAGATTACCACCCCCTTCCTTGTGTACAGACTCCTCCAGGCCATTCTGGTCCCTTCCTACTGTGATGCATGCCTCCTGAGGACCACATGGCACAGAACATCATCTATCATGAGGTTGAACCAAGGAGAAGGAACTTAAATATTCTATCACTTGCCCTCTTCAACAGACTTCATTTATGCCGATGATCTTCTCTACCTGAACTAATGAGGCGCATTATATTTTCACCCCCTCATATTTATCCAACCCAGTGGTTCTGAACCCCTAACTGCCCTTATACAAATACCATCTTTCAGCTCTCTCTGGGGGCTCAGCCCCTTATTCTGACTTTCTCAGTTTCATACATCCACTTGCTCAACATCTCACTCCAGATGTACTTCCATTGTGCTCCATGGCAAAATTTCTTAAACTGTGGACTGTGACCCCACGTGGAGTCATGAAAAAATTGCAAACAATAAAAGATTTCTGAACACTCAGCAACCAAAAATTAATTCAAAATCAAACACATAACGAATCTGAGATATTTCTGACAGTGCTTGACCATGTTGCACCATATACCTTCACAGCAACCTTGGTTCTGAACACATAGCATGCACACTTAGCACTTGCATGCCATCATGTCACACAATGCTAACAAACGCTGCTGAAACACAAAAGGGGTCATGAATGGAAGACATTTAAAAAGTCATGCTCCATATAATCCTTTTCTCTAAGTAATGTCTCCATCTTCTATCTCTGACTGAAACCTGACCCTCTTCTGTTGACCACCCTTTGGTCACCTTGTGTATCTTTGGCCACCTTTTCCAGTATTATTTACACTTGCACTAAGCCTAACCTCCCATCCCCAATTCATTTGCTCCTCATTGCCACTTCCAGACCCTCCACCTACAACCATTGCTCAATAATCACTTTTGCTTGAGTTTCATTCAATCCAAATTTATCACCCAACCAAGACTCTGGTAACTATTATATACCAATACCCAGGAGAGTCTCCTTCTTTCCTCAATGAGTTCAATACCTAACTCACAGATCTACTTTCTATCTCTACTTTTATCTTCATACTAGGAGATTTCAACCTATATATTGATAGTCCTTCAAATACACCTAACTTCCCAGTTCCTCAGTCTGCTAAATTCACATGACTTGTAGGTCTACTCTACCTCAGCTACACAAAGATGATCACACTCTTTATTTTGTCATGACCCACAAGTGATCTGTTTCCATATTCATGAACTCTATAATTCTTTTGTCTGCTCATGATCTTTTTTTTTTTCTTTTTGGAGGGCAGTTGGGGTTAAGTGACTTGCCCAAGGTCACACAGCTAGTTTTTGTGTTAAGTGTCTGAGGCCAGATTTGAACTCAGGTCCTCCTGACTCCAGGGCCAGTGCTCTATTCACTGCGCCATCTAGCTGCCCCCTCATGATCTTTTAAAAATTTAATTTAGGTAGGTGTTGCACAGGATAGAATGCTGGACCTGGAGTCAAGAAGACCTGATTTCAAATATGGCCTCAGATACTTACTAGAAATGTGCAAATCATACAACCTCTGTTTACCCCAGTTTTCTTCAACTGCAAAATGGAGATAATAATAGGACCAGCCTCTCAGGGCTGTGACAATCAAAAGAAGTATTTGTAAGGTACAATACTTAGCACATAGTAGACTCTTAATAAAGTCTGCCTTTCTTCCTTCTCTCCTTTTCCCTGCCTTTCTTCTTTTTTTCTTTCTTACCCCTTCTTTCTTTCCTACTTTCATTCCTTCTTTCCCTCCTTTTTCTCTATTGTTTGTTTTTCCTCTTCAGTCCTTTCTTCTTTCCTTACTTCTTTCCCTCCTTCCTTCTTTTCTTCCCTTTTTCCTCTCTCCTTTTCTCTCTTCTTCCATCCTTCTTTTCTTATGTTATTTTTTCTTCTTATCATTCTTTCTCTATTCTTTATGGCCTGACATGCTTTTATTGTCCATATTGATCATTAATCCCTACACCCTTCAGTTCTTTTTTTTTTTCTTTTTTTTTTTTTAAATTTTATTTTATTATTATTTTTTTTTAAAGTTAACTTGTTTGTTCACTTTTAGGTTACAAGATTCTGTTCCATAGTCACTTCAGTTATAGA